>OX104115.1:37961808-38199966 GCA_944474755.1 Limnoperna fortunei
TTATCAAACATGCCAATGACATTTTCTAACTAAGAAGTTAGAAAATGCAGTACTAGTTTATTCAAAATCAGTCAGGGTTTTGCTACCTTTTAGAGAATCTTGGCTAGTTTTTAAGTATTAATGGTTATATGTTTCTGGTGCACATACTTTTGTAAGAGTGTAGCGGTCCTAGCAATTAATTTAACATGTACATGTATTTAATTAATAACGTGCGACACCATGTTTTTGAAGAAAATGCAAATTCAAACAGGGGGTACATATCTTTACATTATTTTACCCTGACACACTGCTAAATAGCTTGAGACGATCTGTATTACACAAATGTTCTTTTTGTCTTTTAAATTATTGTTTATTGCCGCCACGTTATACTTCACCATGGAATTCTACCATATATGGATAGTTGTGGGAGTACTATTTCCCAAACCCGTTGTATGCAGACATAGACATCTTTCATCAACAATTCAGTTGCTACACTTATTTGTTTGTTCCATTTAAAATCTCCTCGTAAATCAGGTTCACAATCTCCATCCACGACATTGTTTTATCATTCTATCCTGTGTGAAATTCAAATGAACTCAGTAGTAAATCTTCACCAATTTGCATACTACAATAAACATTACATAGGACAAATTCCATATATATATATGGAATTCAACCATTCATAGGACACAGCTTCCCAAGGTGCAACATATCATTTGGGGTTCTCAACGTTTTTCGTGTAGTTAACACAAGTGTGGACACAGAAAAACGTCTCGCCTGCATTCCGCATCAGTAACGAAAATAAATTTCGTCATAAGCATTACATAAATAGCATTAAATATCAGCAGCGGCATCTATACAAAATATTGTCATCCTACCATGCAGTTACAGGGGAACAGCCGTAAAACAAAAACTTTCACGTAGTCGCTGGACCGTGAAATTGAGGTCAAGGTCAGGTGACACCTACCAGACAGTCATGTACTAGTCATCAGCAACCTATACACCAAATATTGTCATCCTACCATGCGTAGTTACAGAGGAACTGTCGTAACCCAAAAACTTTAACGTAGTTTCTGGACCGTGAAATTGAGGTCAAGGTCAGGTGACACCTACCAGACAGTCATGTACTAGTCATCAGCAACCTATACACCAAATATTGTCATCCTACCATGCGTAGTTACAGAGGAACTGTCGTAACCCAAAAACTTTAACGTAGTCGCTGGACCATGAAATTGAGGTCAAGGTCAGGTGACACCTACCAGACAGTCATGTACTAGTCATCAGCAACCTATACACCAAATATTGTCATCCTACCATGCATAGTTACAGAGGAACTGTTGTAACCCAAAAACTTTAACGTAGTCGCTGGACCGTGAAATTGAGGTCAAGGTCAGGTGACAGGTGACTGACTGGCAAGTACTCATCATAAGCTACCTCTGGACCAAATTTGATGGACCTAGGGCTTGGGCTTACAAAGATATGAAGCAAGATGTCAAGTGTTTACGCCGCCGCCGCCACCGGATTCCCATACTCAGCAACTTTCGTCGCAGGCGAGACAAAAAACCAATCATTAAAACATAGGATCATTAAATAAATGTCATTAATTAGTTAATTATAAATATTGAAAACAGTAAATATTCGTCTCAAAACAAATTAAGTTATTAATACATGGATACACAACTCAATTAAGGCATAACAGTAGTAAATATGTACCAGTAACAAGTTACCAGATTGTGTACCCTACATTAAGTACAGTACTGAATACTTCGTTGTGTCCTGATTTGGTAAATAGTGGTTAGATGTGTACAATTTTTTAGCTGTAAGCTCCTGCATAAATTAAGTTTTAAAAAGTGGTAAAATTTTTCTCAGATCTTGCAAGATAAAATTTTGGTAATTTTTTAAACAATGTAGTATTTTTACATTCACTGCATTAGAAATTGCATGTAAAAGTGGGAGCGTCTCAAAATGTTCTAACTAGCGAAAAAAGGAATTGGTCACGGATATATATGGCATTTATTTTTTAAATGGTAAATGAAAGTTTATTAATTTCCTAGTCCAGGTAAATGCTGATCAATGTTAGAAAGGTATGCAAATCAAATGTTAGTGTTTTCGACTATAGCCAAAACATTTACTACTGTGCTACCTATATGTCAGATGATGTCTTGTGGATTTTTATTTCTGAGAGTACATCAAGGTTATTTTTTGCATAGATTGTGGTATATCTTGTTGAAACTAACTGAAGGCAGTACTCAAAAAGAAGGTATTGTCTAATGGACACTATAAAAACTGCTAAGTCAGCACTTTTTGCATTTTTCTATATACACATATTAGAAAACCACACACAATCACAGTAAAGTGTTCTCCTGTCTTTATTCCATTTTAACTTTCTTTCTGTATGGTCATCTTAACTTTTCACAATGAATTGGGCATATTCATGGGCATAAAATTATATTTCGATAAAAAAAATTAGGCCAAAAATAAGGTAATTTTAAACCGTACTGATCAGTTTGAACTTTGGATCAATTTCTCCCAAAGTTTTGATATGACAATGAAAACCTTTGGCTGAAAACTAGATTTTGTCCCCAATTGCTGAATTTAGGGCCACAATAAAGCAAATTAATAGGAACAAGTTCAAATTTGTTTAAAATTTTAGTCCAAAATAAGCAAAAATTAGCCAGAAATGGTAATGTATTGTCTATAAAAGTGATTATTGTGCACATGATTTAACAAAACCTGTTCAACAGATGCTTTGTAAAGGCATAATTAGTGTCAAAATATCCAACTTAAAAGAGAAAACAGATTTCCTTTACTAAAGTATAATTTTTTGTGGAATTTAGTGTTATCAACAGCCTTTGAGTGAAATATTGGTACTTTTATTTCGCACTAATTGAAGGTATAAAACAGGTTAAATTAAAATTTGTTCATGTATTTGTACTTGTTTAAAAGGTTTCTTGTCTACAAGCACCATCTTGTTAATTTGAAGCCACTTTGAAACAATTTAGGGGTCAATATGGCATAGTTTAAAAGATGGAGTGGTCAGCTATTGAAAGCCACCATATCTTAGTGTGCCAGCATAGATTGGGCTGGCCAATAGTATAAGGCTAGTGCATTTAAAATCTATCTGTTATAGAACTTTGATATTATTTTCTTGTTTAAAAGTGCAGGGACAGTGACAGTAAAGCAAATTTTTATTCTGAAGATGTCTTCAAACACATGTTAGATACATATGCAATTTTTATCCTTGGGTAGGGCTAAAAAATAGAAGAATTTTTCAAGAACACTTTGAATACCAATATATCTTTTATTGATTTTAATTCAAATATGACCTATATATTTGATGTAGAAATATTGGCTAAATTGGTTCTCTTGCAAACTTGGTATAGGCATAACAGTAGTAAATATGTACCAGTAACAAGTTACCAGATTGTGTACCCTACATTAAGTACAGTACTGAATACTTCGTTGTGTCCTGATTTTGGTAAATAGTGGTTAGATGTGTACAATTTTTTAGCTGTAAGCTCCTGCATAAATTAAGTTTTAAAAAGTGGTAAAATTTTTCTCAGATCTTGCAAGATAAAATTTTGGTAATTTGTTAAACAATGTAGTATTTTAACATTCACTGCATTAGAAATTGCATGTAAAAGTGGGAGCGTCTCAAAATGTTCTAACTAGCGAAAAAAGGAATTGGTCACGGATATATATGGCATTTATTTTTTAAATGGTAAATGAAAGTTTATTAATTTCCTAGTCCAGGTAAATGCTGATCAATGTTAGAAAGGTATGCAAATCACAGAAATGTTAGTGTTTTCGACTATAGCCAAAACATTTACTACTGTGCTACCTTAAGTTACTTATATGTATGTATACACAACTAATTTTCTTGTTTTTATTGATAAAACACATAAATAATTACTTCAAAGTACCGGTACTGAAAATTAAACAGATACCGAAGTGACCAACACCTAGTACTGAAGTGACCTGATACCTATGGATCAATGGAACAAGCTATCAAACGTGACAGTGATGTCGTGGTCTCTGAATGTTTTTAAGTCCGCTCTGAATCTTGAAAAATGGAATCCGTGTGAATTTACAAGTTCATGTTTATGTGCACACCTCTAAGTTCTTGTTACAAGTAATTCAATTCATATATTATCACGCGAGGAAAAACTTACATTAGACGTTCAGAAGTTGAGGGGTCTTAGAAGCCTATCTGTGTTTCTTTTTACCACAGGACACTACAGGCTACCACATGCAACAGGGAGAAGTTGCAAAAGCCACCTGTTTTGTTAGTTTGTTTGTTTTTTTTAATAAGTGTTAGCATTAGCATTTTTGTTTTTTTTATGGGCTTATTTTGAGCAGTTTAATTTATTGAAGATAAATGATCAAAGACAATGCAGAAAGTTTAATTAACTAGTCTAATTTCACCAAACATTATCATAAATATTAAACAACAATAAAAAAAGAATCAACTGTCACAAAACTCTTTATTAAAATAAATGTTTCTTTGTCGTAAGTACACAAATTGATTGAATTATACATGTTCATGTAAATCAAGAACTAGAAATAGAAAATGACATCCTTGTGACGCATATTATGTAGTTATCTAAAATTCACCATTATAAGTATTTTAACAGATTTAACATAAAATTTTTGAAAGTTACTGCCAAAATACTAATTTTTATTATGTTTAAATTAAAGCAATACTCATTTCAACACTAGCAGCATCATATTTTCAATCTCCGGCACTAAATTCCACTCCGGAAATTTTCTTATGTTCTATTGCTCTGAACTGGTTTCAGGTCGAGTTTTTGAGCTACAATTTAGGTGTACGACTACCATTGTTTTTGGACTTTTAGAGCAGCATTAAATTTGATGATTTTGCCTTTCATAAAAAATTTACCATTATTTCAAATAAAGTGACACTTCTGTCCCATATAAAAAAGTGAGTAGAACAAGAAGTGGGTGCACAACATGGAGAATTTGCATTATATGTCGCGAGAGCGTCCTGTTTACTTTGTTTCATTTTAAATAGGTGTTGGCATTTGCGTTTTTATTGTTAAAAGTTTTTAGCAGATTTGATAACTATTCAATATACTTATTTCACACATTTTCATAAATACATGTAATAAACATAACAATAAACTAGAGGCTCCCAGGAGCCTGCTTCGCTCACCTGAACCTGAAACCAAACAACACTTTTTTTATCCAGCTTTTCTTTGCTATAAGGAATTGCCCAACACTTCTGCAAAAGTCATTAATTTTGACCTTTTAAGGGAAATAACTCCTATAAGGAGGAGCTTTTGATGCTTAGAGGGCGAAGGGAGGTTCACTTCAAATTTGCTGTACCTGTTATACTTTTTTAACTATCAGTCGAAAACTCGACTCCCCCCCCCCCACCTTCTATTTTAAGCCAACGTAGCTATGTAGGTAGTCAGGTGTCATGGTTTGCACAATTTTGGTAGAAGACGTCCTAAAGATGATGTGTGCAATGTTTCAAAGCAGTCCTTAAATGGGTTAAAGAGGAGAAGATTTTTTAAAATCAAGTAAAATTGTTTAAAAAAATGTTAAAGGAGAATAATTCCTAAACGGTTCATCAGACAAAAAAGTCAAAAATAATCAATTTTGACAATAAAAGGGCAATAACTCCTATAAGGAGTCCTCATACAACTTCAACCCAATGGAGTGTTTCTTAGAGCTTTTGATGCAGATGAAGGCATGTCTCTTCGGTTTTCCTGTATCTGTGACACTTTTTTAAATATAAGCCAAAAACTGTACCCCCCCCCTTTTTCCATTCTATTGGTGCAAACTCTTGGTTGAGGACATTTAACAAATGTACAAAGTTTCAAAGCAGTACTTTCAGAGGTTTCAGAGGAGAAGATTTTTTAAAAATCAATTAAAACCGATTAAAAAAAACAGTTCACAGGGAATAACTCTTAAACGGTTCATCAGACAATATTAACCCTAAAGTCATTTTTGTAGCCCTCATAGAGCAGAACAATTAAGCAATGCTAACTTTTTCTCTAGTTCAAATAATTTTCAAGATTTTGTGGCATATATTTTTGCAATCTCCGGCACCAAATTTTCACAAGGTATTGTGCTCTGAACTGGTTTCCGATCGTATTTTAAACCTACACTTTATATACATGTACCGAATAAAAGTTAATAGGTACCAGTTGAACTTTGGCATGTGTACATAATAAACATGACGATGTACTAGTATCAAAAATATGAAGATTTCTTACCAAAATGGGAAAAAAATTTGAAAGGTGACATTAGGCGATTCTACAAAATAAAAGGACGACTTCACTTCGCTTTAGAAGATGATTGACGGCGAAGTGGGACCACGATAAGGCAACTTCTTTGCCCGAGTCGCCTTCCAACCCGAGCCCTGAATAATTATGTCTATAATGGTAGGGACTCCAGGGTAAAAATGGGGTAATAAGGAATAATAAATTTCAATATGAAAACAGATAGATCTCATTTTACTCAACTTATAGCAAAAAACACAATCAAAATCGGTTAACAAATAAAAAAGTTATGCATATCTAAAATTGCTAATTTCTGGGTTGCATTTGGAAAAAACTGGAAAAAAGGCTGACTGAACTTGTAGGTCTTGGGTGTTTAAAATGGTAGAAAATAAATTTCAAATGGAATGAAGTATTTATATTGCTAATATTTACTAACCTTTATGGATATTTAAGAAATAATTCACGGAGGCTGTGGTTTATCATTGTTTTACCACAGGGTGACCATTTATGTCGTTTTATTTTATCCTGAGCAATAAGACAATTAGAGTACATTTATAATATTTTCGTACCTATAGAAAACATCATTTTCGCCATAAACTGGCTGTTCCGTCAATGTAACACACAATATATTGCAACGGATAAGTATAGCTAGCGCATGTCACTATTTATAAGATTTATACATCATATGCAATAGCTTTCCGGTGGGAGTTACAGTTTTGTAATTGGAACAGCCATTTAAAACACGCACTTTTCAGTGCGTGTTGCTCATAGATAAATTATTTTTTTACCACAGTTGTGGTCTCAAAGCCTTTAAAGCACGTCATATTAGAATATTGGATAAAACTCTTAGTAACTATATATTTAAATTTATAGCTACAACATATGCCTCCAAAAATGGAATCTAAGGTGTTGGACTTAGTCATTTTTTCAGTGGCACAGTGTTTGTTTGTTTGTTTGATGGTGTTAACGCCAATTATTGGGGGAGGAAGCCGGAGTACCTGGAGAAAACCCCCGACCTGCGGTAGGAAAACTGGCAATCCTTGTCAATTTAGATAATGATTGAAGTCGAGTACACCCTGCTTGCAGTGAGAATTGAACCCGCAATCTCAGTGTTGACAGACCACATGACCAATAGTATACGAACTACCTTGACCACTTGGCCAACCAGTGGCACAGTGAAAATACAAGCAAAAAAACTGTCCTGACCTAATTTGTAATGCCATCAGTCTAAAAACTATTGTTTCAATTGTAATGAAACTTGCTGTGTTGTAAGTGTGTGCTGTTGTGAGTAGCTTTCTGAACTAAAAAAGGTTCAGCATACCATGAAGAATTAAATATGGCCACCCAAAATGGCTGCTTTCAGCCATTTTGAATTCTGAAAATGACCATTTATATCAAGAATAATGGTCAGGTATTTAAAAACTATAATATGAACTGTCATAAAACTATCAGGCATGTGAGTATGTGTTGGGTAAAGTAAATCTCTTAACAAAATATACCATTGAGAATTAAATATGGCCACCCGAAGTGGCTTCCGGTGGCGCTTTTTAATCTGAAATTGACCATTTATGTAAAAAATAATGGTTGGGTATTTGAAAATTATAATATCCGTCCTAAAACTATCAGGAATGTGAGGATATGCTGTGTATAGTATATCTCTTAACAAAAAGAGAGTTCACCATACCAATTGAAAAAAAAATATGGCCAATCAAAGTGGCTGCTGGTGGCCACTTTGAAATAGAAAAAAACAATTTTTCTCAGGAATCATGGTCATTCAGGCATATGTAAAATATAAAATATATATTGGAGAAGTTGTCATGGACACTTGGAACTGCAAGCAAAGGTTGTTTTGAATATACTTTATGTACTTCTTAACAAAACAAGAATCCAGCATATATATTAGTGGAATAAAATATGGCCACCATAAATAGTTCCTATATCCATTTTCAAATGACATAACTCGGTTTTTTCCAAAATCAGAAACCAGTTTATCATTAAAACAAACAGCTTTGTAAATTTAAACTATAATTTATTGATCAATAAATGAATGATATATATTAATTAGCTAATATTTGTACATTATTTTAAAAATTACACTGTAAAGCTTCTCAAAACCTCACAAGTAATACATTAACAGTTGAATGTATTAAACAATATGGAGGAGTTTAAAATAATTTGTCTACTTTACACTGCTCCTGTACTTCAAATAACCTTCCATTTGACACAGGCAGAAGGTTGTCCAATATCTGAAGAACTGTAGATTCAGATTCATCCACTACAAAATAAATAAAACACAAAGTACCTATGACAATATCAATGATATGTAAATGTAAATGCTAAAATAAAATACATGTACATGTAGATGCTGAGAAACTGTGACAGATTTTTTGTGAGACATTAACAGACAATTATACATGGGGCGACATAAAAAAGGAAAATATTTTATATTAAACATAGGACAGGTTTGACATTTATAATGTTTTGTACTAAATTAATTAGATAAATATAAAGAGAAATAAATTTTTGGTTCCTTTTTTTCATATACAGTATAATTAAAACTTTAATAGTGTTTGTACTCGATCACTTTTAAATTTTATACCTGAAATATTTTCTAACTGACATTTCCATTTATAGCTAACATTTCTTAATAATAAGAAACAATAGATTCTCATCTTTATACATTGCAACTAAACTGTACAAGAATTAACATCAAACTTGAACATGAACTTCAAACATTTCCAACTAAAACAAACAAAAACAAAGTAAAGAAACCTGGCCGTTTTCATGAGGCAAATTAGATTAAAAAAAAAATTACCCTTCATGCCATTCCTAGGAAAAATAAACTATTTCTTTTTCAACTTTTGGAAGACATAATCTTCCCTTTCACCCATTTTAAAAAAATTCTTATATGAAATTGATAGATTCATTATATCTGTTTTTTAAGTAAAGTTTAAGTACATGTACTAGTAGATGTAAAAACAAAAAAGTTAGACAGCATTCAAACTTTCTGGTTTATTTTTATTTACCTTGTTTACTAAATTATATATGGCTACATCGTGGTGAAAATCAAAAATGAGGTCACGATCATGTAATCTTTATTTAAAGAGATCGCCAATACTGTTGAATTATCCAGAGATAGGCTATATGGTCCTCAGAAGTCATAAAAATCAAACGAACGTCGTTTTTTACTGTCAACATCACGACGTCAGACATGAAAATATTTGTACGTAAAATATTGTGAAGGTCATCGTATTTAATTCATCAAAGAAACCATGAGCCAGATCACCTAGGGTTTTGTAATTAAAAAGGAACAAAGAACAGTATATGAATTTTTATGGGATGGCAGTTTCTTCGTTAAAACTTCCTGTTTACTTGACATAAAATGCGTAATTTCCAAAAATCGGTCGATAAAAGTGCTTTCCAAAGTCACACCAAAAGGAAACTTATATTTTTAGAAACTAGAGAATCCCAGCTTTTCATTGGCTGGTATTTTAAAGCGGCGAAAAGATTGGCTCATAGTTTTAATCACGAGTTAATCACACATTCATTCAAAATTCCAGTGACGAAAAATACCGCATTGTGACGTTACGAGTCGGACGGTCCATTTTCAATTCTTTTTGTTTACGAAAATATCGACGAGGATTATAGAAAATATATAATATTAAAGATAAAAATATAAGGAACATTCTGATATAAGTTTGAAAGCTCAATTATTAAAATATTTTGAGATATTAAGTGTAGAAAGCACTGTCCCAGTTCTAAAATTTCCCATTTGGCATTTCCAATATATAACTTCATGACGTTGGAGTCCCTAATAATAAGCTATTCACCTATATGGCATATATTTAATAATTAGTCAATGACCAGATTCCTCATTACTTATATCAAATAAATATCTTTTTGAAATTCAGACAAAAAATTAATACAATACGATTAATTTTTTATTGTGACTAACAGTACTTCCAATACTTTGATATTAAGGTAGTCTCCCTTTCTTGTGATCATAAGCAGCACTTTTCGTATGAAACTTCCTTAATATTCAATTCTAATATAAAAAAAAAATATTTAAAAATGCATAAAATATCTCCTTTTTGCATCAAATAATACTACAAAATCAAGACAACCACACAGAAGATTAATATTTTGGCATTATGACAATGCATGGCCATGGGGTCAGGGACTCAGGGTTCAACATTAACTTTTTTTATTTACTTGTTTTTTCAGACAAGTGGTGTAAACAGTTGACCTGTCCGAAATTTACATTCACTTGTCCAAACTTTCTATCAATATTATAAACTAATAGTACATGTCACTTGCCTTTTATGATTCTCAATTAATTCATTGAATTAAATGTGCTGTATTATTGAGTTTTTTAAAATATATTGTTGTATAAAGTAAGCAAATTGAAGAGAAAGCTCAGAAGTCACATGCTTATAGTTACTGGTAGAAAAAAAAAAGGATGATTGTTGTAGAAATACAGTACAAAGGCGTAAAAGCTTACAGCATAAACAATGGCACCCATTATCTTTTAAAATTGATTTGAATCAAACACGTAGTTTAAATTATAGTGGGATAAAGTATCATTGGAAGAAGAGAACTTATTAACTTTCCAGTCTTCTTTTTACAAAATAAAATACTTCTCACATTTCCATGTTAATTTCAATGAAATGAATCAAATGTCACAAAACTGTACAATAAAATAAATGTTTCTTTGTCATGAGTAAGTACACAAGTTGATTGAATTATCAAATGAAGAAGAACTAGAAGTAGAAAATGGGGTAATTGTGTAACATTTATTATGTATTCAATAGAAAAATGCACTATTACAAATATATAAACAGATTAAAATGATTGTTTTAAAGTGATCATTACCAAAATACTAATTTATTATGTTTGAATCTTTGCAGTAATCATTATCGTATATTTGCAATCTCCGTAACCGACTTCGTATCCTCTCCTGAGACTTGTCGTATTTTCGTGTTTTCTTTTTCCTGGTTTTGTCAAGAGATATTATACTACGCTTTATGTACACTGTAAAAGTAATGCAGGAACCAGCTTACAAATTGCGCGTCAACATGATAAACATAACGGGGTGAAAGAAACACAAAGATATCTGATCCAAATGGCTATAAAATTAAAAGGCGATCTACGGCAACTTCAAAATTGCTTTTAAAGATGGACAAGGCAATCAGGACTATGATTTTTAAATTACTAGCCTTTAAGATTGTTTCAAACTTTTTACTTGTCCGATCGGACGTAAAAGATAGGTTTTCTTGTCAGAACCAGACTTAAACCTGTCCCGGGCGATCCGACAGCCGTTAATGTCGAACCCTGGGGGTGATTGTGATATACATTCAAGATCGCACATGAGGTGTCACTTCAAATAAAGGTTCGCGTATTATTTGAGTCTCACAAAGGGCTGGGACCATACTGGGAGGGTTCCCAGTGCTGGACCCACAGAGCAGCCCAGCCCGTCCCCGGGTGGCGAATAAGGGAGACCATCTCATTGGGGGTTGTCTGGTCATAATATGGAAAGCCTGACTTTGGACCGTAGTGGGCAACGTGTTTGGAGAGTGCCACACTCCTTGCACGATAAAGACCCCTTTCGTAGCCGCTACAAAAGGCCAAATTCTCCGTCCCTACCCAAAACTCCATACTTTTCCAGTGGCAGTCAAAATTGTATTCCCTTTGACCCATCCCACCCCCATTTTCCATTGATGAATTGTTTGTTAACTTGTTCCCGTCCTGAATATAGCTGAAATACTGCTCGCTGGACGTAAAGAAGACATCAAATCAATCAATCTCACTTCGGGTAGGATGCACACGACCCCAATCTTTATTGAGGATTGCCCAGTTTACCTACTGAAAGTCAGGAGTTTTCTCCAGGTACCCCTGCTTCCTCCCCCAATAAAAACTGGATGCAAATTATATAGCTCAAAAATTGCTGAAAATGGCGTTAAACACCATTTAAAAACAAACAAATCAATGGCACACAAAAACGTAGTAAATATTGATTCAGCTACTAAAAAGTAAATATTGATTCTGCTGCTAAAAATGAAGTTACAAATGCATGAAAGACATTATTTCTATATAAAATGACATAAAAAGCAGCAAAACTGTACAAAAATTGTATTTTGTGGTATATTGATGGTGCATGTGGTAACCTGTGGTGTCGTGGTAAAATGTCACACCACAAACTGACAAAGGTATGATTCTGCATTCATATATGATTTATATATATATATATATATATATATACTTCTACAAATTAAGCCCAACACTGTTTGAATTTAGATTTTTAACACTGTCAAATTTTTGTTTACCCTCAGCGGGATTAGAACTCACACCGTTGTGACACTGTGGCACCAAATTGCCTGCACTATGTCCAGCGGTCTAGACCCCTCGGCCAAATCCGCTATATAAATTTATCAAACATAGGGCGAACGGACCCGGATTCGCTGAAAATGCTAAGGACGAAGTTGTACTATTTCCCAAACGTCCCGTATCCCGAATCCCTAGCTTACCTTCAGTATCAACCAAGAACATCAACAGTTTAGCCAGTAGCCTTTGCATTACATCATCGTCAGGAACAATGTCGTTTTTCAAAAACTGACTTAATATTTTCATTGCAGGGCAGAAAAAACTTCCCAGTGGAAAAAACTCTAGCATGTAAGGTTGTGTAGCACAAGAAGATTTCGAAAATGGCACTCCGTAACCCACCCCTGCATCGCAGGCCTTTATATCTAGCAGGGTTAAAGCACTTTCGTAACAGACCAATTTATAAGATTTTTTCAGTCTATCAAAAAATTTAAAATCCTTCTTAAAACTATCAAATATTGTTGGCTTATTAGTACGAGGCTTTTTAGATGGAGATTCACTCGAGCTTTCAGTTTCGGCCATGTTCATAAAGCTTGTTAGTCTCGATCACCCAGACGATTATATAGTTGCGTCGCAGAATAGTCTCTATCACCGTGACGCATACAGAGTTTCATACGTTTTTGGGAAAGACCGGTTGATCTTTCACGAGTGATAGAAATTTTATGTCTTTTCGCGAGTGGAGCGCAGCGGAACGAGCCAAAAGACATAAAAATTTCTATCACGAGTGAAAGTTTACACGGACTTTCCTAAAAACGTATGAAAGTACCTATTTCTTCCGTAAACCAACAACTTTCACATCGCTATAACATATAGACTCTCCATTGTTGTAGACTCCATTGTCTCAGACGTCCAATCAGAACGCCGGAAACAAGAACGTCATAGAAGAACGTTGTTATGCTTCCATAACAACGTTCTTGTTTCTGGCGTTTTGATTGGGTAACGCAGCAAGTACAGATGTGTGCGCGTGAGCTCATCTGTACTGGGTCATCTGTACCAGAAATCGGCCATTTACGGAAGAAGTACGGTGCACTAACACCTACTGCATACATTTATGGCAGATGTTTATACCATACCTATACTTGTAAATAATATGAATGTAGGCGCAGCATAAATGCGAGCATCGCCCATTTTTCATTTCGTAACTCCCGTGCCCCCTAACAGTGCCTCTACATTTCATTGATGACATGACGTCTTATCTATACAATGTGTTGGTGACGTCACAAAAACTCAAATACAGCGTTTCAGATTGAAAAAAAATTTGTCTGGCATTTTTGTAGTAATTTAAAAAATAAACACTTTCATTTTATCGATATCAAAATTATTTTTGTCTACTTTTATATATTTTTTCGTTCGTCTTGTAATATTTTCTTTGGATAGCTCAGCTACCATCTGAAATGGATTTGTTCATATGGATCACGTGACTTTTTTACACACCCTCATGTAACCGTATAGCTCGCATCTGTGATGCTCGCTATAATATGAATGTAGGCGCAACCTAAAATGCGAGCATCGCATATTGTTCATGTCGTTACTACAGAGCCCCCTAACAGTGCCTCTACATTCCATTGAGTGACGTGACGTTATATGTTGGTGACGTCACAAAACTCAATTTCAAATACATCGTTTCAGATTGAAAAAAGTTTGTCTGGCATTTTTGTAGTAATTTTAAAAACAAGCACTTTAATTTTATATACATGTATAGCCGTTTGTAAAAAGGGGGAAAAAACCAATGCATTCCGAGTAGCCCAGGTTTTTTTCAATGATCATATTTTGGGTCTCGTGCAATTTGGCAGACTGTACATTACTCATTAGTGAGCTTCGCTTCGCTCGCATATTATAACAAACCCTATTTAAATGTATGCTGTACATATATAATTATAGGAAAAAAATTAATACTAAATTTTTTAAATTAGTTAAAAAAATATTAATAAAATTCATAATTTTAAATAAATATTTGGAATAATAAAAACCGCAATCCACTAAACCACCGTTGTACATAATGGAGGTGCTCCTATCTAGATGAAGGTAATACCCGTTTGTATAGAAGAAGTTATCGCGCACCTAAGAAATTTTGTTTAAGTTTTGTCAGTTTCAGAAAAAAGATATTTATTTTGAAAATAGAATTTTTTTTATCTTTTGAATACATTATTTTTGAAACAATTTGTTAAAGTTCGTCGGCAAGTATGGAACGCCACAGCGGCCTTATGATACACAAACATATGTTATTAATGCAATAAGCATACTATTTAGCCATTATTCTACACCATTAAGACATTTTGTTATACTATATTGACACTAACCCTCATCAATAAGTAACATTTTAAAACTATAAAGACGTTGAAATACACCATAATGATAATCTTTTACACTATTTAACTATTATTCTCTAATTTTGACGTAATATTTCAACCGCTTGACCGGTGTGGAAAAAATATTTCTAGTCACTAGTGAATTTGTTGTTCTCAGCAGTTGATTGGTTAAAAATAATAACGTCACAATAAGAACTCATGACGTCATAAACAAAACACCTTTCATTTACCGCGTATTCAAGTCATGAACGTAAAATTGGGGTTGGGAGAATTTGTACTTCGTTTTGCAAACTTACTACTTTTTAAAATTAGAGAAACAAAATCTTACATTAGTACTCTTGGATTATTGGATTTCTCCAATCTCGATAGTTAAATTATGGAATTTTAAGTCCTCGCAAAGGCTCCGAAAATTCCATAATTTAACTATCTCGATTGGAGAAATCCGATAATCCACTCGTACCCATGTAAGATCCTATATTGCTATAACATAAAGATACTTCATTATATCATGATGATCATTTACTATTATACCACGAAGACACTTAACTATACTATGACGTCATCTTATTATACCATAAATACACTTTACTATATCATTAAGACATCTTAATATACTCAAACGATATGCTTGAGTATATCATAAAGACATCTTAGTATACCATGACGGTACTATACTATGACGTCATCTTATTATACCATAAATACACTTTACTATATCATATACCATGACGATGCTTTAGTATATCATAAAGACATCTTAGTATACCATGACGTCATCTTATTATACCAATACACTTTACTATATCATTAAGACATCTTAATATACCATGACGATGCTTGAGTATATCATAAAGACATCTTAGTATATACCATGACGGTACTATATTATGACGTCATCTTATTATACCATAAAGACACGTTACTATATCATTAAGACATCTTAATATATCATGACGATGCTTGAGTATATCATGAAGACATCTTATTCTAATATGACGTCCTGCTTAAGCTATGTAGACAAAACCGTGTCAAAATTCCAATAAGTTTAGTTCGCACATTCGTAAACTGCGGGTTTTGTGTACATGTAAAAACTGACTTACAAATGCCGTTTGTTATGTGTTATCCATAATTATCGTTATTGTTAATAAATTAGTTATTTTTAGTCTGAATTCTGAGATTTATATGATTTAAACTACTCCCGATACATTATTTTTTTTAACAATTCTACATTCGAGTTAATAAGACGTCACAATTAGAATTCGTACGTCATTTTACGCTGAAAATTTCAATGGAACAATGCAATTTCGTTAAGATTTCTCAATATTTTTGTTTTAAAGGTACGTACATTCAATAAAATGACCAGAATATATGTTTATGTCAATTTTATTTGCTTTAACATTCTGTTTTGGGATATATCGTCTTAGTTTCAAAACAACAATATTACCACTGAAAGCGTCCTCTTAGAACCGCTTCGAAATTTTAAAACATTTGTTAGACATATTAGAATCGAAATAGATTATTGCGAGCGGGCTTTATGGGAATTAGAACATGGTCAGACCTTATATTTGTCTTCATTTTATACCTCGATATCGCTCGGTATAAAATATTGACAAATATAAGGTCTGACCATGATCTAATTTACATAAAGCCCGCTCGCAATAAACTATTTCTTAAGTATACCATGACGGTACTAAACTATGACGTCATCTTATTATATCATAAAGACACTTTAATATATCATTAAGACATCTTAATAAACAATGACGATGCTTGAGTATATCATGACATTTAACACATTTACAATAAATGGTTATAACCCAAATAAAAAAACCCAGAAAATTAAATGCTATATATCGTTTTGATATGATGTTTCTTCCGTAAATGGCCGATTTCTGGTACAGATGACCCAGTACAGATGAGTTCACGCGCACATATCTGTACTTGCTGAGTAATCCAATCAAAACGCCAGAAACAAGAACGTTGTTATGGAAGCATAATAACGTTCTTCTATGACGTTCATTATTTCCGGCGTTCTGATTGGACGTCAGAGACAATGAAGTCTAAAACAATGGATCGTCTATAGGTTATCGCGATGTGAAAGTTGTTGGTTTACGGAAGAAATAGGTACTTTCGTACGTTTTGGGGATATAAACTTTTACGTCTTTTGGCTCGTTTCGCTGCGCTCCACTCGCGAAAAGACACAAAATTTCTATCACTCGTAAAAGATCAACCGGTCTTTCCCCAAAACGCATGAAAGAACCTATTATTCTATCTAATAAAGGAAGGTTGATATTGCATTTGAGGTTTCTGGCCCCTATCCTTTCAGAAAAAGGGCTAAATTGGTGTATTGAGAAAACTTCTGTAGAATGTTTATTTTTCATCCGATTTTAATCTCTTTTTTTTTATTGTATTCCTCTGTAAATTCTGTCAACTAAATGTGCAACTGTTTTTATGTATCTTGCTCCGTTACATTGCTAAGGGGGGTCAAATTTAAGCCTTGTCCAAGAAATCAACTTTTTTTATTTGTGGTCCGATTTTCAAAATCTTTTTTTCATTGAAATCCTTGTGAAAATCAGTCAGATTTGCAATATCTCTTATCGTTTTCAAGAAATTAGGGGTCAAAATGGCCAAAAATGCCCATTATAAGAGTTTGTCTGGACAAATGGTTTTATGCAAGAAATTTAGTTGTCGTGGGCCGGCCAATTGTTATGTGGTTTTAATATGTTATTAACCACTAAAGGAGGCTTCCTCTAGCATTTGGAGATTGTTGCCCCTACCGTTTCAGAGAAAAAGGGGCCATAACGGGTAAAATGTATGTTTAAACAAAACTGCAGAACGCTTATTTTTCATCTGATTTTGAGCATTTGTTTTCATTGTATTCAATCAATTCTGTCAAATAAATGGGTCAATGGTTTTTATTTTTCTCTAATTTTGACGTAATATTTCAACCGCTTGACCGTTGTGGAAAAAATATTTCTCACTAATGAGACAGCGTGGTACCTATTTTTAGCCGGTTGAGATATCCTTATCTCAACACGTGGGTGAGATAAGAATTTCACGCTCCTTTTCCCGTAAAAATGTATTGTGACGTCGACTGTCGGTTCAGCCATAAAAATTAGTAAAATATTTGCTTTAGCTGTGTTAGTTTACTGTGCCCTTTTAAATATTAACATGAAAACAACATATCTGAGCTTCCATGACCCAATTTATGCCACATTATGACAGCGGTAAACATAAAAACAAACACGTGACGCAACATGTGTACACTGCATGGAGACTACGTTCAGAGTAGATAACTCTATTTGTTGCCATCTTTCAATAGAACAGAACCGGATTTTTTTTAACGAATTAGTGAGAAAAAGAATCAAACACCGGTGGTTGGGCAAGACGGAATCTCGTCACTAGTGAATTTGTTGTTCTCAGCAGTTGATTGGTTAAAAACAATAACGTCACAATAAGAACTCATGACGTCATAAACAAAACACCTTCAATTTACCGCGTATTCAAGTCATGAACGTAAAATTGGGGTTGGGAGAATTTGAACTTCGTTTCGCTAATTTACAACTTTTAGAAACAGAATCTTACATCAGTACTCTTGGATTATCGGATTTCTCCAATCTCGATAGTCCACTCGTACCAATGTAAGATCCTATATATCTTTAACTGTTACTAGGCTACAGGGGGTCAAAATCCGGTCACGCCCCCCCCCCCCAAAATGTACTTTTTAATTTGTCGTCTGATTTTCTAAATCTTTTTTCATTAGAATCCTTTTACAAATTCTTGCTAGCATTTTACAATCAGATTTGCAATATTGCTTACTGTTTTGTGATATTATAGGTCAAAGGGGCCAACAACGCCAATTATAAGAGTTTTCCTTAAATGTTGGTATGCATTGAAAGTCCACCACAGAATGCATATGTCAAAAAGCTTTGTGAGTCCACCATGGGCTGCATGTGTCCACGGCATTTGACAATCCATATTGAGCCTCCAACATACAGGGTATAACATGTTGCGTCCCTATCATGGTGCGCTCGGCGTAGCTTTTTATTAAAAAATCTTCTCCCCTGAAACTACTGAGAAGAATTTAATGAAACTTGATAGGATTGATCCTTAGAGTATACTGCACAACATATGTTTCACTTTTTGATTCCTAAAAAAACATGGCTTCTGTTACTTAAAATAGAACATGGTAAAATCTAGGGGGTTTTCCCTTTTAATGTAAAAAATCATATTTTTCATGTTTTTGCCTTATAGAATGAAAAATATTGCAGATTGAGAAAAGCTGCTGCCTGCTTTAATGTTCAGATCATTAATCTCTACAACAGTCTCCATTAGTTCAAAGTTGTCAGATGACTCTTTTAGAGGTTATGCTCTTTTAAAGGTTGAAAATCCTGTTTTGGCTTTTAGAATAAAAACTACTGCATATAAAGAAAAAGTGTTGCTTGCGCTGAAAAGGCTGTTTTACTAATCTGGTTTAGGTGTAATGCCTGATAATAGAGATACACTTATGGACCAGGTGAGCGATTCAATTCAGGCCCAGGCTTTATAATGATTTTCCTTACTATAAAAGGATGATAGGATTGGTTTTGGGTCAATATTTTACTTGTCATGTTTTTAAGACTTTTTGCAAGGTATACTAAACAGAGAAAGATTGATTTTCCCTGAGCCCTTTTTTCTGTTAGAAAACTAATGGCGAAAGGGGGTAAAATTGAACTTTTTTTATTTCTTGTCTGATTTCAATTTTTTCAATTCTAGTGAAAAATCATGGAAAAATCTCCAACATATCACCCTTTTTATACGAATATTGTATTATGTTATGGCGTAGCTTTTTATTGAACTTTTGTGTTTCATTGTTATAAGTTTTTGTAACAGTTTTCTAAGCAACTACTTCTTGTAGACATTTGAAACTTTATATGTGACATATTTTTAGGTCCACAACTACCAATTTTAGGTTTCATTAGATGACTAATTCCTGTTCACTGACTTAGTCATTAAAAATTTATGGAAGACAAGACATGTTTTTCTCAAAACAACATGTTTGCCTTGCAGTAAGGCTTCATCAACTATGATTTCTGGTCCTTTTATGAGTTCATTGTTGGCTCAGGCAAATACATGTATGTCACATTTTTAGTGTTCACACTTGTTAAACATTTGTTGACTTAATTTCATTTTTAGCACATTTATGATCAATATCGTCAATGCAACCTTAAAGTATGAGGTTATAAACTGTACATTCAGTTGTAAGGGCTGTTGTACATCTAATTATTAGGGCCCTGTATCGAAGATACGGACACCATATAGTTTTCACTTTGTCAGTCTGTCTGTCCATCCATCAACAATTTCTTGTGAACAGTAAAACTCAAAAACTATTGACAAAACAGTATACAGTTCTGAAATTTTACACAGTTGCGATGCAGCTTGTCATGTGAATATGAAAATTTCATGCAAATTGGTGAAATATTTTTTGGGGAAAAACTTAAAATTTGTATAGAAATTAATTTTTTTAGAATTGGACTTTGTGAACACTAATCTCATTAACTTCTAAATTTTTGATGGTGTGCAATAACTAATTCATCTCCAGAAAAGTATGGAGCAATAACTAATTTTTCTCCAGAAAAATATTGAGAATGCAAGTTCAATGTTTTCAAACATCACTCACACTATTCATTGCTGGAATATCATTTTTGTTTGGAAGAAGTGAAAAGAAAGCAACGCCAAGCAGGTCAAAATCTACGGTGTGCCGAAATAAAAAAAATGGATGAATATAATTGTTAATGAAGGGGAATTCACGCAGGAAGTACTTTGATATTAAATATTCAACAGGATTCAAATCTAATTAAAATAAATGTTAAAAAATCAAAAATATCCTGTTAGGATTTGACGAGGCGTTATAATCAACGAGTAGTTTATTTCAAGTTTATCGAACTGATTACAGCGCCCGGTTTAAATTCTAACATTTGTTACATGTATTGTTGATATCAGTCAGATTTTAATTTACATACGAGAACAAATGAAATGAAAAAAATATCAATGAATTTTAGGTTCTTGCAGAACTTATTATTAAAAATATCAATACAGTTCCATTTGTCACAAATCATCGCGTTTAAGTTATTGTACTTTTAAACATACAGGAAAAGCAAATGACGCGCGTTGGTTACAAATTATTTATTATATAAGTTGTTTATGGAATATTTGCATTATAGGAGACAAATCCCTGAACAATATTCCCTTCTACAATTTCTCTTGACACACGTTTGTAACAAAACACTATAATGTTCTTGGTAATTATCCATAAAAAAACAGCTATAATATTGATAGAAAATTTGCAGGAATACCGGGAAAATGTTTACTTATTTCATTAATAAATAACGCTCATTTACATAGGTTTCAAATTTAAAGCGCAAAGTTCTTTCGTTTAAGTACGTATCCATTAAAATATATTAATAATTGAATATTACCTCTATATACTCGTAAAAATAAAAAAAATATCTACGTTGGATTGACATTGAAGAATGAATAAACGTTTCTCTTTACTTAAAACAGGAGTGAACTCAGAACTGTTGTTATCATTGTCTAGAGTTATTGAATCTGTGGGTTTATCAAGAGAACGACAAGAGTATTTGTCACAAATTGCGTAATTATTGAATAGAGCAATAGAAGGATGAGGTTTGTTCACCGCTGGTTGGGGGTTTTTATATTACAAATTTCATGTCTTTTAAATTCAAGTTCTACAAATTTGAGTTTCCTTGGAATTTTTTTTCTTCAAATAAGACTACAAGAAATCTAAAAACATTTCAAGTTTTTTTGTAAACCTGAAGGACAAATTCATTTAATTAAAATTTAAATATATTTTATTTGGCCAATAAAAAATAACAAAACAGGATATAAACAGTACCGCAAGGAACAGAATATAAGACAAACAGGACCTTAAATATGTTTTTAAAATTCGTCCGAATAAATTATTTTCAATCAAAATAATGACTACCTCAAAATACGAGTTCATATCGTGATTGTTCTACTCCAAATCTCGTCGCAGTCTCGCAGGTTGAGTCGCTTGAGTTCTTGTTAGTCTTCACCGGCTTGTCGACACTAAGGTTGTGACTTCTCGCGTTACTGATGGCAGGTTTTGCGTTCGACTTAAACATTTATTGACAAGGGTTTTTACTGTCGTAGGTATAATTTAGTGACCGGGTACTCCTGCTTCCTTCTAGACGCCGTTATAAAGCTGAAAAATTGCCTGAAATTGGCGTTTAACTCCATTAAAACAAATTATAAATATAAATGTATATTTTAAGTAATTGGTAAATGAGGGTTCGGTAAAATCCAAATATTAATAGAAAAATGTTGTTAAATATTAATAAATTATTGTAAATTTATTCTAACACAACACTTTCCAGAACTTTTCGAATATATACAAACTAGCATTGTCGCATGGAGTAAAACACATAATTTTCAGAGAACAAATAATTAGTTTGGGACGCTATTATAAAAATATTGGGTTTAAAATGAGAATATTTTTTTTATTTAAATCAATGAAATTTTTATATTCTTTCATTAGTTCTGAACAATAATTTTGCCTAAGTCGCTGATTTTTATGGCAGTAGAAGACGAAGTGTGTTTCATCTTCAATTTCTTGAAGGGAATAGAAATTACAAACAGCCCGAGACGAAGCTCTTGCCTTACTCTACAGAGGATTTGACTTTAATTGTTAATCGGAAGTAGGCACCTGCCCGAGACGATGCTCTTTGCATATCTGCTTAGGTGCAATTAAAATTTTTTCATGATTATTATTTCCGTTGTTACGCGTGTTCCTCATAGGGTGCCCGAGACGAGGCTCTTGGCTTACCTTACTGAGGAGTAGGGTTGTTACATGTTGTAGGGATTGGGTTTTTATTAATTTCCTATGTCCCTCAGTAACAGCCCGAGACGAAGCTCTTGGCTTATACTCTACCGAGGATTTGACTTTAATTTGTAATCGAAAGTAGGCACCTGCCCGAGACGATGCTCTTGGCATATCCTGCTTATGTGCAATTTTAACTTTTTCATGATTATTATTGCCGTTGTTACGCGTGTTCCTCGTAGGGTGCCCGAGACGAAGCTCTTGGCTTACCTTACTGAGGAGCAGTTTTGTTATTAGCTTATAGGGGTTGGTTATTTTTGAATTTCCTATGTCAGTCGGGGAAGCCCGAGACGAAGCTCTTGGCTTCCTGTACAGAGGATTTTACTTTTATTTATTTCATATCAGTAAAATTATGTTTGTTTCAATTGGATAAAACAATGTCAGCTGGTATTAATTAATTTGCAGTAATTTGACACGAGGGCATTATCACGTCGTGGTAATGCCCTCTCCAGTAACAAGCAACACAGAACTGTTTATTTTAAATTTACAAAAAATATGTACATGTACAACCTAAATGAGGACAAAATGTCATAAAGTTTAGAAAACTAACTATGTAGAGCCAAAAAATGCCAAACAATGATATATCATGAGGCCAAACATTCAAATCATACAGCAAGCAGCTACATATACATAATACAGTCTTAAACACATGGTTTCTCAATTTTTCAATAAAATAAATATAATAGTTGCTTATATAGCTGGCATTGTCATGATACTTGACAGCACTCGGGACAGTGGTATTGCCTTTAACATTGATAATACCCTCGCCTTTGGCTCGGGCATTATCAATGTTTCAGGCAATACCACTCTCCCTTGTGCAGTCAAGATATCATGACAATGCCCTCTATATAAGCAACTATTGTATAATTATTAGATGGTTGTAGGGCGCGACCGTCGCAGAAGACACCTAGTTAAGTGGTGTATACAAGAAACGAAAGGGATAGTTATATACATTTGTGATAGTCAATTTCCGTAAAAAAAATCCACTAGTTCTTTATACATTTATATACTTGATTTTTAAATTCTTTAGGAGGGTCTAGCAAGATCTTGATATCGATGGTATTGATGTTAAATTTTGTGAGCGCTGTGTTAAGTTTTATTCTGGCGTTGTTATGGGCTACGCAGTGCATAATGACATGTTCGATGTCTTCTTTAGTGTTGCATACACTGCAAAGTGGCGATATATTTTTGATGTGTTGCCCCATTTGACCCGGTAGAAGGGTTGTGCCAAGTCTGAGCCTGGTTAAAGTTTTTGCATGGTTTCGATTTCCTATATAGAAAAATGGCTTTGAATTAACTGATGGATTAAGCCGGTAGTACCATGAATTTCGATGTGTGTCCCAAATATCTTGCCATTTCTTTTTAAATATATTTTTGACGATCGCGTAGAATTCAGATGTACTATAGGTTATGTTTATATTTATGTTTTCTTGTTTTAAAGCTGCTTTTGCAAGTTTATCCGATAGTTCATTACCTAGGATACCTACGTGGGCTGGTATCCACTCTATTATTAATTCGATTGTTTATTTCATATTTTAAATGTTAGCATTTGAATAGCCTCTAAAATATCCGGTCTACTCGATTGTTTATTATCAATTGATTGGATGGCACTCAGTGAATCTGTAAGTATAACTACCTTTTGATATGGATAGTCAGAGTCCACTATCCATTCTCACACCGATCAACCGACTTATATCATTTTGGTGAGAAGAAGTATGACACGATGAAAAAAGATGTAAACAAGTTAAGACCTATACGTATACAGATTACTTTTTCCAAATCGCTACGTTTAAAACTCACTGTATCAAATATAGTGTAGTAAAATATTTGGCATATATTTGTTTATTAACATATTCAATCGTTTTAACTAATGTTTTCATTTGTTATCTGAAAATAGGTTCCAAAGGTACTGGCATCACAAATTTGAACAAATAAATGCAAAATTTACGCTTCTGCACAATATATTTCTGTATCAAGTGTTTTTGTTCAAAAGGACATATATCCAACTTTTTTCTGACCCCAAAATTATTCTTTCAATTGCAATTTATTAGGAGTTTGAATTATTTTTCTTTACGCATTTACTGAAAAAATGATACGGAAAAAATCAGCTCATCTTTTTATAATGACACGATGAATAAAAGTTCCTTGACACGATTGAAAACAGCCACGTATTTCTTAAGTGATTAGTTTTATACTTCCACATGGGGCATTTCAATAACATTTTACAACTTATGTATGTATATCATTAAATATTATACAAAAGGCTACAATTTTTAATACAATAGGACTATGATGTATACATTCTTGACACAAATCACTAGACATCGAAAAAGGTAACAAGCAGCGGAGCAGCTTTGTAATTCATCTTAAAACCATAGTGAGGAATTGGGTAAATGCTCTCATTTACACAATCCCAGAGCAGGGCTTAAGCGGAAATCAGTGTTATATGTCGATAACGCTCTACATATGAGTTCTCACCTATCAACAAATAACACAAAAAACGAACAAGATTTTGTACAAATATTTCCTACTTGTACAAAATTATTTCCTACTATGTCGACATTAAATAGTATATAACGGATCCATCTACTTGGTAGGTCATTATATTGATGTCAAACTTTTTTTTACAAATTATTTTTAAGGTATGAATTTAGGCAAACATTATCAAATGTGCTGCCTACAATCAGGAACCTATATACTAGTCCAGCTTCAATTTATAATAAAGACGAAGAGCGAGAAATTTAAGGTTAATTAGCGCACAAATGAGAGTTAAATCTCAAGAACTAATGCATCATATATAACTGTAACTAGAATACTGCCTATGTCTAATAATTTTTAACATTATCGGTTGCAAATATTTTGAGAATTCCACAGTAATCATTTACATAAAAACAGAAAAGTAAATCGTGTAAGACATGTAGTTACTAAGGACAATATTATATCATTCAAACAGACCGCGAGATTTACCTTCATTGACCGAATTATACACAATTTTTATCGCGTATTACCCCTGTAGACACCTAAAGATACACAGAAAAGAATCTACCAATCTGGTTAGAGAATACTTACACAAATGTACACTGTTTTATTACAATTATTTATATTTAAGGTTTAATTACCCGTTTTCTTTCATTGTTAATTCTAATAAATGAATAACAAGTTTAGCTTTTCTAAAAAGCTAACCGTCTCTTAGCTGCATTAAAAATTTTATGGATTTATAAAAAATATCTGGTTTTTTGTAATTTATATGTAGGATAGGTAAACAAAGTACATGTACCTTGTAAGGACATTGTTTACGCTAAACTATTATCCAATGGTGCTTGAGAGATTTAAATTACTGTCGTCACTTCACACGTGCTTTTTAAAAAATACTTAAACAAAAGTTGACTTCCTAAACAAAGTTCAAAATGAGCGGTAAAAATATGTTTTGTTAAATTTGCATCAATATCAAAACGAAAATAAAGATACAGAACATGCCTAACCCAAACAGCTTTAAAGAGTAGGGAGATTTTAGTACAATGTTTACCTTTTAATTGTTCATTGTCCAATGCATTGAATGAAATAGAAGTCAATATGTGGAACGTAACATTACTACACTAAAATACTGATTTAACGAAAATAGAGATGTAGAACATTTAATTTTTTCCAAAACAGCTTTATAAAGTAGGGAGATTTTGGTACAATGTTTACCTTATAATTGTTCACTGACCAATGCATTGAATGAAATAGAAGTCAATATGTGGAACGTAACATTACTACACTAAAATACTGATTACAACCCCGATTCAACCTAAGAATATATCGAAATTTCAGTACACATACTAGTGCGATCCTGACGTAAACCAATGAAATGACAAAAATATTTATAGATTTAGTAAACCACCCAATCAAGTAACAGAGAGTCATTTACTCAGAAGAATGATCGTCATTTGACTATGTATACCGTCTCCCATGGGAGACGGTAATAAATAATAATAAACAATCAAAAAAACACAAATCAAAACACCCTGCCTTTAACGATGTCATTTGCAGAAAGTACGAACGTCGACATTTATTTTGTCACTCTTTTGGGTTTTCTTCAATCAAAATAGTTTGATGATTGTTATGGTGATTTGTGCAAACGAATAGTACGTTATAGGCTGTTATCCGACAGAACCATACTTCTAGTTGGCCGATGTGCATTACAATGATTTTAGTTTAACATTTAACCCCTTCTGGAAATTGGAACGGTTCAATATTTGGCGTTTCGTACTAATAGGCAGTAAGTTCTGTACAAATCTCACTGTCGACCCTCTACTTTCTGCTTGCAGCTTATACGTATTGAACAATTTCGTCAAACGTTTCTCGTGTTTCGTTTATCGTACTGGTTGGATATTTCATATTATGGTTTATACTAATGGATTGTATACGATTTAAAACCCTGGTACTTATTTGTCAATCAAAACAAAATGCGAATTGACTTGTCAAAGTTCAAAGTCTAAGGTCTACAACGATGATAGGAGACCCATTGTCTAGTAATTATCTACCCACATGGCATATATGAAAAGCTTAGCCTATTTCAGCGAGGGTCTGGGTCTTCTCTGGGTACTCAGGCTTCCACTCCCATTAAAGACATCATAAGTTGATAAATTGCTGAAAGGCATTAAAACCATTCATACAAACAGTCAAACAATTATTTTAAAAGTTATAACCGGACGCGAAGCAATGACTAAAAAGGCATTGATGTTATCCTGGGTGGGGGTGGGTGGGTTAAATTTCGAAGTTAAATATAAGCAGTCACTCAAAAGGCAATGATGTGACTTTGGGGTCAAATTTTAAATTAAATATCAACACCTATTGCATGCGAAACATCGATAAGTTATAATCTACCCACATGCCAAATATCAAAAAGCCTACCTAAAAGGATAAAAAGTTATATCCCGGACAAGATTTGTAATGGCTGCACGGACGAACACAAAAACAATATGTCGAAATTCTTTTGCCTCTTTTACCAAAAACCCAATATAAACCTCCTAAAAATGAAAAGTGTTATGTAACACTAGATAAAGATATCTTACATATCCTAAACCTGTATTAGTATGCGATTTGCAGTGTCAAATAAATTTGGCTGAAAATATCAGTCTTAAAGGAGAAGAAAAGAAAAAAGAAGATTATGTAAATTACCAGACAAAAACAATATGTCTCCCATTTATCTTCGTTTGGTATAGATAATAAAATAAGAGTTGCATACAAATACAAAGACAGTTTGAAAGCTTTTCTGTAAATGTTATTGTGTGTCGCAATTTGTTCTTTTCCTATTTTATGCACAGTAATCAAAATTAATTTTCTCCATCCTCCTCTTCATGCTTGATATTGACAAGAAAATAAAAAATTACATATATTATTACGTTACGAACTGTTAAGTGCATACTTGTTCAATCGGTTAGCAGAATTTAATAGCTTATACAAAGTCATATTTCTTGTTTTAATCATATCATTGAACTGATTTACATCGTAATTTCTCTGACAGTGCAATTAAAATCAAATTAATATTGTTAATGCATTATTTTAAAGACACATTTTTGGCACCAAGCGAAAGCTAAAGGAATATTCTTTATATTTAAACGGCCGATTGAAATAAAATTATATCATAAAAGGTCATTTTAGCATTTGAATAACTATAACTGCATTTTTTCGTTTATTTTATAAGATAAGTTGGACAAAAATAAAAGCAAGAGCTTAAAGAACTAAATATATCTCTTGCCAAATCTATGTTAAATCGTATTTTAATATATTTTATTCGCTACAGTAAATTTAAAACATAAAAAAAAATGAAAAACTTAACTACGTTTTCATCGCTTCTAACTTGTTTATATCTTTTTTCATCGTGTCATACATCTTCTCACCAAAATGATACAAGTCGGTTGATCGGTGTGATTCTAATGCTTTAAAAATTGCTGTCATTTTGGTTGTGTATACCGAGATATTATCGGTGCACCGTTCATGGAATATATATTTTGCTTTTGGTACGGTAAACGCGCAAGCGGTTTTACCGGTGAGTGGGTCCTTTGAACCATCGGTATAAATTTTTTCTAAGTTTTTATATTTGCTATCTATATGTTCGAGGGTTATTGTTTTTATTGAATCATAGTCAACTCGTACCTCGACCAACTCGTACCCTACCAACTCGTACCTTTACCAACTGCATTATATGCAGGTAGAATGAAAAAGGACATAAAATGAAAATGGCTGAAATAATGTTAAACTAAAATTATAAATTTGATATATTTATTATTATTTATTATCATATAGTACAGCACTAATTACACTAACAAAAACATAGCAAGCAACAAAACCATTAAACATAAGACAGGACATATATTTTAAAAACAAAAGTCTTTGGTAGTCTATAAACAATATAAACACATATGATATATAGATTTTAATATTTTCAACAATTTGTATATATAATTTAGGTGTTTTTTTGTGATGGTCGATTCAACTGACCATACTGCCGCAGAAGTTGGCTGGCGGAGATCTGGCCGCTAGAATATAAATCCAAAAAATTTCGCCTGCATGTATTTGGTAGATAATCTCTGCTGCCGACTAAATTTGGACTCTGTGATCATTTTCATTTGGGTGAGTAGAAGAGCACCTTCTTCTTGTAGTTTTGGAAGTATAGCAAGTAAAACAGCTTCTTCTTATCGCCGGATCTCTTATTAATTCGACGAAAATAGAGACTACTTAGGCAAAAAATTTAAAATGTTGAATTGACTAAATATAATTAAAAAAAACATTATTGGGTAAAATTTAAATTTCACATCTATTTTTTTCCTTTTTTCGATGATGCAAGTTCATGCTGACAGGATTAGTGGCACGCGCGTGTGATAATTTATGGTGTTGACGCGTGTTAACTAAAGGTAAAAATAAAATTATTGTCTATTCTTTTTACGCAGTACACCTCCGCATATTCTATAAAATTTAGTGTTTCTTGTTATAATGCAATATTGAAAAAATAGTCAAAACAAAAAATAAAATTTTAAATTGAATCGAACACTCTGGATAAACAGCGAAAGTGTATATCGTTGATTTTAAAAGAACTTGAAATAAATCTCGAGCTTGCTTTTATAGACATTCAAAATTTTATCTGCATGCTAATTCAGATACAAAAATAAACTTACCAGTGAATGTTGCGAACATATTACACACGAAGAGTCCATGGCAAATTAAAATTTTTCATTAATTCTTTTTGATTTATATTGTCATTGCATTAAATTTCAAGCAGTGATTGGTTTATGGAAAATACTTGTTGTCTTTACTCTTAACTTTGATCTCCAGACCAGTTTTTACAGTCGTGTGGCTTTGGACTTTTTTTAATAAAATCTTGAAATTATTAAGCACAAGAAAAATAAGCGTTCGTTATTAAAGAACAAATAAAAATAATAATTGGATCCCGCGTTCTTTGTAATTATTTGTTGAAAAAGCGTGTAAAAATTTCGAATATTTTAAAATATTGTTTATCAAATTTATATTTTTATTAAGAACATTCTAAATTAACTATATGCAAAGGTAAGAGTTGGTAGAGGTACGAGTTGGTAGGGTACGAGTTGGTCGAGGTACGAGTTGACCTGCACCCGTTTTTATTGTATTAGGGTCATCTCTTTTATCTATTTTATTTTTTAATTCACACGATGTATTTGCCGTTTTTATAATCCATGGTGGAAAAGTCGGAGGATTGTGTTTTACTATTTGAATTTTATCTAATTTATTTAGTTTTTAATTCTTTCCTTACTCTGTAGCCAAAAGGGTTGTGTCATTTTTCCATTGTGATTTTGCTCTATATTCGAAATCCTCGAGGGTTTCTTTTGCTGGATTTTTTGGGATTTTGCGAGCACCTAGCGTTATATTTTACGAAAATTCATTGCGCCTAACTTGCAGCGGTTTTCTCCTGCTTCAACTAATAGATTTTCCACTGGCGTGGACGTTATTAAAGCGCCTATTTAAGCTATTCGGAGACCCTTATACTGTATTTTATCTAGTTTAAGTTTAAGACTATTAGAGGTGGAGTTAAAAACCTGGCATCCGTAGTCTAGTATGGACCTGAGTAGAGATTTATACAACATTATCAGAGTTTCAGTGCCCATTCCAAAATTATTAGCCTGAACGTATCTCATAAGGTTGAGTATAGGTTTAGATCTCTCCTCTAGGTAGTCGAAATGTTTTTTCCATGTTAATTTACGGTCAAATATCAATTCTAAAAATTTAACTTGATTTTCAAATTTTATGGGTTGGTTGCCTAATGTGAGGTTGGTTGATGTTACTTTCTTATTTCCAAAAATAACACCTATTGTTTTAGTTTATGAAATCTTGAAGCCCCATTTAATGGCCCATTTAGACTGGTCCCACTGCCGTATTTATTACTCTGACCTCGTACTATAAAGATTCGTAGATTCGCAAAGGATCACGGGAACCAGATTAATAAAGAGTATGGTATTCTGGTACCCTGACGATGATGCCATGAGCCTAAGCGGCCTTCGGATATAACGTCAGGTCAGGAGCATTGGATTTCAATAACCTGGTATCCTGGTGCAATATTTTTCATTGACGCAAGCTTCACTTCAAATATAACACCAGGTCAGGACCTCCAATATAAGCATTTTCATTGGTTAATTATATGACGCAATTTAATATCACATGCACATGCCAATCTTTTTTTAAATCTGGGAATACCTTTTCTTTATAAATTTTAAATATAAATTATATTTTACCTTTACGTTTAAATTATGAAATCATAATGTAAACTCAGCTGAGAAATGTAAACATTGAACGTCACAAAGAGAACGACGTCATAATATGTTCGTTCTACTTGAACTTATCTATAATACTAATGGTCAGTCTAGAGAATACTCGAACGTCAAATTTCAACGCTGTCACCGTTGAAATCCAATGCTCCTGACCTGACGTTATATCTGAAAGCCGCTTAGGCTCATGAGGATATCATCGTCAGGGTACCAGAATATGGATTTCAACGGTGACAGCGTTGAAATTTGACGTTCGGGTATTCTCTAGACTTACCATTTAGTATTATAGATAAGTTCAAGTAGAACGAACGTATTATGACGTCATTCTCTTTTTGACGTTCAATGTTTACATTCTCAGCTGAGTTTACATTTAACCTGGTCTCCTGGTGCAATATTTTTCATTGACGCAAGCTTCACTTCAAATATAACACCAGGCTTGCTTTCCATTATCCGGTACGTACTGTCCGGATCGGTTCGGGATAATGGAACGTCCAAGGCAGACGATTTGTTTCAAAATGGCTGCGCTTAAAAATACATTGATATACCATAAATATAACCATACGATAGATTTTTACAATGTCAAAGGTTGTTCTTTTTTTTATTTTCGTCTAAAGCTTAAAATTCACTTCCACATCACATTTTCCGTGTCTGTGTCCGCCATCTTGGAACAAAGTTGGAACCAAAAAATTGACGAATCAGACGTTCCGATAGGTACGTCGCGTTCCATTTCAGTTTTGGGAGGTACAACTGGTACGTACCGGATAATGGAAAGCACCCCAGGTCAGGACCTCCGATATAAGCATTTTCATTGGTTGATAATATGACGCCATTTAATTTTCAATTGCTGGTAGGGGGCCTCGGTGGCCGAGTGGTCAAGGTAGTTCGTCTACTATTGATCACGTGGTCTGTCAACACTGAGATTGCGGGTTCGATTCTCACTGCAGGCAGGGTGTACTCGACTCCAATCTTAATTGACAAGGATTGCCAGTTTTCCTACCGCAGGTCGTGGGTTCTCTCCGGGTACTCCGGCTTCCTCCCCCAATAAAAACTGGACGCCATGAAATAGCTGAAAAATTGCTGAAAGTGGCGTTAAAACACCATTCAAACAAACAAACAAACTTATATCGGAGGTCCTGACCTGGTGTTATATTTGAAGTGAAGCCTGCGTCAATGAAAAATATTGCACTAGGAGACCAGGTTACAGTCATTTCGTACCATAACCAAATCGTACCATTGCCATTTCGTACCCAAAATTACCAAATCGTACCATCAAAATGCCATATCGTACCATGACTTATTACCATTTCGTACCATATGAAAATAATATCGTACTATATGTAAACAATTTCGTAGAATGCGAAAAATTGAAATACTTTAATGTATTACTTACAAATATTCATAAAAAAATCTTTAAATTAATCTAAAGAAGATATTTTCAATATTATTAATTAAAAAGGGTTATTTGAAATACTTGTTGTGTAAACAAACATGGCTTTATTATTCATTAATAAGATATGAAAGCAATAATGACTTTCCGTAAAAAGTTTCTTTCCCAGTGCTGTTATGAAAGACAATTGATTTTAACAATATTGAAAATAGTAGCGCATGTTAAAAAAGTTGCTAAGCTTTAAAACTTTTTTTATCTGTGTCATTACGTTGTTATCTGATATTTTATGTTATGACGGAATGATGATGTTAATAAATTAAAAAATTAAAAATAAAAATAGTTTTTATTTCTATTTACCACTTTGATCGAAAGAGCAATATTATGCTGAAATGCATACAGGTTTTCATTAATACACTTCCCCATATGGTACGAAATGGCTATGGTACGAAATGGTTATGGTACGAAATGGTTTTAATTATGGTACGATTTGGATGGTACGATTTGGTTATGGTACGAAATGACTGGTAACGGTATGGTTACGTAGGATACCCAGAATCCTTTGCGTGGAGATTGCATTGCTCCTCCACTACGAACAATGGCGACCAGCATTGACCCTATCTCCAAATTCAAAAAGGAATTATTCAATGAAGTGGCAAACGAAGCATTTTTTATAAGACCAGTATTTTTTGGTTCACTCGTCATCAGACATTGCAATGGTATGGGACCATGTCCGTTTAGCGATGCAACGATCTTCTGTGAAAAGGAAGGAAATAATTATCCCGTGTACCTTTGGTGGGAAAATGTTGTTGAATACATTGTCAAGGAACTTTCCAAAATTGATAGCCCGGAGGCGTTAAAACAAAAAGAGACGACAATAATAAAAAAGTTTGTTGATGCCATTACATCTATGTCAAGTAAGTACCAACAAACTGTTAACGTTACCGAAAATATTTTTTTGGTGTTTTTTGTACTCCTCCATTCTCCAATGCCGGCAATAGAAATGTAACTTTATACACATTGCTGGAACTTGATTCTATCACGCCGCTGTTACCTACATACAGATTTTTGACCAACTTTGCACTTGATTGAAACCGATTATGCAGCTAATTTAGAAAAAATTATATCCTTGACCCCCCCCCCCCTTCCCAAAAAAAAAAAAAAATTCTGGTCACCACCCCTGCTTTATAAAAATACTTTGGCTCTGATTTAACAATATACAACAGTATCAATATATGTATGACCCAACTGTTTTACTGTCATATATAATTGTTTATTTTGACTGTTAAATGTTGTTTTAAGTACAGCTTTTTGTAAAAACCAGGCAGGTACTACATGTACTATAGGTCCAGTGGTTCATGACAAAAAAGATCCCACAGATTATTTTACACGTGATGTAATTAATTAATATAACATTCTTTTTAGCATATCTTCTTGGTTACTGGAGAAATCTTGATTTTATTTTTAAAAAGAATTGCGTAGAAAACCTATGTGTTTTAAGGAGTTTTATCTCCCTTTTGTAGTGCATTCTTTGCCATTTTTATCTCCCATGACCAAAATACTATAGAAAAACTTCAACTTGTATTATTTTCAGATATAACATTGTAGCAGAGGTTTCGTTAACGCCAAATATTGCGGTTTTTACGCAATTTAAAAAAAAATTCACGCAAAAATATTAGACCCTGCGTGCAAATGCACTCAAGGTTAGAAAGAACGAATTGACCCATTTCCAGTTTTACATGATTTATCTCCCTTTTTACTTCCAGTTAAAAAATCTACGGCTATCATCACTAAAAGATTGAAATAAAGATTTTGCATTGTTTTTTGTATTGTTCGTCTATGCCAATTAAATTATCTTATTAACCCCATTAGTAGATGTTACTATAGCCATAGGCAACACGTGAGTTTGAATATTGGAACATGTATGTCACTGGTAAGCTTGTTTAATTAAGCTATAAAACATCTGGGGTTCTACCTTTGATTAGCATCAGGTAAATGGGGTAATAAACATTATGGTTAATTAATAAACAATCATGTTTACACAGCATGGGGTTTTAATAACATCTTCAATTAGATTTTGACACCTGTATTGAATATTATTAACATAAAGCGTTTAAATTTATCAAAGGTAATTGTCCATTTCATAAGTTTTCAACAAAACGAACAGCCGCAGTTATTAGTAACGGAAGTGGACACTAGGTGGCGTTTTTTAAATTGGAAAGTCGTCAATTGTAACTGAAACAGGGTTTAGTCAATGAAATAGTAAAATAAATCACTCTAATTTGGTTGTAACCACTTTTTTGTTGGTCAAAAAGTTGCAGATACAGTGTTTTTCATCTTGATTTTAAATCAATGTCGGCGAAACCGTTGCATCAAGGAATTTTGTTTTCATTTATAAATAGAAATGGTAATGATGAAAGTAAGGGAATTCTTAAAATGTATTATCGGAGAATAAAAATTAAAGATCGCAGATTGCAACTTAGAACTGATATGAACCGAGCTGTCATTCCTTTCAAATATTCAAATTAAAATTTTATTTGCTCAAATAATAAGTTGAACATTTTGAAATCAGTTGATGTTGTTCTTACGAAATCAGATGGCATGTTTAAACACACATTCTGAGAAAGTTCCCTATAATAAATATTTATATAAACCAATCGGATCTTTACAATGGTCAATAAACAACATTTTCTCTCGTTTAATAAAACAGTGAAGACGATATTGCATTAATTTAATATTAAACGTCAATCAAACCTTTAAAAAAAAACTATCGAATTGATCTGAAACAGAAGAGTAATATATGTACCATACAAATCAATATGCATGTGTATGTCATATTGTGTTTTGGGTCACGCTGAATTCAACGACTTGCACGCAGATTTTTACCATTACTGCGTTTTTTAACTCAGAAATTTATAGTCTAGCGCGACCACTGATTGTGTTTTACATTGAACATGTTGAAAAATATATAAAAATCTGTAGGATTTTATTTTGCATGAATCACCTCCTGCCTGGTTTTTAGATAAAACTGTACTAAATATTTAATAACAAAACACAATTACATAACAAATTAAAACCTTTAAAGGCTTTTTGAAGACATGAAGGTTAGACTAGATAAACAAAATAAATTACATTCCACACTTGACACTTCACTCAGACATGTCAGAACTCTAAAGTACATACTGGAAGTGTTACTAAAATACGGAACAGAAAAACAGAAATAAATATGCGTATGGAATCAGAAATGTTATGTTTCATTAATTTTAGTAGTACCTCGACCCAATGAATATCATTATTCATACTAGATAAAACAAAAGATACAAGTTATTTTAATAATTTAACCCCCACAAATGGGAGCTCGTTTGCACACATCTTCAAAATTTCACAGTTTTATGATTGCGCACACTATCTACACAGTCTGTGCAATAAGAATTTAGGAGTAAAGGCCATTTGGGCCTACACCATGAAGGAACTTACAGGCCCAAAGACAGATTTGAAGGCCCAAAAAATTTATTGTGAAATTTGATAAAAAGCAAATAAAGTTATTATTCATTTATTTTTATTAAAAACAGTGTTCAGTTGCAGGGGCCGCGCTGGGCTTCGCCAATGTCGCCAATTGCTATTTTTTTTTTCATTTGGCGACAAACTATTGCGTCTGGCGATTTTTTTGGCCCCAAGATTTTATAGTGTTAAACGATACATGCATGTTTTAAATTTATCGGTAATCGATTGCATCATTAAAGATCCTTTTTCGGCTTTTATGGTCGTAAATACACGTGTATTGTGTAGTATCCAGTGACATGTGTGTTATTTGGAGTTATTAAACGGAAATCGGCAATAAATGAATCAACAAAGTTGTCTGATGAAAAGCAGCTTTACCTGCATTACATTTGAGTAGACGTGTAATAAAACAATTGATGCTGTTACAGTGGTCTAGGATTCCCATTTCCCGTCATCCGTCGAAAGTGATTTCTCAGCACGGGAAAGCCAATTTTGTAGTCCTGGTCACCCGTGGGCAAGTACACATAAAAAGTTGGGATTCTTGAAAAAAATATTCATACTTGCCCTGGCAGGATACAAAAATACATTAATTTTGTTCAATAGTTTAATTGTTTTTAAATCAAGATAAAAAAATCAAGTGTGGATATTTGTTTTCGTTTTTATTTGATCAATGTTATACAAATGCTTGTAATTTGAGTTTTCACCACTGCTGCAAAACATTTTTGAGATCTAGTAAGAATACAGTAAGTACCGAATCCAACGCGGTAAAACCGGCAAAATCCGGTTTTTGGGGAAACATTTTTCTGGGGTTTTTTTTGTTTTTTGTTTTTTTATGTTGTAAATTTGGAAATTATTTAAATAATATAATATTGAACTTTTTTCTTACTTTGACTTGTACAAAAATAGACAAGGATTTAAATTTGTTATATGTACAAATATGTGTATACTACATTATATTTTTATATGTATGCGGATTAGTACTGTTTGTTTCATAAAAATATGTACAACAAGAAACCTAAGCCATGCCAGCTTCTTAGACAGAATTTCAAATAGTTGTTGTTTCCAAATATAAATGTACTGAATACAGTACATTTATATTTGGAAACAATAACTATTGTGCAATTCTGTACAAGAAGAAAATCTTCAATTGGTACATATCTGTATATTTTTAATTGAAAATTAACACTTCATTAAAACTTTGTGGGAAAGTTTACTTGAGATGTGGGAAAGCCAGTTTATAGAGTACACTTTCCCGTGTAAAGTTCAGTTAGCAAAATAATCCTAGAACACTGCTGTTAATTAATTTATAAAAATAACAAAACAAACATTTTTGTAGTAATATTTTTTTATAAAGTAATTAATAAAATACAGGTATGAAAACTGACGTCGTTGTTGAGTGATTTCCGGCCCGTCTTAATTTCGTAATTAGAAAACTCTTACACATGCGTAGTACTATTTTCAGTATTTCCGGTTTTATGTTCATTTGCGGTAATAGATGTTTCTAATAAATTACTGTAAAATTGGTTTTCTGCTAACAAGAAATCACACTCGCACATCTTTTCATGATTAAAATACAATAAGTGAACGGGCTGCTCGAGACCAAACTTTTGAAAAATTGAATTAAGAGTTCGGCAAACTTGGATTTCGTCCGACGTTAAGAATATGTCCAGGGCTCACACTGGGTCAAAATTATAGGGAGAAGTCACTTCTCTTTTGTGGGGCTGACAGGGAGAAGTGAGGATAGAATAGGGAGAAGTGGGTGGACAATAGGGAGAAGTTGCATTATATGTCGCGAAAGCGTCCTATTTTGTTTGTTTTTTTAATATGTGTTAATTTGGCATTTGAATTTTTTATTGTTACAAGTTTTTTAGCAGTTCAATTTATTGAGGATAAAGTAAAAGACTTTGTCATTGGTCTATAAATTGATTGAATTATGAAGTTCTATTAGAACTAGAAGTATAAAATAACATCATTGTGACAAATCTGTTAAAAGTATTTTAAAATATTTAACTTTAATTTGTTTAAACTAAATGCCAAAAATTTTTTTTAACTACGTTTTCTATCATTGCAATACTCTTTTCAACACTATCAGCATCGTATATTTGCAATCTCCGGCATTAAAAATTCATATCCGCTCCGGAAACTTTCACGTATTTTGCTCTGAACTAGTTTCCTGTCGTATTTAAACCTACGCTTTATATACCAAATAAAAGTTAAAAGGGTACCAGTTGACTTTGTGGCGCGTAAACATAATAAACATGACGCTGTATCAAAAAACGAAGATTTCTTAACAAAATGGGAATAAAATTTGAAAGGTGACATCAGGCGATTCTACAAAATGAAAGGGCGACTTCACTTCGCTTTTTAAGATGATCAAGGGCGAAGTGGGACCACGATAAGGCGACTTCTTCACCCGAGTCGCTCTTAAACGCGAGCCCTGATTGAGTAATGTCACACATAATGTTATATAAACAATTTCGCCATGTCATATAGTGATCTAGCAATTTCTAATATGGCGACACTTTTACAAAACTGGCGACTGGAAATTGCAGTTGACGATTATTTTTGGCTCCAGCTTTTTAGAAGCCAGAGCAGCCCCTGAGTTGTGTCACGATAGAAACTGTTTAATATGCTGAAGACCATGTCCTCACTCATCTCATTATCATCATCTGAAGTGACAGAGTAACATCCTGTTAAGTCATTCTGAAAAGACAAATACAAATGCGAAAAATTAGAAACGTACAAATACTGTATTTACAACATAATACAAATTACAAATACTGTTCGTGCATTTCCGATGTTGGGTGAACTATTAATTAAAAACGTGCATTTCCGATGTGTAAACGCGATGTTGGGTGAACTATTAATTAAAAACAAAAAAATATGGTTATCCGAACTTTCTTGATTTCCCAGACTATGAACAGAAAAGTTACCTGAGGATTTCTAATTTACTCAATTATAAGAAAATAAAATATTATCTCCTTACCATAGTGTGCAAGTTTTCTTCCACGTGAAGTGTCCTTTGGAACTTCTCGGATGGCTTGAAACGAGGCGATCTAATCAGCAGAGATTTTCCGATGACATCAAATGCGCGCGAATCGTAAATCAATTAATAACTAAGGGATTTTCCACTTTTATGCACGAAAATACACAAATTTATATTAAGAAAACATGGATTGAATGGTCAATTAATAAAAATGGTTTATCGATTGCACAACACAACTAGGGCGTTCTTCATGTTAAAGTTGTTAGGTCCGAGTGAGTAATTATAAATAACACGCCACTCGGGTGTTTTTCCTGTTGATGTTTAGAGGCCCAAATTGGGTTTACACTCGTCGGTCGTGTGGCTTATTTCGCACACTGCTACAGAGGGAACAACATGTTTTTTATATAAAACACTTACCCACCATGGAATTTAATCCTTCCCCCTATTACCCACGTGGTATATCCACGCCTACTATAGTAGATAAGACATCTGTTCAGGTAATCTTACCATGGCGGATACAGAGGGAGTACACTGCGGCCAAGATGGATTCCGCAAAGTCCGCGAAAAACGTGACCGAACGCTATGCAGCAATCAATTTTTTAGTGATAATTGTCCGTGAACTTTCCATGACCATAATGACTGCAGATAAACACGGCAGGGCTCGCGTTGGAGGGTGACTCGGGCGAAGAAGTTGCCTTATCGAGGTCCCACTACGCCCTCGATCATCTTAAAAAGCGAAGTGAACTTAGTGAAGTCGCCCTTTCAATTTGTAGAATCGCCTGATGTCACCTTTCAGATTTTATTCCCATTTTGTTAAGAAATCTTGGCTTTTTGATACAGCGTCATGTTTATTATGTTACGCTCCAGAAAGTCAACTGGTACCCTTTTAACTTTTATTTGGTATATAAAGCGTAGTTTTAAATATGACCGGAAACCAGTTCAGAGCAAAAATGCGTAAAAGTTTCCGGAGTGGATATGAATTTAATGCAGGAGATTGCAAATGTACGATGCTGATAGTGTTGAAATGAGTATTGCAATGATAGAAACGTAGTAAAAAATAGTATTTAGGCATTTACTTTAAACAAATTTAAGTTAAATATGTATAAATACTTTTAACAGATTTGTCACAATGATGTAATTTTCTACTTCTAGTTCAAATAGTACTTCATTTTAATTCAATCAATTGTAGACGAATGACAAAGAAACATTTTTTTTAATAAACAGTTTTGTGACAGAAGATATATTTTTTTAAAGTTACACAGCAAGCAGCGTGGATTTTAAATTTTCCGTGTTCGTGACGGTAGTGGCAAAATTCTAGAGTTAATCCCTTTTCTTCTATGCCGTAACGGTAATCCATGACGATGTGGTGGATTTACACGATCTCTAGTGTTTCGCGACGAAACACCAAATTATTTCGTCGCGACATCCATCGAGAAGAAGTCCGATAAATTTTCCTTTGATGTGCCGCCGTCAACATGAGCTTAATATTACCTGTGATGATCGTCTGCATGTGAAAACGTGTTCAATATAACACATCCCATTGTCGATTGTTAAATATAAACAAGTGAAATGCAAAAAATATTTTTATTTCTTGAAAGAAATAATAATAAATGATGTTAATGTTGTATATTTTCTCTACTGACATTAATCGGAGCGAAGGATTGAATAGATTATATTGTGGTATATCATTCCAGTTGTATTTCAATAAACGGATGTTTACTATTTATGATAATACACCGTTCATTGCCGGTAACAAATTCGGAAATTAACATTCGTGTATTTATTGAACATGCGAAAATTGAAAATGATGAAAAAGATTTGTAATTTAACCATACAGTACGATTTAAGCAACATAATTAAAAAATACAAAAGTATTATTAAGTCAGTAAATACGACGGTCTATGCAATTCTTATAAGACAAGAATTAGTCGAGAATTGTAACTGAATCTGAATTCCATAAACATCGTATTTGAAATAAATTGTAAACCACAATGTCTTTAAAACACAGGTAAACTTCAAAGGAAAGAAGAGACATGATGGGTCGATTGTTTATTACATTTATATTTCATCTGCACTAAAATATAAACGGTTATATATGTTCAATAAATTGTCCCCTGTTCATTAATTTTAAAAAACTACTGTGCCGCACATAGATATTCGATTTTTTCTTCAATCTTAGACCGAAGATTTAGTTTTGTATTGAAATTTATTAATAGCAGAATTTGTGTATTTATGGCAGTTTAGAAACAATTACCGCTGCCTTAGTAGTTACAGTTTAATTATTTAAATTTTTGGGCCTACGGCTGAACAGGTAATTGGTTGCACGTACGCTCATATTTAGAGCAAATAAATAAACTATATAAGGATTCCTAAATTTACAAAGGAATTCGCTTTGATGATAGATTATGTATATAGATTATGTATAAGATGATTTTTGTAGCTTTAACACGTGATTTAAGAACTACGTATCTAGGCCGAATTTTACTGCCGTTATAATCCGAAGTTAGATTACGTTTATTCGTTCTATGCTCGACCTAATAGATCATATAGATATATACTTGAGAAGAAATATTTGTGTATTATTTTAAAAATAATACATGTACATTTAGTGTTGTAAAGTTGTAGAATTTACCGTTCATCCAAAGTATACAATTAATACAGAAATAAGATCAAATAAACAACACGCCACAACTTTTGGCCGGGGGAATTTTTTAACATAAGGTAACAATTCTTCCGGTTTAAAAATTAATAAAGTTTTTATTAAATAGATAAAATATAATTGTAATGTTATTTCCAATTAATTACTAAATAAGTACACGGGTTACATATTTAAAAACGATCTTAAAGTACTGACAGATTTTTTAACACGCGACACAACCTCACGTGCACAACCTGGTTGTAGATTTTATGTTGTAAGAAACGTATATTGGCATTAATTACGATACACAAGTGGTAAGGGGTTTCACGAACCGCATTGGTTAGATAGATATAATTTGATGTAGCATAGAATTGGCAACACTGCTTTCTTTCACAATTCAACTCTTTTGAACGTAATTTTTTTTAAAGAAAAATGTACACGTGGAACAATGAATAAATTTACCAGAAAATAGAATTTATGTTCATTTTGTAATCTTTAGTAAAAAATGAATAAATTTAGATCTTTATTTAAAATTTACCACAGACGTATTATAGTGTGATGTTTGGATGTGACCGCATTTAAAGCACGTGCTGTGTAATACCTGTTCGATACGCTTGATCGCCTTGGGAAATTTGAACAGGTTTATGACAGGAAATACATTGTTTTGATTAGATGCAACAGTTTTTTTTACATATTTTATTTGTTATTTCTTCAAATGTCTGTGGTTAGATACGATCTGACAATTTATCAGAATACTTTGAAATATTTCCGTAGCAAACTGAATAATTTTCTATAGGTAAGGTAATTTGTTGTACACACACATGTACCGGAAATATGCTATAAGAAATAACTGATAAGAAAGACGAATTTATAATCTTTTTCACGCTGTCTGTCGCGATCTTTAATCCCTTCCACGTCCGTTCGTCGCGCTTTTAATCCTTTCACGTTTTTCCACCGCGGATGAAAATTTTTCCGTTTACCTGTGATTTAGGCCTGGCGCGATGTATTATCGCGACGAAACATCGTGTAAGTACTTAATTTTCGTGACGGCATGACGGAAAATTTAAAAAACACGCTGCTCGCTCTGTATGTTTAATACAGAATAGAATGAATAGAATAGAATATGTTTATTTGTCAATTAAGACGCCCATGAAGAGCTATACAACTTTAAAGTTAGAAAATAAAGAATGATTGTTCTAAACAAAATTAATAATTTCAAAGAAAATGTATTTATGATAATGTGTGATAAAATTTAATCAAATCTTTTACTTTATCCTCAATAAATTGAACTGCTAAAAACATGTAACAATAAAAAATTCAAATGCCAAATTAACACATATTAAAAAAACAAACAAAATAGGACGCTTTCGCGACATATAATGCAAATTCTCCCTGTTGTCCACCCACTTCTCCCTGTTCTATCCTCACTTCTCCCTGTCAGCCCCACAAAAGAGAAGTGACTTCTCCCTATAATTTTGATACAGCGTGAGCCCTGCACGGTACTTGTACAAGGCACATGTTGTAACTGCAGAAATTCTTAATGAAAGTATTTGTTGCAGAAAAGCAATAACATTTTTTAAACCTCTTCACTTAGTCATTTTTATTTTATGTTCTTTGTACATAATTGTTCATTCAACAGATTCTATTGTTGTGTAAATTCTATAACAATCAGACATGCACCAAGTGAGAAATCATGTGTCAATTATTGGTCTCTTTAAATACCTGATGAGATTAGATTAGGCCAGAGTTTTTTTATTACTTGGTTTACGGGACCGCCGATCATAATTCTGATGATTTCAAAATAAAAATAAAATAGTATCAAATGTTTTTTATTTTATATTTCGCACCCGGTTGTAACTAAAATTTCCAACGAAAATAAAATTTTGAAACTGCATTTCATTTCAATTGTTATTATAAGTGAAATGCGAAGATCCATCGTACAACTTGATATTTACATTGTTCCAAACTCCGTCGGAACTCCTCGGGTGACTAGTTTGGAGAGTATCGGAAACAACCGAAAAACCGGAAGTATTAGATTTGTCTCCCATGTATGATGGCAACATGAATCTTGCTATTTTAAATTATTGGTGTTCAATGGACTGGAAAATACACGGTAAATAGTTAAATATGTAATTGTTCCTGCCCCTGGCATTGTTGATATTCTAACGAAAATTCTTTAAATAAAATGGAAACTTCCAAACCATAAAGCGTAATTTATTAATAAAACATTTGATTGTGCAAAATATTTGAAGCGAACCATTTTTATATGTCAGATTTAATTCATAAATCCGGACTTAATAATTGGCAACAGGACTGGAATTGCTTCTGTAATATTCTATTTATATTTATAAAATCATAATAAAAATGTCTTGAAATTGAATACATGCACGAGTACACTGCTTTATTGCTATGCCCATATACATGTATGTCTTTTAAATTGTCTTGTAAATTTCATATAATTTTTTCTGTCTTTCCTTAATATCTTAATTGCTAGAAAAAAGTTAATAGCAAAATTGATCAGCTCATTAAGATCTGTACATGCCCTTTTATTTACCATGCATACCATGTAGTTTTCTATTTTTATAGGAACACTGGTCTATGTGTGCGTTGCAATCCTGTTTTCTGGGCATAAATAATTATTGCCAGAGAAGGAATAAATTGCAACAGCCAAATCGAAGTTAGTCAGGTATATTTTTTATGACCCATCTACGAAAGTAGGGGGCATATAGTATTTGGGTTTACCGGTATTTGTCCGTCCGTCCCAAATGTTGCAAGATGGGGCTTTGTGTCTTTTGGACATATTCTTGTTTGTAAAACAATTGAAAATTCTGTTGAAATGCCTGTACCAAGTCAGAACCATTGTGATCTTCAAATTCTCCAGAATGGGAGGAGCAAAAAACTAAGTGGCACATGGCGCTGGCTGACGACATCAGATTCGAGGTTGCAACTAATTGACAACGGCTCTGTAAATAACCTTTGAATGAGGGAGAGGAAATTAGTTCTTATTTTGATATTTGGCTCAGAGGTTAAAAAATCCACTGGTCTGAGGACCGGGACCTGTCAATTTGCATATCGGACCTAAGCATCATCACAGAGACCGAGTCAGACGGACCAGTTAAAATAGAGATTTTTAGCTCACCTGACCCGAAGGGTCATGTGAGCTATTGCCATCACTTGGCGTCCGTCGTCGTCCGTCGTCGTCGTCGTCGTCGTCGTCGTCGTCGTCGTCGTTAACTTTTCTTCAAAAATCTTCTCCTCCAAAACCACTGAAGGGATTGCTTTGAAACTTTGCATACATCATCAGTAAAATGCCCTCTACCAAGTTTGCCCAAATCATGGCCTCAGACCAACCAACATGGCCGCCATGGCTAAAAATAGAACAGAGGGGTCAAAATACAGTTTTTTGCTTATAGTTCAAAAAGTATAACAGATACAGGAAAACCGAAGAGACCTTCCTTCTTCAGCATCTAAAGCTCTACAAAACACTCCATTGGGTCAAAGTTGTATGATGACTCCTTGTAGGAGTTATTGCCCTTTAATTGTCAAAATTGATGATTTTTGCCATTTTTGCCTCAAAATCTTGAAAATTATTAGAACTAGAGAAAATGTTAGCATTGCTTAATTGTTCTGCTCTATGAGGGCTACAAAAATGACTTTAGGGTCAAGATTGTCTGATTAACCGTTTAAGAGTTATTCCCCTTGAACTGTTTTTTTTAATCGGTTTTAATTGATTTTTTAAAATCTTCTTCTCTGAAACAACTGAAAGTACTGCTTTGAAACTTTGTACACATCATCTGTCAAATGTCCTCAACCAAGTTTGCACCTACCATGGCTGCAGATTAACCAACATGGCCACCATGGCTAAAAATAGGATTGGGGGGGGGGGGGGGGCGGTAAAATACAGTTTTTGGCTTATATTTGGATAAGTGTAACAGATACAGGAAAACAGAAGAGACATGCCTTCATCTGCATCAAAAGCTCTACGAAACACTCCATTGGGTTGACGTTGTATGATGACTCCTTATAGGAGTTATTGCCCTTTAATTGTCGAAATTGATTATTTTTGACATTTTTGCCTCAAAATCTTGAAAATTATTAGAACTAGAGAAAAAGTTAGCATTGTTTAATTGTTCTGCTCTATGAGGGCTACAAAAATGACTTTAGGGTCAAGATTGTCTGATAAACCGTTTAAGAGTTATTCCCCTTGAACTGTTTTTTTTAATCGGTTTTAATTGATTTTTTAAAATCTTCTCCTCTGAAACAACTGAAAGTACTGCTTTGAAACTTTGTACAAATCATCTGTCAAATGTCCTCAACCAAGTTTGCACCTACCATGGCTGCAGATTAACCAACATGGCCACCATGGCTAAAAATAGGATGGGTGGGGGCAGTAAAATACAGTTTTTGGCTTATATTTAAAAAAGTGTAACAGATACAGGAAAACCGAAGAGACATTCCTTCATCTGCATCAAAAGCTCTACGAAACACTCCATTGGGTTGAAGTTGTATGATGACTCCTTATAGGAGTTATTGCCCTTTAATTGTCGAAATTGATTATTTTTGACATTTTTGCCTCAAAATCTTGAAAATTATTAGAACTAGAGAAAAAGTTAGCATTGCTTAATTGTTCTGCTCTATGAGGGCTACAAAAATGACTTTAGGGTCAAGATTGTCTGATGAACCGTTTAGGAATTATTCTCCTTAAACATTTTTTTAATCAATTTTACTTGATTTTAAAAAATCTTCTCCTCTTAAACCAATGAAAGGACTGCTTTGAAACATTGCACACATCATCTTTAGGATGTCCTCTACCAAAATTGGGCAAATCATGACACCTGACTACCTACATAGCTACATTGGATTAAAATAGAAAAAATGAAAAAAAGGGGGGGGGGGGGGGGGGGAGTCGAGAGAGTTTTCGATTGATAGTTAAAAAAAGTATAACAGGTACAGCAAATTTGAAGTGAACCTCCCTTCTCCCTCTAAGCATCAAAAGCTCCTCCTTATAGGAGGTATTTCCCTTAAAATGTCAAAATTAATGATTTTTGCAGAAGTGTTGGGCAATTCCTGATAGCAAAGAAAAGCTGGATAAAAAAGGGTTGTTTGGTTTCAGGTTCAGGTGAGCGACACAGGCTCCTGGGAGCCTCTAGTTTTTTTATTCAATTATGTTCGTCGTTGCTTTTCTGTATTTGTTTGGGATCTGTAATATGCATGATACAGACAAAGTAAATCAGTTTATATTCAAGCTCATCAAAACCTGTTTTATCTACATTTTTTCTGCGTTTGGCAGTGAAGAATTAATTATTGTTGATGAAAGGGTGTTGGAAACATCGATGAAAACATGACCCGTCATTCAAGACAAAAATTCAAACTACAATGTACATAAATATTATATTTTATTCTGCAGGTAAACATGAGAAGTGTCTAAATCTGTTGCTAGAAGACGACAGTTTAACTGAAGAGAAAATCAAGTGTATTCTAGCTTTACACTATTTCAAGCCTTTGTCTAATGATGCAGATTATTGTGTTGACAGAAGTTCTGCATGTAAGGAATGTCCTGGCTGTAATGTTGAAATAAAAACTGATCAGAAAGTTACAACATTTGGTGAGTTTTCTTTAAAGGTCTATCAGAATGATTTGTTAGTCTAGATAGGGTCGATATTTCAACGTCTTTTTGTCATCAAGAGCTTTTGTCATCACTTGATGTCTGTTGTCGTTGTCTGTTAACTTTCTTTAAACATCTTCTCCACTGAAACTACTGAACAGAATTCAATGAAAGTTGTGACTTAGGATGTCCTGCATAAACTTTGCATTGGTATTTTTGATCTGTCGAAAAACATGGCAGCCACGGCTAAAAATAGAACATAGAGTTATGACCACATTTAGAGCATCATAAATCAAAAACTATAATAGATAGGAGAAATCTGATATAACCTTCTTTGTTCAGAATCAAAAGCTCTACGAAAGTCTCCATTGGGTCGTTTTTGTCTGATTACTCCTTGTAGGAGTTATCTCTCTTGAATGGCCAAAAATAGCAATTTTTGTCACTTTTTTAGCTCACCTGGACCAAACCAGGTCAGCTATTGCCATCACTTGTCTGTTAACATTTAAAAAAAAAATCTTCTCATCTGAAACCACTGAACAGAATGAAATGAAACTTAGTATGATTCATTGATCCTTAGAGTGTCCTGCACAAAGTTGTGTTTGGATTTTAAATCCGTCAAAAAACATGGCCGCCATGGCTACATATATACCTTTAGAGCATAATAAATGAAAAACGATAATGAATAGGAGAAATCTGAAGTAACCTTCCTTGTTCAGAATCAAAAGCTCTACAATAGTCTTCATTGGGTCGAAGTTGTCAGACGACTCCTTGTAGGACTTTGATTTCTCACTAATGAGACAGCGTGGTACCTTTTTTTAGCAGGTTGAGATATCTTTATCTCAACCCGTGGGTGAGATAAAAATTTCACGCTCCTTTTCCAGTAAAATTGTATTGTGACGTCAACTGTCGGTTCAGCAATGAAGATTATAAAATATTTGCTTTAGTTGTGTTGGTTTACTATGCCTTTTTAAATATTAACATGAAAACAACATATGTGAGCTTCCATGACCCAATTTATGCCACAATAAACATCAAAACAAACATGGTGACGCAACATGTGTACACTGGAGACTACGTTCAGGGTAGATAACTCTATTTGTTGCCATCTTTCAATAGAACAGAACCGGATTTTTTGTTTACAAATTAGTGAGAAAAAGAATCGAACCCCGGTGGTTGGGCAAGACGGGAAAATATCAGACACCTGCATGAAAGATTTCTTTTGGTCTCCAACTCGGCAGAGCCTCGTTGGAGACAAGAAATCTTTTCACTTGGATGTCTGAGATTTTCCCGTCTTGCCCTCCCACAGGTGTTTGATCCTATATCTATATATCTTTCTTAAATAGCCATTTTTAACGTTTTATGCCTGTAACTTAAGAACAGTAGTAGAGAGAAACTGTCAACTGCTAAAATGTTCAGCACATTAAGCTCTACAAAAGTCTCCATTGGGTCAGATTCCAGACGACTGCTTGTAGGAGTTAATTCTCTTGAAAGGCCATATATATTAATTTTTTGTCGTTTTTTGTCGGTAACTTGAGAACGATAGTAGATAGAGACAGACTTTAAATTGCTGAAATGTTCAGCTCATTAAGCTCTACAAAAGTCTCCATTGGGTCGAAGTTGTCAGACAACTCCTTGTAGGAGTTATCTCTCTTGAATGGCATAAAAAAGCAATCTTTGTTGTTTTTTGCCTGAAACTTGAGAACTATAGTAGATAGAGAGAAACGGTCAATTGCTTAAATGTTCAGCTCATTTAGCTCTACAAAAGTCTCTATTGGGTTGAAGTTGCCAGATGATGACTTGTAGAAATTATTTCTCTTGAAAGGCCAAATGTATCAATTTTGTAGAGACGCAAAATGAAATTTTAAAAGTCTTGCAAAATTTAAGTATAACACCTCATTTCAAAGTGGAATTCGTGACATTTAAAAAAACAGTTTAATTTTTAAAATATCTCTTTGTAAAAGAAATTTACATTTTATTCTCTTCAAAATATTCTATCTTGATACAAAACTGTTTCAACGAAACAATTATATATAAAAAATTGTAAAATTGTAATGTAAATTGAAATTAATATTTGGCTTGATTAAAATGAACTTAACCTACATAAATATCAACTTAAAATGCTTTAATAGCAAGTAGTCTGACAACAATTGTCTTAAACTGTCTGCAAGATTGTCACGTACAAAAGCAGTCTTTGTGTTTTCACATTGAAGAGTGATTTACCATGTTTGATCATGTATTAAATGGGAGGTAACTGCCTCATAACAAAATGGGGTAGGACGTTTGTAACTTTTTAGCTCACCTGACCCAAAGGGTCATGTGAGCTATTGTGATCACTTTGCGTCCGTCGGCGTCGTCGTCGTCGTCGTCTGCGGCGTCTGTAAACTTTTTACATTTTAATCTTCTTCTCTGAAACCACTTGGCCAATTGAAACCAAACTTGGCCATAATGTTCATTGGATGGACCTTTACAAAAGTTGTGTTTTTTATTTTGATTGGTAAACCAATATGGCCGCCGCCTCAAGACTTAGTTTAACATAGGACCCTATGGGAAAAAAGTTTAAAAGGGCTTCTTCTCTGAAACCGTGTAACCAATCAAAACAAAACTTACTAGCAATATTGTTTGGATGGTCCTCTATAAAGTTTGTGTTTTTGATGGGAATTGGAAATTCAAAATGGCTGCCACCGCAGGACTTAGTTTAACATAGAACTCGATGGGAAAAAGTTTTTAAAGGCTTCTTCTCCGAAACCGGTTAATCAATGGAAACAAAAACTTACTAGCAATATTGTTTGGATGGTCCTTTATAAAGTTTATGTTTTTTATGGCAATTGGAAATTCAAAATGGCCACCTCCCCCGCAGGACTTAATTTAACATAGGACCCTATGGGCAAATAAAAAAAATCTTCTCTATACAACTGGTTAACCAATGAAACAAAGCTTTCTAGTAATATTGTTTGGATGGTCCTATTTAAAGTTTATTGAAAATTAAAGGGACTTACTTTAACATCAGGGAAATGCCATCTTCATTGCCTATTAAATTAGGTGAGCCATACCGGCTCTTAAGAGCCTCTGGTTTAAATATGAAAACAGTGGTTTTAATTTATTTTTATTAGCAAATCTTTTTTAAGATATATAAAATATTGTTCTGTAGAAGTTTCATTAATTTACTGTGCAAATAACTAACTTTAAACAATCAACAAAATTTTGAATTCTGGTTTTCCCAACCTAATCACAGCCACAAACTGTAGCAGATATACGGTAAATGTGATGTAATCCCTCATGAATATTCATAAACTACATCTGATACTCTCCTATTGTTTTCCTTCCAACTGAAGGCCGTAAAACAACACCACCGAAGCAGTGAAAAGGTTCAGTCATGCGCGAACATACTTTTCGGGAGTTATCTGGGCTTTGTATTTACGTCTCTAATTTGTCCTTTTTTAGCTCATCTGGCTGAAGGCCATGTGAGCTGTTGCCATTGCTTGGCGTCCGTCTCCATTGATTGGGTCGAAGTTGTCAGACGACTCCTTGTAGGAGTTATCTCTCTTAAATTGTAATATTTTTTTCCTATATGACCAAACATCCTGCTGCTTTCTAGGCTTTCCTTTGTGATTGCTTTTTTAGCTCACCTCTTTAAGCTCACCTGACCCAAAGGGTCATGTGAGCTATTGTTATCACTTTGCGTCCGTCAGCGTCGTCGTCGTCATCGTCTGCGGCGTCTGTAAACTTTTTACATTTTAATCTTCTTCTCTGAAACCACTTGGCCAATTGAAACCAAACTTGGCCATAATGCTCATTGGATGGACCTTTACAAAGTTTGTGTTTTTTATTTTGATTGGTAAACCAATATGGCCGCCACCTCAAGACTTAGTTTAACATAGGACCCTATGGGAAAAAAGTTAAAAAGGGCTTCTTCTCTGAAACCGTTTAACCAATCAAAACAAAACTTACTAGCAATATTGTTTAGATGGTTCTCTATAAAGTTTGTGTTTTAGATGGGAATTGGAAATTCAAAATGGCCGCTACTGCAGGACTTAGTTTAACATAGAACCCTATGGGAAAAAGTTTTAAAAGGCTTCTTCTCTGAAACCGGTTAATCAATGGAAACAAAAACTTACTAGCAATATTGTTTGGATGGTCCTCTATAAAGTTAGTGTTTTTTTATGGCAATTGGAAATTCAAAATGGCTGCCACCGCAGGACTTAATTTAACATAGGACCCTATGGGAAAAAGTTTGAAAGGCTTCTTTTCTGAAACCGGCCAACCAATGGAAACAAAACTTACTAGCAATATTGTTTGGATGGTCCTCTATAAAGTTAATGTTTTTTATCCCAATCTGATATTCAAAATGGCCGCCACCGCAGGACTTAGTTTAACATTGGACCCTATGGGAAAAATGTTAAAAAGGGCTTTATCTCTGAAACCGGTTAACCAATCAAAACAAAACTTACTAGCAATATTGTTTGGATGGTCCTCTATAAAGTTTGTGTTTTTTATGGGAATTGGAAATTCAAAATGGCTGCCACCGCAGGACTTAATTTAACATAGGACCCTATGGGAAAAAGTTTGAAAGGCTTCTTTTCTGAAACCGGCCAACCAATGGAAACAAAACTTACTAGCAATATTGTTTGGATGGTCCTCTATAAAGTTAATGTTTTTTTATCCCAATCTGATATTCAAAATGGCCACCACCGCAGGACTTAGTTTAACATTGGACCCTATGGGAAAAATGTTTAAAAGGGCTTCTTCTCTGAAACCGGTTAACCAATCAAAACAAAACTTACTAGCAATATTGTTTGGGTGGTCCTTTATAAAGTTTATGATTTTTATGCCAACTGGAAATTCAAAATGGCCACTACCGCAGGACTTAGTTTAACATAGGACCCTATGGGAAAAAGTTTTTAAAGGCTTCTTCTCTGAAACCGGTTAATCAATGGAAACAAAAACTTACTAGCAATATTGTTTGGATGGTCCTCTATAAAGTTTATGTTTTTTATGGCAATTGGAAATTCAAAATGGCCGCTACCGCAGGACTTTGTTTAACATACGACCCTATGGGAAAAAGTTTTTAAAGGCTTCTTCTCCGAAACCGGTTAATCAATGGAAACAAAAACTTACTATCAATATTGTTTGGATGGTCCTTTATAAAGTTTATGTTTTTTAAGGCAATTGGAAATTCAAAATGGCCAACTCCCCCGCAGGACTTAGTTTAACATAGGACCCTATGGGCAAATAAAAAAAATCTCTATACAGCTGGTTAACCAATGAAACAAAGCTTTCTAGTAATATTGTTTGGATGGTCCTATTTAAAGTTTATTGAAAATTACAGGACTTACTTTAACATCAGGGAAATGCCATCTTCATTGCCTATAAAATCAGGTGAGCGATACAGGCTCTTAAGAGCCTCTGGTTGAGCTATTGTCATCACTATGCATCCGTTGTCGACGTGGTGGTAACTTTTTACAAAAACATCTTCTCCTCTGAAACTACTGGGCCAATATAAACCAACTTAATCAAAAGCATCTATGGGATATCTGCTTTAAAGATTGCTCAAATGAAGTGTGTCAGATAAAAAACATGGTCGCTGAAGCTAAAAATAGAATATAGGGGTATGACCACCTTTAAAGCATTATATCTTAAAAACTATAACAGATAAGAAAAATCAGAAGTCACTATCTTTGTTCAGAATCAAAAGTTCTCCAAAGGTCTCTATTGGGTCAATGTTGTCCGACAACTTCCTGCAGGAGTTATCTCTCTTGAAAGGTATAAAATAACGATTTTTGAAGAATTTTAACTATAACTTGAGAACGATAATAAATATAGAAAAACTTTCAATTGCTAAAATATTCAGCTTATTTAGCTCTACAAAAGTCTCTATTGGGTCGAAGTTGTCAGACGACTCCTTGTAGTAGTTATCTCTCTTGAAAGGTCAAATATAGCAATTTTTGAGGTTTTTAGCCAGTAACTTGAGAACTATAGTAGATAGAGAAAAACTTTAATTTGCTGAAATGTTCAGCTTATTTAGCTCTACAAAAGTCTCCATAGGTCGAAGTTGTCAGGCGTCTTTTTGTAGGAGTTATCTCTCTTGAAAGGTAAAAAATTGCAATTTTTGAGGTTTTTTGCCTATAACTTGAGAACGATAGTAGATAGAGAAAAACTTTAAATTGACGAAACGTTAATCTCATTAAGCTCTACAAAAGTCACTTTTGGGTTGAATTTGTCAGATGTCTCCTTGTAGGAGTTATGTCTCTTAAAAGGTCAAATATAGGGATTTTTTGCCTATAACATGAGAACAATAGTAGATGGAGAAAAACTTTCCATTGCTGAAATGTTTAGCTGATTAAGCTCTACAAGTCTCCATTGGGTGGAAGTTGTCAGACGTCTCCTTGTAGGAGTTATCTCTCTTGAAAGGTCAAAAATAGCGATTTTTTTAGGTTTTTTGCCTATTACTTGAGAAGGATAGTAGATAGAGAAAAACTTTCAATTGCTGGAATGTTGAGCTCATTTAGCTCTACAAAAGTCTCCATTGGGTCGAAGTTGTCAGATGTCTCATTGTAGGAGTTATCTCTCTTGAAAGGTCAAATAAAAGGATTTTTTAGATTTTTGCCTTTAACTTGAGAACGATAGTAGATAGAGAAAAACTTTCAATTGCTGAAATGTTAAGCTCGTTTAGCTCTACAAAAGTCTTTATTGGGTCGAAGTTGTCAGATGTCTCCTTGTAGGAGTTATCTCTCTTGAAAGGTCAAATATAATAATAATAATAATAATAATAATAATAATAATACTTTATTTATAGAGGGTAACACAGTTAGTTATATAACTAATCTTCCCTGAGGCCCTCATTGAAGTTATATGTATGTTTGTTTGTTTGATGGTGTTTAACGCCACTTTCAGCAATTTTTCAGCTATATCATGGGGTCCAGTTTTTATTGGGGGAGGAAGCCAGAGTACCCAGAGAAAACCCCCGACCTGCGGTAGGAAAACTGGCGAAGTTATATGTAGGTAGATTATATAAAACATGGTATACATTCATCAAACAGTACAATTTACATATTATAAAGAATATATAAACTTATTATATCATCTTCATTCATTAACAACAATAGTAAAAATGCAGTATATTGGTATAATATTGACCAAAACTTGTATTAATCTTAAATATGTCCAAGAATGTGGTCTTATAAGTTTTTCTTTAAAGTTGTGTACATTTTGGGCATTACATATAAAGTTGGGTCAACTGTTCCACAACTGAGACCCAGAATAACTGAATGGTTTCTTGTACAATTCCTTATTTGGTTTTGGGATCTGTAGATTACCATTTGCAGCAATTCTTAATGCATATGGATTATTTTCAGAGATGTAACTAAATTTATTTATTAAATATTCTGGGGCTTCATTATTTAGGCACTTATAAACTTGCAAAAGTTTATGGTATTTAATTCTGTCATCAATTTTCATCCAGCCAAGTTTTTTGAAGAGAGGTTCTGTTGGTGAAAGAGGGTCTGTATCTAGTATTAATCTTATTACTCTTTTTTGCAAATTAAGAATTCGATTTAGTCCATCTTTGCTACAACTACCCCAAACTGTACAACAACAATCAAGTAGGGGGAGGATGTATCCAGTGTAAAACATTTTTCTGGATTCCAGATTTAAAAACTTTTTTATTTTTGAGAGAAAATAAATGTGAGATGAAGTTATTGAACATATTTGGTTAATTTGACTATTCATATATTTGGTTTTATTACAATTTATAAACATGTTGTTACTTTCACACCAATTTTCAACTTCAAGCAAGTCCTCCTGAACTTTAGTTTGCAATACTTGAATGTTGTCACCAGATGTGTGAATTGTGGAGTCATCAGCATACATGTCAGTTTGACAGTTCTTTATGTTTAATGGTAAATCATTTATATACAAAATAAACAAAAGTGGACCCAGTATGGAACCTTGAGGAACACCAAATTTCATAGGTAGCTTATTAGATCGAGTATTTCCAATTTGTACTTGTTGTGTTCTTTCATAGAAGTAAGAATTAAAGAAAGCAATGACATTGTTATCACATCCATAGAGTGCAAGTTTTTTGCATAAAATGTCATGGTCAACAACATCTTTAAATAAATATAGGGATTTTTGAGAACGATAGTAGATAGAGAAAAACTTTCAATTGCTGAAATGTTCAGCTCATTTAGCTCTACAAAATCTCCATTGGGTCAAAGTTGTCAGATGTCTCCTTGTAGGAGTTATCTCTCGCGAAAGGTAAAAAATAGCGATTTTTTAAAGTTTTTTTACTATTACTTGAGAACGATAGAAGATTGAGAAAAACTTTCAACTGCTGAAATGTTCAGCTCATTTAGCTTTACAACAGTTTCCATGGGTTGAAGTGTCCAACGACTACTTGTAAGAGATATCTCTTGAAAAGTCAAAATAGCAACTTTGTCGTTTTTTGCCTATAACTCTAGGATGATTGTATATTGTGAAATATTTACCTCATTTAGCTCTTAAAAATTCTTCATGTCACATTGTGTTGAAGTTGTCCAATGACTCTTCATTGCAGTTTTCTCCATTGAATGGTTAAAATAATAATTTTTTTAATCATGTCTTAATTGGTTTGAATTGATGACTTATAGGAACTATTTCTCTTGAAAGGACACAAATTCCAGGCAGAGCTCCAGATAAGATTTTATTAATTGGGTTTTTTACCCATGTGATGATTTATTTCATTGGGTATTTTTGTATTTACAACTTTTATCATTTTTAAAACCCACTCAAAAATAAATTAATTGGGTTTTTCACCCATCTAAAATTTATTGAATTGGGTTTTTTTATGCTGACAAAAATGTATTTCACTATGGTTTTATACACGTCTATTCATGATGCCACAACAAAATACTAGACTGGTTCTAACCATAAAAAATTTTTGGAAGAAAAGTATATTCAACAGGGAACATGCATCTCTTCTTATGAAATAAATCTCCATACCTGGAGAACCGTATCATGCTGCATGAAATATACATTACATTCGGAATACCTTGGTTGTTACGTTGCAAATAATGGGAATCGTTATTACATACGCAACTTTGTGTATTTATTTGAATGAATTAACTCAATCACTGAACAATTTTTTGCACTCAGTGAGTTAAATAAGCATGTTTCTAAAAATTGATTGGGTTTTAGCCCTTTGATATTGCGTTTTTCAACGCAAAGCTATAAAAATAATTGGGTTTTATAAAATTAATTGTGTAATAAAGTAAATACGCAGCTTATCTGGAGCTCTGCCAGGTGAGCGATACAGGTCCCCTGGGGCCTCTTGTTTATCCTATCTAGCTAGTTTATATAAGTAAAATGAATTTTGCGTCTTACCATGGTATCAAGGTCATCTGTATATTTAAACTAAAAGCATGTTCAACACATACATTGATATACACATGCTACATGTTTAAATAATTAACATAGGAACATTGCAACTAAATAAATACAGTGTATACATGCACATGTACATATGGAATTCAAGTATCATTTTGACTCTTAAATTTGGTTACCATATATCTCTTAAAAATTAGGGGAGATCTCCCACTTAGGGCCTCAATGGATGTTAACAGGTATGTAATTGCAAGTTTACATAATGCATCCAGGTTAGCGATTCAGGCCCTGTAGGGCCTCTTGTTTTATTAACTTTGCAGTTATTATGCCCCCGCGACGACATGTAGGGGGGCATTAAGTTTTACTCATGTCCGTCCGTCCGTCTGTCCGTACGTCTGAACAAAATTCTGTCAAGCTTTTCTCAGAAACCGTACATGAGAACAATTTTAAATTTGGCAGAGTGGTTCAGTATCACAAGTTGTATGTCCTAAGCGAATTTCAGACCTGTCGGACAACTACTTCCTGTTTGGGACTTCATTTGTACGTAAATACGTCCGTCTGTATGTACAAATTTCCGTCAAGCTTTTCTCAGAAACCGTACATGAGAACAATTTGAAATTTGGCAGGGTTGTTCAGTATCACAAGTTGTATGTTCTAAGCGACTTTCAGACCTGTCGGACAGCTACTTCCTGTTTGGGACTGGGCCGATATGAAAATGTGTTAACACAGGTATGAAAATTTCCGTCAAGCTTTTCTCAGTAACCGTACATGAGAACAATTTGAAATTTGGCAGGGTGGTTCAGTATCACAAGTTGTATGTCCTAAGCGACTTTCAGACCTGTCGGACAACTACTTCCTGTTTGCGACTGGGCCGATATGAAAATGTTCTAACATGGGTATGAAAATTTCCGTCAAGCTTTTCTCAGAAACCGTACATCAGAACAATTTGAAATTTGACAAGTTGGTTCAGTATCACAAGTTGTACGTCCTAAGCAACTTTCAGACCTGTCGGACAACTACTTCCTGTTTGCGACTGGGCCGATACGAAAATGTGTTAACATGAGTATGAAAATTTCCGTCAAGCTTTTCTCAGAAACCGTACACAAGAACAATTTGAAATTTGGCAGGGTGGTTCAGTATCACAAGTTGTACGTCCTAAGCAACTTTCAGACCTGTCGGACAACTACTTCCTGTTTGCGACTGGGCCGATATGAAAATGTGTTAACATAAGTATGAAAATTTCCGTCAAGCTTTACTCAGAAACCGTACATTAGAACAATTTGAAATTTGGCAGGGTGGTTAAGTATCACAAGTTGTACGTCCTAAGCGACTTTCAGACCTGTTGGACAACTACTTCCTGTTTGGGACTTACTTTAGCGGGGGCATCTGGGTCCCATGGACACATTCTTCAATTTTTAAGCTCAATATCATGAACACTATTTAAGATATTTGAGAGATTAAATTGCATGTTGTTAAGGATCTACTAAACATGTAATAAGGTCAACGTTCCTTTTAAGATTTATTCCACTTAGAATGTCAAATAATACAAAAAAACTTTCAATCACTAAACATTCAGGTAATTGAACTCTATACTTGATGGCATTAAGTTGAACTATCAAGTCAGATGATTCCTCAATAAACTTCTGACCCTTTCAGTGTCAAATAATTTTTGCCTAATAGATTATTGTTCGGTCATTTACGGTCAGGTGAGCGATTCAGGCTCCTGGGAGCTTCTTGTTTTCTTAATTTTTGGCTGAAATGGAAAAATAATAGAAGATAGATAATCAATTTATTTAGAAAAAAAATGTTGAGAATGATGAGTTAAGGCTTATATTTCAGGTACTACTTGTAGTAGGGCAATGATATTTCACAGTGACATGCAGATGTGTCTTAAGTAGTGTGACCTGACCCACTAGAAATTATGAAGACTCTAATTAGGCACTAATTTTACAGGGCACTTTGCTAATGAAAGCTGTAATTAGTGAAGTAATTGTTAACAGCTAGTGATATAATAAATTGTTCAAGTTTGAAAAAAAAAGAAATTATGAAGACCTACATTTTTCACATGATTGACCTTGGTTAAGTTCTTGATTAAGGTCCATCTCCTGTACTACATGTAGGAGGGTAATGATATTTCACCAATAGATATGTCTTGGGTAGTGTGACCCTATCCACTAGGAATTGGGTCACAGTGACCAACTTGTACATTTTAGGCATGAATGACTTCTGGTTCAACATAATGTCTTGGTTAAGATTATATTTCAGGCACTATTATACAATTAATGTCAGGAAATAAACTTAACATCTAAAGATATGTATACAACTGTACATGTATAACTTTAGATGTTTATGTCAGAAAATAAACTTAACATTTAAAGATTTACAACTGTACATGTTGTATATCTTTATACAACATGTACAGTTGTAAATCTTTTATGTTTATTTTCTGACATCCTCTTGTTTTATACTGATTAATTACTCCATATGCATACATTGTACCTCTACATTCTTTTATTTTCAGGACACAATGCTGTGTGGTATGGCCAGTCTGACATACTTGTTAAAAGGAGCATTGTGAAAATTCATAAAGATGCACTTGGTATGCTTGGTGCCTTGTCAATGGATGACTGTGATGAAGAGCTAGATTTATCTTTTTGTTCCAATATTGTGGAAATCAAAACAGAAGATACTAAAAAGAAATTGAAATCATTTTATCAGGCAATTGCACAAACAATTGTAAATGCATTTGTTGAATATAGTAGGGATAATTCTCTTTTTGACAAATTTATTCCTTCATTTTTAGCAACTGAAAAGACCATTCGAATCATCATGTATAATTGCAAATTTGACAAACTTCTAGTTAGCGATGAATTTGATATTTGGAAACCAGACCGTACCTTAAACTTGGAAAGCATGATGCTAATCTGGGTAGCATTGAACAGGTACGTGGATGACTCATTTGAGACTACGAAGCATCTTTTACAAAACACAGCTGAATCCAGATTTAAAGAAGCAGTTGGAGAAGCTTATCAATTTTACTTAAATGGTGTTACTAGGCCTGTCACAAAAGTAAACAAGAATAACTTAGCATATGCCAATACATTTTATCAACCCTTCAACAAGTCTGTAAAAGACAACGCATACATAGTTAAAGCATGTACCAAGCTGGCTCAGTGTGTTGAAGATATTACTTCAGAACACATTAAGAGGGAGCAATCTGAAGATATTTAAGCTTCAAGGTTGATGTGTTATCACCCAGTATTGCCCTGTAAATTCCAGGTTTTCCACAGTATTTCCTACTGGGCTGAGCAATATTCTCAATCTTTGCAGTGGGTTTTTGTCTACCCTGAAAATATGTTATGAATTTTATCATTGTATATCTCTCATGTCTGTATCAATTTATTATCTATATTTTTGTCTCCCCTGGACATGCTGGAGCAACCTTGTTAATTAGGGCCCTGCCAACTTAACTAGGGACAATTCATGTAGGCCTTTGATATTTGGTATGCATCCTCATATAGGGGGGCCTTATTGCCCTTACTAATTTGAGCATTTTCTTCTATGTCAACTTCCTGTTTAACAACTTAAACGACCTAACCCTTTTAAAGCCAGATTGAAAGTTGAGGTAGAACTAATTTCACTTGACAGTTTTTAGCTCACCTGGCCAAAGGTCACATGAGTTATTGCCATCACTTTGCATCCTTCGTAGTCTTGTCTGTGGATGTAAACAATTTCTTCAAAGATCTTCTCCTCTGAAACTACTTAACAGATATGCTTTAAGTTTGGAAACAATGATCAATGATATGTTGGCTACAAAGTTTCCTCATTTTGAAGCGATCCGAAGAAAAACATGGCCGCCATTGCTAAAATAGAACATAGTGATAAAATCACATAAATAGGCTTATTACTTGAAAACTATAATAGATAGAACAATTCTGAAGGATCTTAGGCTCTGCAGTTTTTAGTTCTACAAAAGTCTTCATTGGATGAAAGTTGTCAGATGAGTCCTTGTAGAAGTTATTGCCCTTTAATTGGCAAAAATTGCATGTTTTGATGTTTTTGCTTTGGGAACTTTGAACCGTTGCAGTTAGAGAAAAACTTTTGCTTGATGAAATGTTCAGTAAAATGAGATCTACCAGCATGGCTCCTTGTTTGCGATTTTTTTGTCTGTGCAAATTTTCTATTTCTATGGCCTTATTCTTGAAAACGAAAAGAGATTATTAGTAATTCAGACGTTGTTTAGAATATTAAAAGATACCTGTGTGCAAATGTCAAGGAACATGTATTCATCTTTGTTGAAGTTATGACCCTTTATGGCTGGATTTTGCTATTTTCAATGCATTATATTCAAAATTTTCTTAACCCAAACTAGAAATTATATTTTCTTGAAACTTTGTAGGAATAATCCATGACATGTTAGCTGCAAAGTTTCCTGATTTTGTATCTGTTACTTAAAATAGAACTTAAAGGCCAAAAATGCAGATTTTGCAAAATTTCTCATTTCTTTCATTTGAAAATTACAAGAGAGTTGATGTAGTATTGAGTGTGATATTCTTGAATGAATTTTTGAACAAAAATGTTTCAGTGATCAATTTCAGAATGTCCACCATTTTGTCGATTTATTTGATATTTTATTCAAGAAGAAATGGATTTTGTCGATATTCTTCAAGTTGCTAAGATTCTAATTGAAATTTGTTTTAAGGGGAAATGTGGTACTCCGAATTCAAGTGAGGTAATTGCCATTTTTTAGCGGTCATACTTAAATACGCCTGTGGTGAAAATGTATACGCCTGTGACATTTTAATGTTGTTATAAAATATATTTTGAACTGTTATATCAAGTTTTTAATATATATATATATATATAAAGTATTATAAATAAAGTTTTGTCCCTCGTTTACTTTATTGTCACTATATACAATATTGTAGTTCAATTAAACTTCTTTGTACGACCCAATTTCTCAGTATTTATATCTACAAAAAAACTATTGAAAAATCATTAAAACCTTGAAAAAATAGTTTGAAATCTATTTAACTATGATTTTATTACAGTTTATTAACTAAAACCCTGATTAAAATGTCGCAGGCGTATACATTTTCACCACAGGCGTATTTTATACTTGCAGGCGTATTTAAGTACTACCCTTTTTTAGCAATTTTAATCATCAGGTGCCAGGTGAGCGATTTAGGCCCCTTGGGGTCTGTTGTTTGAGTTGAACACTTTTAAGGTAGTTGATTGATCCGATATTCAGACTTGTGACTTTATGTTAATAGTTAAAATAATAATAATCTTTGGAAAATGTCAAATAAAACTTCTAATTACATGAATTAAGAAGACAAAAAAGTTAAGTTGAGAATTCCTTCATCATTTATGAAGAGTAAAGAAATTTGTGTTATTAAAAATGTTCAAAATGAATGAATAACAACAGTTGGCAAGAAAAATGAACTAATGTTATCAAAATTTGTGAACAATTTAACAACATCAACCAATAAAATAAAAATCAATAAAATCTGTGACATACGATGCCACATCTATTGATTTTTTGGGGTTATTACAAAGAGGCTGTCAAAAATTTTATCACAATCATTTATTTTTTTTTATAGTAACTATATAATATATTTTTATGTACAGTAGTCATGGAAATATTTTTACAACACTCTTATTGCTCTATATATACATATATACAAACTTATTAAAATATATTTAGTTAAAAACTTCTTGTTTCCTTTGGCCTGTGATTAGATATGTCGCATTCTCTTGATATTTTGCAAGTAGCTCTATCATATAGCAGTAGATGGTGAAGAGGGATTTTATGTCCATAACTTATCTACCTTATGTTTACCAAATACTTGAGCTTATTTTGTATAATGGACAATATTTGCTTCTTTTAGGTTGACATTTTAAAATTAAATTTTGTTGCAAGAAAACAAAAACCCAATTAGCCCTTAAATGTCACTGGTTATGGTTATACCTTATTAACAGTGCAGTATTTATCTTTAGGATGGCGCTGTTCAGGTCTAAAACGCGGAAGTGAAAAGCCGGAAGTATAAAAACGCACATATTTTTGTTCACAACTTTTTAAAAGCTTGACATAAAATCAAAATAAAAATGCCTCTGGGAGGTATTTTAACGATCTTTATGATGATATATAGTTTATTGCAAATAAATTTTAATAAAGTACCTAAAAGTTGACCGGAAGTGAAATTTCTTAATAATGCTTCACCCGGGTCAAAAAGCTGTTGGTGTTAGGCCCAGGTCATTCATTTGGCTTCAAAATGATGTATAGTTTATAAGAAATGAATAAAAGGAAAGTATAGAAAAGATCGCCGGAAGCAAGTGTGGAAGCAAAAGCAAAAGTTCGAATTTTAAACTTTGAACTATAATATCTCAAAATTTGAATAGGGCCTCATGTTTCCCTGAGCATTATCTATAAAATGATATATAACTTTTAAATTTTGATCAACGACAAAGTATGTAAAAGTTGACCGGAAGCGATCCTTGTCGAGCAAAAATTCATCAAACTTAACAGATTTCTCCTGATTAAAGTGTTTACACAGGTAAAATTGATTGGTATCGTACAATTACACAGTCACTTTTGACTGGCTATATATCCACTAGATAGCAGATAGGCTTCCTGTTTCAATAGTCAGACACCTGCATCTCTACAACAATTGCTCTCTTAAAAAATCTTTCGTGTCGTGTTAGTGGTCTGGTTGACTTATTTACTATTTACGAGATTGTTATAGTGGTATATGTAATAGAATTTGCTCAGCATACTGGACCTATTTCTGGTGTCAACAAACTTGTTTCTGGATGGTGATTTTTTTAGAAAAATTCCTAATATTTTTTAATAGAAAATGAGTGCATCATGCAATCGGCATTATATGTCTTTTTTGGTTGTAATATTGTATCGGATTGAATTGATTTGTTTGTTTGTTTGTATGGTGTGTAACTCCATTTTCAGCAATTTTTCAGCAATTTAAAACTTGTATGGACAACTATTTGTTTCATGAATAAAACAAGAATGTAAGCACAGCATATTCAAAACCACTTTTAATCATTTTTACTGAAAATTTGAATCGTGTGATCACTAAAACCCCCGTTTAAATGTTACTTATGTTACTTTGAGTATTATATAGAAACCTTTTTTTGGGGCGAAAATTTTTGGCAATTGTGAACTTGGAAATTTCATTTAATTCCACAAAAATTAATATGCTTCTGAATCACCTAATATGAAACTATATTCCAAAGTTTCATTGAAATCAAATGCAAACTTTTTAAGTTATAGCTCCTTATTTTTGTTTTGGGACGGAGCTACAGAGGTCCCATTACTCGTAATGGAGCAAAAACACTCGAGATTTATACATATTTTCCGCTTTTAAACTGCTATTTTTGTTCAATTTATATTTTTTCCTTTCTCCGCCGTTCAGTTGACATTTCTACAATGTCTAATTAAATGATTTTAACACTTTTTCGTAATCATGGCATTGTTGACAAAATTGAAATTGTGGAGTGTAGAATTATAGAATCGTATCGGTAAAAATGTGATCCCAGCTTATGCAATAAAGCCGGAAAAAACTTATCCGGATCAAATTTTACTAAATCGATTCAGAAAAGTATGTAGCAATTTAGGGAAACAGTTTAATAGCGTATTATATGCATAAAACCCCCGGCTTGCTCGATTACGAGTAATGGGACCTCTTTGTAGCTCCGTCCAAAAAAAAATTAAAAAAAAATAAGGAGCTACATTATTGTAGCTATTTAAGTTATTATCCGGAAACATCTGTTTTGTAAAAAATTTCTCACTTTTTAGCTCACCTGACCCATTAATACATACATAGCAGACCGCTGCCAAGACCACTCTGACATAGAGGCCCTACTATTAATACATATATACATGTAGCAGACCACCCTGACACAGAGGCTCTATCATCCATACATATATAGCAGACCACTAACTAGACCACTCTGACATAGAGTCTCTACTATTAATGCAAGAAAAAGCCGACTTCTGACACAGAGGGCCTACCATTAATGCATAATAGCAGACCACTACGAAGACCATCCTCGCACAGTGGCCCTATCATTAATACAGGTAGCAGACCGCAGCCTAGACCGCTCTGACACAAAGACCTTACCATTAATACATATATAGCAGACCACTACCTAGACCATTCTGATACAGCGGCACAAACATTAAAACATATATAGCAGACCACTACCTAGACCATTCTGATACAGCGGCACAAACATTAAAACATATATAGCAGACCACTACCTAGACCACTCTGAAAAAGAGGCCCTACCATAATTAAATATATAGCAGACTTCTGCCTACACCTCTCTGACACAGAGGCTCTACCATTAATCAATATATAGCAGACAACTCTGACACAGAGGCCCTACCATTAATACATGCATAGCAGACCACTACCTAGACCACTCTGACACAGAGGCCTTACCATTAATACATATATAGCAGACCACTACCTAGACCATTCTGACACAGCGGCACTACCATTAAAACATATAGCAGACAACTACCTAGACCACTCGTAAAAAGCGGCCCTACCATTAATACATATATAGCAGATAGCTGCCTAGACCACTCTGATATAGAGGCAAAACAATTAATACATATATAGCAGACCGCTGCCTAGACCACTTTGACATAGAGGCCCTACTATAAATACATATACATGTATAGCAGATCACTACCTAGACTTCCCTGACACAGAGGCTCTGCCATCCATACATATCTAGCAGACCACTACCTAGACCACTCTGACACAGAGGCCCTACCATTAATACATATATAGCAGACCACTACATAGACCATCCTGACACAGAGGCCTTACCATTAATACTTATTTAACAGACACTACCTAGACCACTTTAACACAGAGGCCCTACCATTAATAAATATATAGCAGACCGCTGCCTAGATCACTCTGACATAGAGGCCCTACTATAAATACATATATAGCAGACCACTACCTAGACTACACTGACACAGATGCTCTACAATTCATACATATTTAGTTGACCACTACCTAGACCACTCTGACATAGAGGCCCTAGAATCAATACATATATAGCTGACCACTGCCTAGACCACTCTGTCACAGAGGCTCTACCATTAATGCAAAATGTTTCTTTCAAGCAATTTCATTAGTTGATATTTTGAAGGTTTGACGTCATATGAAAATCTTCTAGCCCGGGAATTTCCTGGCTAAATTTGTCAGGGTTTCGTGACTTGTGAGGATGGATCTCTCTACGATGTGATGTTACTGTGTAGAAGTGGTTTATACTTGATGACATCTCTACGATCTGGTTTTTAATTGATACATGATGATATATCTACGATGTGATGTTACTGGGTGATCGGGAATTCGGGAACTGATACATGACGACATCTTTACAATATCACTGTGTTGTTGAGAATTGATACATGATGACATCTCAACGATGTGATGTTGACCAGTGGTAGTGGATTGATATATGATAACATCACTATAATGGCACGTACTGTGTGATAATGAAATAATGCATTATGACATCTCTACTATATTATTATAGTTTGTAATAGAAGATGGTTTCATTATGACATCTATAATTTGTCACGTAACTGTGTGATACGGAATTGATACATGTTAAAATGTCCACACAGTGATGTTACTGTGTGGTAAGGGATTGGTATACATTGCCATCTCTACAATGCAATGTTACTGTGTCGTAGTGACCTGACACATGATGACATCTCTACGGTGTGATGCATTTTGACATTTCCACAATGTGGATGTAGGAAATTGATACATGATGATATCCCTACGATGTAATGTAACTATGTTGTACGGGATTCAAACATAATTACATGTGTTGTTACTTTGAGGTAGGGAATTGATACATAATGACATTTCTACGATGTGATATAAAAGTGTGGCAGTGAATTAATACATGATCTACGATGTGATGTTACTGTGTTGCAGTAGTAGTGCTTTGATATATGATAACATCACTATAATGGCATGTTAATGTGTGGTAATGAATTAATGCATTATGATAACTCTACTCTACTCTACTCTACTCTACTCTACTCTACTCTGTTATTATACTTTGTAATAGAAGATGGTTACATGATGACATCTCTACATTGTCATATAATTGTGTGGTAGGGAATTGATACAACTCCACCATGTGATGTCACTGTGTTGTTATGAATTGATACATGATACCATCTCTACCATCTCTACGATGTGATGTTACTGTCTAACAGGGATTGAAACATATTTATATTTCTACAATGTGATGTTACTTTGAGTAAAGGAATTATTGATACACGAGGACATGTAAACAATGTGATGTAACTGTTTGGTAGTGAATTGCTAACTGATGAAATCTCTACGATATGATATTAATGTGTTGTAGGGAATTGCTACATGATGACACTACGATCTTATTTAACTGATTTTACTTTGAGGTAGTAAATTGATACATGATATTTCTACGTTGTGATGTTACTGCGAGTTAGTGAATTAACACATGACATCTATGCGATGTCATGTAACTGTGTTGTAGTGAATGGATACATGATAACATCTACGATCTAATGTTACTGTATGGCAGTGAATTACCCCAATAAAACATTGTCTTTTACACCAATCCTTAAAATTCTGCAAAATAAAAGATTACTCTCTTATATTATTAGTGCAAAATTTTCAGCTGTTTAACCCGGTATATAAACTTATAATATATATACATGCAGTTTCATATTATTTGCCGCATTAATGTATAACTTCTCATCTTGTTAATTTTTTCCCAAAGTGTTATTGCTTTATATAAATAAGTTGTTAAATTTCTCCCAATATGTATAAAACACTGTCTGTTATACCAATTCAACTGATTCTTCAGAAAATGTATAATAACTTTCTTATATTCTAATTGGTAAACTTAAACTGTTTTACATAAACTGTACATGTAAAGAAATCAGCAGTTTCATATAATTTGCCACAAACATGTATATTTTTTTCATATTGTTAAATTTCTTCCAAAGTGTAATTCTTTTGTATAAAATTATTCTTAAATTTCTCCCAAACTGTATAAGACACTGTTTTTATACTGATCCTTAAAGTCCCCTATAAAATGTATGACACACTATTCCATTGTATCCCAATATTTAAATTTGGCATACAATGTTCATATATATGTAAAGATATCAGCAGTTTTATGTAATGCGATCCAAAAATGTAAAACTTCTATTATTTTTAATTTCTCCCAAATGAAAGGTGTAATTGCTTTATATAAAAAACATTGTTACATTTCTTCCAATATGTATAAAATACTGTCTTTTCCACCAATCCTAAAGATTCTTCAGAAAATGTATAATCACTCTCTTATATTCGAATTGTTAATTTATCAGTTGTTTTATATAAACTATACATGTGAAGATATCAGCACTTTTATATAATGTGCCCCATAAATGAAGAACTTCTCATATTGTTAAATTTCCCCCAAAGAGTAATTGTTTTTTATAAAATACTTGTTAAATTTCCCCAAATACGTATAAGACACCGTCTTTATACCAATCCTAAAGATACTTCAGAAAATGTATAATCACTCTCTTATATTCTACTTGTTTAATTTCACTGCTGTTTTATATAAACTTTACATGTAAAGATATCAGCAGTCTTATATAATTTGACCCAAAAATGTTTAACTTCTCATATTGTTAAATTTCTCCCAAATTGTTATTGTTTGATAAAAAGATATTCTTAAATTTCTCCCAAAATGTATAAAACACTGTCTTTTATATTCATTAAAGTCCTCTTTAAAATATTTTAATTTCGTTTAAATACTCAATACATGAGCAAAGTAGGATTATTTTGTATAACCTAACTTGGTTTTTCAGCACGTGACTGATTGTGACGTAATAATAAGATGTATTGATGACGTTGACTATTTACATGAATTCTTCCGCAAACAACAAGTGACGACACCAAAACTGTGAATTGCAAATATTATTTCATTACTTGTAAAATATTGTCTTTGTTAATTGATTTTAACTATAGAATTTAAAATAGATAAGGTTTGTTTTCAATTGTTGGTTAGATTATTGGAAATAAACAACTTTGGATCGATTTACACTGCAACATAAAAACTCTTCGCGTAAGTCGTTTATATCCAATAGGCCCCTAATCTAACCAACAATTGAAAACAATCCTTAAATGTATAAACACCCTAGGCCTTAATATCCCAATATTTAAATCCTTCATACATATTCATTTATATGTAAAAATATCAGCAGTTTCATGTAAAGTGGACCAAAAATGCATAACGTCTGATATTGTTTAATTTCTCAAAAGTTTAATTGTTTTATGTAAAATAATTGTTAAATTTCACCCAATATGTATACAACACTGTCATTTATACCAATCCTAAAGATTCTTCAGAAAATGTATAATCAATCTGCGCGGAAAAAAATTTTCTGACCAAAACAAAAAACCAAGCACCTCCCCCCCCCCATTCAAGTTAAATGGTCTGTCCCTAAACTGTCTTTTACAGAAATCCAAACGATTCTTCAGAAAATGTATAATCATTCTCATATATTCTAGTTGTTAAATTTCTCAGCTGTTTTATAAAACTATACATGTAAAGATATCAGCAGTTCATATAATTAGCCTCCAAGAATGACACGTTCGACTTCTCATATTGTTAAATTTCTCCCAAATTGTTATTGTTTGATATAAATGTATTAACACCATATACCTTTATATCTCAATATTCAAATTTGTCATACATATGTAAAGATTTATAAGTATTTTCATGTAATGTGGCCCAAAAATGTGTAACTTCCCATTTTGTTAAATTTCTCCCAAAGTGTAATTGTGTAATATAAAATAATTGTTAAATTTCTCCCAATATGTATAAAACATTGTCTTTTATACCAATCCTAAAGAATTTTCAGAAAAATGTATTATCACTCTCTTATTTTCAAATTGTTAAATTTCTTAGCTGTTTTATATAAACTATACATGTAAAGATATCAGCAGTTTCATATAATTTGTATAAAACATTGTCTGATAGTTACATTTCCCTATAAAATGTATTAACACCCTTGGTCGTTATATATGAATATTCAAATTTTGTCATACATATTCATATATATGTAAAGATATCTGCAGTTTCATGTAATGCAGCCCAAAAATGTACATGTATAACTTTTCATATTGTTAAATTTTTCCCAAGGTATAACTGTTTCATACAAAATACTTAAATTTCTCCCAATATGTATTAAACTGTCTTTTACAGAAATCCAAAGGATTCTTCAAAAAATGTATAATCACTCTCATATATTCTAGTTGTTAAATTTCTCAGCTGTTTTATAAAACTATACATGTAAAGATATCAGCAGTTCATATAATTAGCCTCTAAGAATGTATGACTTCTCATATTGTTAAATTTCTCCCAAAATGAATAAAACACTGTCTTTTATACTGATCCTTAAAGTCCACTATAAAATGTATTAACACTCTAGGCCTTAATATCTTAATATTAAAATTCTCCATACATATTCATTTATATGTAAAAATATCAGCAGTTTCATTTTAGGTAGGCCACAAATGAATACCGGCAACTTCTGATATTGTTAAATTTCTCCCAATATGTATAAAACACTGTCTTTTATACTCAATATTTAAGTCCACTATAAAATGTATTAACACCATAGGCCTTAATATTTCAATATTTTAATCCTTACATATTCATTTATATTTTAAAATATCAGCAGTTTCATGTAAAGTGGACCAAAAATGCATAACTTCTGATATTGTTTAATTTCTCCCAAGTTTAATTGTTTTATATAAAAAATTGTTAAATTTCACCCAATATGTATACAACACTGTCTTTTATACCAATTCTTAAGATTCTTGAGAAAATGTATAATCAATCTCTTATATTCTACTTGTTCAATTTCACAGCTGTTGTATAAAAACTATACAAAAGATATCAGCAATCTTATATAATTTGACGCAAAGATTTATAACTTCTCATATTGTTAAATTTCTCCCAAACTGTTATTGTTTGATATAAATGTATTAACACCATAGACCTTTATATCTCAATATTCAAATTTGTCATACATATTCATATATGTAAAGATTTATAGGCATTTTCATGTAATGCGGCCCAAAAATGTGTAACTTCCCATCTTGTTAAATTTCTCCCAAGTGTAATTGTGTAATATAAAACAATTGTTAAATTTCTCCCAATATGTATAAAACATTGTCTTTTATACCAATCCTAAAGAATTTTCAGAAAAATGTATTATCACTCTCTTATTTTCAAATTGTTAAATTTCTTAGCTGTTTTATATAAACTATACATGTACAGATATCAGCAGTTTCATATAATTTGTATAAAACATTGTCTGATAGTTACATTTCTCTATAAAATGTATTAACACCCTTGGTCTTTATATGTGAATATTCAAATTTTGTCATACATATTCATATATATGTAAAGATATCTGCAGTTTCATGTAATGCAGCCCAAAAATGTACGTGTATAACTTTTCATATTGTTAAATTTTTCCCAAGGTATAATTGTTTCATACAAAATACTTAAATTTCTCCCAATATGTATAAAACTGTCTTTTACAGAAATCCAAACGATTCTTCAGAAAATGTATAATCACTCTCATATATTCTAATTGTTAATTTTCTCAGCTGTTTTATAAAACTATACATGTAAAGATATCAGCAGTTCATATAATTAGCCTCCAAGAATGTATGACTTCTCATATTGTTAAATTTCTCCCAAAATGAATAAAACACTGTCTTTTATACTGATCCTGAAAGTCCACTATAAAATGTATTAACACTCTAGGCCTTAATATCTTAATATTAAAATTCTCCATACATATTCATGTTTATTTAATATTTATATGTTTAATTTTTAACATTTTAGCGTTTTTACCGACTAATTATGACATTTTAAATCAATTTCATCAACTAAAACCGCTACTAAAAAATTGTCAAAATCGTAGACACTATCACTTTAAAGTCGAGCACGCCCTGTGAGACTTGAACTCACAACATCAGTGTTAGCAGGTCGTATGTGCCTGCTAACACTGATGTTGTGAGTTCAAGTCTCACAGGGCGTGCTCGACTTTAAAGTGATAGTGTCTACGATTTTGACAATTTTTTAGTAGCGGTTTTAGTTGATGAAATTGATTTAAAATGTCATAATTAGTCGGTAAAAACGCTAAAATGTTAAAAATTAAACATATAAATATTAAATAAACATTAAAAAACATCGCTAGTCTTTCCATAACAACTAATTAATTATGCATCGGGTCCTAGTTTCCGATGATTGCCGATTTAGTTGATTGGCGGTGCACATAAATATGGATGACGAGGTAATCACATACATTTTACAAACAGATAAAATATTTCGTTGATAACTAATTTCTGTAACTGACAGTAACATATATTACCTACAACAGATAATAAATAATTTAATTTCAACTTGCAGAAAACGATAAAATAAAAATTTCATTCATATTGTGGGAAATTTTCCCCTTCGGAGACCCCATAAATACCGATATTTATTTTACAGTAAACAGAACGAATTGCGTTGTGAAAAGCGCATTTATCAAAAGAGACACTTCCAGATAGAAGTAGCTGAACGATATATATATTATAAGTCTCCTCAATTCTACTCAATATTAAAGTCCACTATAAAATGTATTAACACCATAGGCCTTAATATTTCAATATTTTAATCCTCCTTACATATTCATTTATATTTTAAAATATCAGCAGTTTCATGTAAAGTGGACCAAAAATGCATAACTTCTGATATTGTTTAATTTCTCCCAAGTTTAATTGTTTTATATAAAATAATTGTTAAATTTCACCCAATATGTATACAACACTGTCTTTTATACCAATCCTAAAGATTCTTCAGAAAATGTATAATCAATCTCTTATATTCTACTTGTTCAATTTCACAGCTGTTGTATAAAAACTATACAAAAGATATCAGCAGTCTCATATAATTTGATGCAAAGATTTATAACTTCTCATATTGTTAAATTTCTCCCCACTTGTTATTGTTTGATATAAATGTATTAACACCATAAACTTTTATATCTCAATAATCAAATTTGTCATTCATATATGTAAAGATTTATAGGCATTTTCATGTAATGCGGCCCAAAAATGTGTAATTTCCCATCTTGTTAAATTTCTCCCAATTTTGAAAGTGTAATTGTGTAATATAAAAAATTGTTAAATTTCTCCCAATATGTATAAAACATTGTCATTTATACCAATCCTAAAGAATTTTCAGAAAAATGTATTATCACTCTCTTATTTTCAAATTATTAAATTTCTTAGCTGTTTTATATAAACTATACATGTACAGATATCAGCAGTTTCATATAATTTGTATAAAACATTGTCTGACAGTTACATTTCCCTATAAAATGTATTAACACCCTTGGTCTTTATATAAGAATATTCAAATTTTGTCATACATATTCATATATATGTAAAGATATCTGCAGTTTCATGTAATGCAGCCCAAATATGTATTACTTTTCATATTGTTAAATTTTTCCCAAGGTATAATTGTTTCATAAAAAATACTTAAATTTCTCCCAATATGTATTAAACTGTCTTTTACAGAAATCCAAACGATTCTTCAGAAAATGTATAATCACTCTCATATATTCTAGTTGTTAAATTTCTCAGCTGTTTTATAAAACTATACATGTAAAGATATCAGCAGTTCATATAATTAGCCTCCAAGAATGTATGACTTCTCATATTGTTAAATTTCTCCCAAAATGAATAAAACACTGTCTTTTATACTGATCCTTAAAGTCCACTATAAAATGTATTAACACTCTAGGCCTCTAGGCCTTAATATCTTAATATTAAAATTCTCCATACATATTCATTTATATGTAAAAAAAAATCAGCAGTTTTATTTTAGGTAGGCCACAAATGAATACCGGCAACTTCTGATATTGTTAAATTTCTCCCAATATGTATAAAAAACACTGTCTTTTATACTCAATATTAAAGTCCACTATAAAATGTATAAACACCATAGGCATTAATATTTCAATATTTAAACCCTCTTTACATATTCATTTATATTTTAAAATATCAGCAGTTTCATGTAAAGTGGACCAAAAATGCATAACTTCTGATATTGTTTAATTTCTCCCAAGTTTAATTGTTTTATATAAAATAATTGTTAAATTTCACCCAATATGTATACAACACTGTCTTTTATACCAATCCTAATGATTCTTCCGAAAATGTATAATCAATCTCTTATATTCTACTTGTTCAATTTCACAGCTGTTGTATAAAAACTATACAAAAGATATCAGCAGTCTTATATAATTTGACCCAAAGATTTATAACTTCTCATGTTGTTAAATTTCTCCCAAATTGTTATTGTTTGATATAAATGTATTAACACCATAGACCTTTATATCTCAATATTCAAATTTGTCATACATATTCATATATGTAAAGATTTATAGGCATTTTCATGTAATGCGGCCCAAAAATGTGTAACTTCCCATCTTGTTAAATTTCTCCCAACGTGTAATTGTGCAATATAAAATAATTGTTAAATTTCTCCCAATATGTATAAAACATTGTCTTTTATACCAATCCTAAAGAATTTTCAGAAAAATGTATTATCACTCTCTTATTTTCAAATTGTTAAATTTCTTAGCTGTTTTATATAAACTATACATGTACAGATATCAGCAGTTTCATATAATTTGTATAAAACATTGTCTGATAGTTACATTTCTCTATAAAATGTATTAACACCCTTGGTCTTTATATGTGAATATTCAAATTTTGTCATACATATTCATATATATGTAAAGATATCTGCAGTTTCATGTAATGCAGCCCAAAAATGTACGTGTATAACTTTTCATATTGTTAAATTTTTCCCAAGGTATAATTGTTTCATACAAAATACTTAAATTTCTCCCAATATGTATAAAACTGTCTTTTACAGAAATCCAAACGATTCTTCAGAAAATGTATAATCACTCTCATATATTCTAATTGTTAATTTTCTCAGCTGTTTTATAAAACTATACATGTAAAGATATCAGCAGTTCATATAATTAGCCTCCAAGAATGTATGACTTCTCATATTGTTAAATTTCTCCCAAAATGAATAAAACACTGTCTTTTATACTGATCCTGAAAGTCCACTATAAAATGTATTAACACTCTAGGCCTTAATATCTTAATATTAAAATTCTCCATACATATTCATTTATATGTAAAAATATCAGCAGTTTCATTTTAGGTAGGCCACAAATGAATACCGGCAACTTCTGATATTGTTAAATTTCTCCCAATATGTATAAAACACTGTCTTTTATACTCAATATTAAAGTCCACTATAAAATGTATTAACACCATAGGCCTTAATATTTCAATATTTTAATCCTCCTTACATATTCATTTATATTTTAAAATATCAGCAGTTTCATGTAAAGTGGACCAAAAATGCATAACTTCTGATATTGTTTAATTTCTCCCAAGTTTAATTGTTTTATATAAAATAATTGTTAAATTTCACCCAATATGTATACAACACTGTCTTTTATACCAATCCTAAAGATTCTTCAGAAAATGTATAATCAATCTCTTATATTCTACTTGTTCAATTTCACAGCTGTTGTATAAAAACTATACAAAAGATATCAGCAGTCTCATATAATTTGATGCAAAGATTTATAACTTCTCATATTGTTAAATTTCTCCCCACTTGTTATTGTTTGATATAAATGTATTAACACCATAAACTTTTATATCTCAATAATCAAATTTGTCATTCATATATGTAAAGATTTATAGGCATTTTCATGTAATGCGGCCCAAAAATGTGTAATTTCCCATCTTGTTAAATTTCTCCCAATTTTGAAAGTGAAATTGTGTAATATAAAAAATTGTTAAATTTCTCCCAATATGTATAAAACATTGTCATTTATACCAATCCTAAAGAATTTTCAGACAAATGTATTATCACTCTCTTATTTTCAAATTATTAAATTTCTTAGCTGTTTTATATAAACTATACATGTACAGATATCAGCAGTTTCATATAATTTGTATAAAACATTGTCTGACAGTTACATTTCCCTATAAAATGTATTAACACCCTTGGTCTTTATATATGAATATATGTATTATCACTCTCTTATTTTCAAATTATTAAATTTCTTAGCTGTTTTATATAAACTATACATGTACAGATATCAGCAGTTTCATATAATTTGTATAAAACATTGTCTGACAGTTACATTTCCCTATAAAATGTATTAACACCCTTGGTCTTTATATAAGAATATTCAAATTTTGTCATACATATTCATATATATGTAAAGATATCTGCAGTTTCATGTAATGCAGCCCAAATATGTATTACTTTTCATATTGTTAAATTTTTCCCAAGGTATAATTGTTTCATAAAAAATACTTAAATTTCTCCCAATATGTATTAAACTGTCTTTTACAGAAATCCAAAGGATTCTTCAGAAAATGTATAATCACTCTCATATATTCTAGTTGTTAAATTTCTCAGCTGTTTTATAAAACTATACATGTAAAGATATCAGCAGTTCATATAATTAGCCTCCAAGAATGTATGACTTCTCATATTGTTAAATTTCTCCCAAAATGAATAAAACACTGTCTTTTATACTGATCCTGAAAGTCCACTATAAAATGTATTAACACTCTAGGCCTTAATATCTTAATATTAAAATTCTCCATACATATTCATTTATATGTAAAAATATCAGCAGTTTCATTTTAGGTAGGCCACAAATGAATACCGGCAACTTCTGATATTGTTAAATTTCTCCCAATATGTATAAAACACTGTCTTTTATACTCAATATTAAAGTCCACTATAAAATGTATTAACACCATAGGCCTTAATATTTCAATATTTTAATCCTCCTTACATATTCATTTATATTTTAAAATATCAGCAGTTTCATGTAAAGTGGACCAAAAATGCATAACTTCTGATATTGTTTAATTTCTCCCAAGTTTAATTGTTTTATATAAAATAATTGTTAAATTTCACCCAATATGTATACAACACTGTCTTTTATACCAATCCTAAAGATTCTTCAGAAAATGTATAATCAATCTCTTATATTCTACTTGTTCAATTTCACAGCTGTTGTATAAAAACTATACAAAAGATATCAGCAGTCTCATATAATTTGATGCAAAGATTTATAACTTCTCATATTGTTAAATTTCTCCCCACTTGTTATTGTTTGATATAAATGTATTAACACCATAAACTTTTATATCTCTAATCAAATTTGTCATTCATATATGTAAAGATTTATAGGCATTTTCATGTAATGCGGCCCAAAAATGTGTAATTTCCCATCTTGTTAAATTTCTCCCAATTTTGAAAGTGAAATTGTGTAATATAAAAAATTGTTAAATTTCTCCCAATATGTATAAAACATTGTCATTTATACCAATCCTAAAGAATTTTCAGAAAAATGTATTATCACTCTCTTATTTTCAAATTATTAAATTTCTTAGCTGTTTTATATAAACTATACATGTACAGATATCAGCAGTTTCATATAATTTGTATAAAACATTGTCTGACAGTTACATTTCCCTATAAAATGTATTAACACCCTTGGTCTTTATATATGAATATATGTATTATCACTCTCTTATTTTCAAATTATTAAATTTCTTAGCTGTTTTATATAAACTATACATGTACAGATATCAGCAGTTTCATATAATTTGTATAAAACATTGTCTGACAGTTACATTTCCCTATAAAATGTATTAACACCCTTGGTCTTTATATAAGAATATTCAAATTTTGTCATACATATTCATATATATGTAAAGATATCTGCAGTTTCATGTAATGCAGCCCAAATATGTATTACTTTTCATATTGTTAAATTTTTCCCAAGGTATAATTGTTTCATAAAAAATACTTAAATTTCTCCCAATATGTATTAAACTGTCTTTTACAGAAATCCAAACGATTCTTCAGAAAATGTATAATCACTCTCATATATTCTAGTTGTTAAATTTCTCAGCTGTTTTATAAAACTATACATGTAAAGATATCAGCAGTTCATATAATTAGCCTCCAAGAATGTATGACTTCTCATATTGTTAAATTTCTCCCAAAATGAATAAAACACTGTCTTTTATACTGATCCTTAAAGTCCACTATAAAATGTATTAACACTCTAGGCCTCTAGGCCTTAATATCTTAATATTAAAATTCTCCATACATATTCATTTATATGTAAAAAAAAATCAGCAGTTTTATTTTAGGTAGGCCACAAATGAATACCGGCAACTTCTGATATTGTTAAATTTCTCCCAATATGTATAAAAAACACTGTCTTTTATACTCAATATTAAAGTCCACTATAAAATGTATAAACACCATAGGCCTTAATATTTCAATATTTAAACCCTCTTTACATATTCATTTATATTTTAAAATATCAGCAGTTTCATGTAAAGTGGACCAAAAATGCATAACTTCTGATATTGTTTAATTTCTCCCAAGTTTAATTGTTTTATATAAAATAATTGTTAAATTTCACCCAATATGTATACAATACTGTCTTTTATACCAATCCTAAAGATTCTTCAGAAAATGTATAATCAATCTCTTATATTCTACTTGTTCAATTTCACAGCTGTTGTATAAAAACTATACAAAAGATATCAGCAGTCTTATATAATTTGACCCAAAGATTTATAACTTCTCATGTTGTTAAATTTCTCCCAAATTGTTATTGTTTGATATAAATGTATTAACACCATAGACCTTTATATCTCAATATTCAAATTTGTCATACATATTCATATATGTAAAGATTTATAGGCATTTTCATGTAATGCGGCCCAAAAATGTGTAACTTCCCATCTTGTTAAATTTCTCCCAACGTGTAATTGTGCAATATAAAATAATTGTTAAATTTCTCCCAATATGTATAAAACATAGTCTTTTATACCAATCCTAAAGAATTTTCAGAAAAATGTATAATCACTCTCTTATTTTCAAATTGTTAAATTTCTTAGCTGTTTTATATAAACTATACATGTAAAGATATCAGCAGTTTCATATAATTTGTATAAAACATTGTCTGATAGTTACATTTCCCTATAAAATGTATTAACACCCTTGGTCTTTATATATGAATATTCAAATTTTGTCATACATATTCATATATATGTAAAGATATCAGCAGTTTCATATAATTTGTATAAAACATTGTCTGATAGTTACATTCCCTATCAAATGTATTCTAATATGACATCCTGCTTTAGCTATGTAAACAAAGCCGTGTCAAAATGCCAATAAGTTTAGTTCGCACATGGGTAAACTGCCTATTAAGTGTAAATGTAAAAACTCGGACTTACAAATGCCGTTTGTTATGTGTAATTCATAATTATCGTTATTGTTAATAATTTAGTTACTTTTAGTCTGAATTCTGAGATTTATATGATTTAAACTACTCCCGATACATTATTTTTTTAACAATTCTACATTCGAATTAATATGACGTCACAATTAGAATTCCGACGTCATATTACGCTGAACTGAAAATTTCAAACTGGAACGATGCAATTTCGTTAAGATTTCTCAATATTTTTGTTTAAAAGGTACGTACATTCAATAAAATGACGAGAAAATATGTTTATGTCAATTTTATTTGCTTTAACATACTGTTTTGGGATATATCGTATTAGTTTAAAAAACAATATTACCACTAAAAGCGTCCTCTTAGAACCGCTTCGAAATTTTAAAACATTTGTTAGACATATTAGAATCGAAATAGATTATTGCGAGCGGGCTTTATGGGAATTAGAACATGGTCAGACCTTATATTTGTCTTAATTTATACCTCCCTATCGCTCGGTATAAAATATTGACAAATATAAGGTGTGACCATGTTCTAATTCCCATAAAGCCCGCTCGCAATAATCTATTTCTTAATTAACACCCTTGGTCTTTATATATGAATATTCAAATTTTGTCATACATATTCATATATATGTAAAGATATCTGCAGTTTCATGAATGGAGCCCAATAATGAATACCTTTTCATATTGTTAAATTTTTCCCAAGGTATAATTGTTTCATAAAAAATACTTAAATTTCTCCCAATATGTATTAAACTGTCTTTTACAGAAATCCAAACGATTCTTCAGAAAATGTATAATCACTCTCATATATTCTAGTTGTTAAATTTCTCAGCTGTTTTATAAAACTATACATGTAAAGATATCAGCAGTTCATATATTTAGCCTCCAAGAATGTATGACTTCTCATATTGTTAAATTTCTCCCAAAATGAATAAAACACTGTCTTTTATACTGATCCTTAAAGTCCACTATAAAATGTATTAACACCCTAGGCCTCTAGGCCTTAATATCTATATATTAAAATTCTCCATACATATTCATTTATATGTAAAAATATCAGATGTTTCATTTTAGGTAGGCCACAAATGAATACCGGCAACTTCTGATATTGTTAAATCTCTCCCAATATGTATAAAACACTGTCTTTTATACTCAATATTAAAGTCCACTATGAAATGTATTAACACCATAGGCCTTAATATTTCAATATTTAAATCCTCCTTAAATATTCATTTATATGAAAAAAATATCAGCAGTTTCATGTAAAGTGGACCAAAAATGCATAACTTCTGATATTGTTTAATTTCTCCCAAGTTTAATTGTTTTATATAAAATAATTGTTAAATTTCACTCAATATGTATACAACACTGTGTTTTATACCAATCCTAAAGATTCTTCAGAAAATCAATCTCTTATATTCTACTTGTTCAATTTCACAGCTGTTGTATAAAAACTATACAAAAGATATCAGCAGTCTTATATAATTTGACCCAAAGATTTATAACTTCTCATATTGTTAAATTTCTCCCAAATTGTTATTGTTTGATATAAATGTATTAACACCATAGACCTTTATATCTCAATATTCAAATTTGTCATACATATTCATATATGTAAAGATTTATAGGCATTTTCATGTAATGCGACCCAAAAATGTGTAACTTCCCATCTTGTTAAATTTCTCCCAAAGTGTAATTGTGTAATATAAAATAATTGTTAAATTTCTCCCAATATGTATAAAACATTGTCTTTTATACATGTACCAATTCTAAAGAATTTTCAGAAAAATGTATAATCACTCTCTTATTTTCAAATTGTTAAATTTCTAACTGTTTATATAAACTATACATGTAAAGATCAGCAGTTTCATATAATTATAATATATAATAATAATGTGTTGTATTTCAGGAATAAGTGGACTTTATAAATATAGAAATAGGCTTTTATAAGCCCATTATATCATTAAATAATGTTATTGAGTATATATATATGATCAATTGTATACAGTTGTCTCCTCAGTCGAAACATCCCAGTGGTTTCATGGGTACATCCCACATATATATATGTAATTGTTGTTTTCTATGTATATACTGTATTCCTTGTGTTTGTTGCTGATAACAACTCATTTTTGGGTTTTATATCAATAAATATTATCTTATCTTATCTTATAATTTGTATAAAACATTGTCTGATAGTTACATTTCCCTATAAAATGTATTAACACCCTTGGTGTTTATATATGAATATTCAAATTTTGTCATACATATTTATATATATGTAAAGATATCTGCAGTTTCATGTAATGCAGCCCAAATATGTATAACTTTTCATATTGTTAAATTTTTCCCAAGGTATAATTGTTTCATAAAAAATACTTAAATTTCTCCTAATATGTATAAAACTGTCTTTTACAGCAATCCAAAAGATTCTTCAGAAAATGTATAATCACTCTCATATATTCTAGTTGTTAAATTTCTCAGCTGTTTTATAAAACTATACCTAAAAAGATATCAGCAGTAAATATAATTTGACCCAAAAAATGTTGAACTTCTCATACTGTCAAATTTCTCCCAAAGTGTAATTGTTTTACATTAAATAACTGTTTTATTTCTCCTAAAATGTATAAAACATTGTCTTTTATACCAATAAAATGTTTAAAATCTTTACATTGTATCTTTAATTTAGCACTAAAATGTATAAACACCCTTTTATGTTCCAGGAGTTAAATTTTCACAAAGTATATGAAACACTGTCTTTTATCCTAATTCCTATTTATCCTGAAAATGTATAAAAACTCTATTATAATCCAATTGATAAATTTCTCTCTAAAATTCTAAGTTGTTTGATTTCAACTGTTCAACAATTTTTTTTGCTTAAAATTACTAGTATTCCAGCCATTTTATTGAACAACCGAACTAAAGGATAGAACAGCCACATAGATAAAACCTTGACCTTTTTATTTGACACAGCTGGTACAAAAGGATTCTATAAACCCCGAAGTTTATTGATATACAAGAAAGTAGTAAATATCTTTATTCTTATTTTTAATAATCTGTATACAACTGTTTGTTTCAAACTCAAGTCCTTGTAAAATTCCTTAAACATAATCAATGAAACATTTATAAAATGGTTATAGAGAAAACAAAATTTACAAATATGAAATACTAGATGTGGAATAAATTTTGAACATGCATAAAACAACAATCCATCCAAATACTTCATCTCATAAAGAGAACAACCAGCAGCCTTTAACATGGACCTCATTGAATAAAACCTAACTAGACGTAGTACACCCCAATGAAAGTAAGGCAATTGGTTTACTGCAAGTTTTGTTTATCAAAGTCCGTTTGAGGCAATTTACTAGTATACCAATCATTGTAAATGAATTATAATATCAAGTCACCAATACTATAAATAGTGTAATATTTCCGATAAAATGTAATGATTAATGTTGATTTTGTAAACACGATTTTCTGCTATTATTTAGCTTTATCATGGTGTCTAGCTATATTATGGAAGGAAGCATATCACATGACTATGTCATAAAAAGCAATGACAATGTCTAAAACAAGAGGCTCTTAAGAGCCTGTATGATTATGAATACCGTTGTTCCATGGTGGCAGCAATCTTGTAGTTTGGATCAACACAAAAAAAAAAAACTTAGAAGAGGACTATCTGAGGTACATTTAAATAATATCACAATTCTTTCTGCATAGCAGTTTGTGAGGAAACAAATTTTGAGCCAATCAGAATGCATTTGCAGCTCTGTTAGCCATGTTGAATTTCCTATCAGCTCGAAAAAAATCTTTTAAAACTATTTAATAAGATAGTTATTCAAAATTCACTTCTGCATTAATTGGTTTAATGTTGTGAAACAGTTTCAGAGGAGAAACTGTTTGTATGGTTTTCCCATCGGGTCCTATGTAAAGGTAATGCAGAACACCATCCGCCAAATTTTGTGAACTTATTAACTCTTAATTTTCATAAAATTTAAAAGAATAATGAAAGTCTTATACCTATAGTATTACTTCAATTTATTAATAGTTGAAATTTTTTTTTCCCATAAATGAATTGTCAAAAATAATGAAAATGAAATTTTTAACAAGGGAGATAATTTTGACCAAAAATATACCATTTTTAAGCACTTTATCACCAGTTTTATCACACAAATTTAACTCATATTTTAAATTATGATTACTTGTATAATAAACTAACTTTACGGCAAATTTAAACCAAATTTATTGACACATTATTTTCAGCGAAAGTGTCCTGCATCCCCTTAAGCTGTGTTCCAAAGTGGCATCCATATTGGATTTGGGATTGGTACAAAAACTCAAACTTTGTAGATGATCATCTAAGGTATTGCTACAATATTTCAAATGAATCTGCCATGCGTTGGTGACAAGATTTTTTAAATTCAGCCAATCAGAACATGTTAATGGCCCTGGCAGCCATGTTGAATTTCTTATTGGCCTAAAAAGTCTAAAAATATTAAGATAACTATCCAAGCTTCAGTTTTGCATAATTTGGTTCATTGTGTGGATCACTTACCTGATTTTCCCATAGGTTCCTATGTTAAACAAAATCTTGGATTTTAGATAGGCACAAAAAACTCAAATTTTGAAGAGTACCATCTAAATTACATTTCTGCAATATTACAAATCAATCTGACAAGAGGTCTGTAAGAAGAATAATTTTAAAATTTAACCAATCAGAACACAATAATGGCCCTGGCAGCCATGTTGAATTTCCAATTGGCTCAAAAAAATTCTAAAAAATAAGATAACTATCCAAGCTTCAGTTTTGCATAATTTGTTTTATTGTGTGGAACAGTTTTGGCGAAGAAGTTGTTTGTATATTTTTCCCATAGGGTCCTATGTTAAACCAAGTCCTGCAATGGTGGCCATCTTGGATATTGGATTGGCACAAACAACTTTGTAGAGGACCATCTAAGGTACATTTCTGCAATATTTCAAATCAATCTGGCAAGCGGTGTGTCAGAAGATTTTTTAAATTCAGCCAATCAGAACGCATTTATGGTCCCGGCAGCCATGTTGAATATTTGCACCCAAATATCAGCACCAAAAACTCAAACTTTGTAAATAACTGCCCAATACACAATGATATTCCTGGCATGTTTGGTTATTATTGGCCAAGTGGTTTTCGATATTGTAAATTAAACTGAAGTCATAGGATGGTGTTATGCCACCCAGGAGTATTGCTATATGTATCTGGGAAAAGAGGGGTCAATCAATCAATCAATCAATCAAACTGTCATTTGCTTTCTATTTACCAATCATTGATAATCAACCTCAAGTTGTATATTTTATTATTCGTATGTCTTTTATTAATGTAATTTAACTGCCTTATGTTGGTGCCGTGACTGGCAATTTAAATAAACAATTTGTTGTTGTTGGTTTTGGAGAAGAAGATAGAAATGTGAAAAGTTTACAGCTGACCACAACAGACACCAGTGATCAGAATACCTCACACGACCCATCACACGACCCAAAAAGGCTCAAGTGAGCAAATAAAAATTATGAAAAACTATTACCAATTTAAATTGATTAATTTTGATTTAATTTAAAAGCTAGCATTGTTTCTAAATAGATCTTTATTATCCACTTCCACCCCCCCCCCTGGATGCTTTGTTAATAAGCTCCCTGGTGATTAGGGTTCACATTGAGGGTACCATTTGTTTGTTTTATTACTCATAACATATTTATTACTGCACAAAAATCAAGAAAAAAAGTTGATGTTCATAAATGTACATACCTTCTGCAAGGCAACACTAACCAATCTGCTGAAAAATATGTGCCCTATCCAGCTACTGAGAAGCACTACAACTGAATATTACGTAGTGCATAAGCAGTAACCAGAAAGATCAGCAACTTTTCAACTTTTTATGAACCATTTTCTCTTTGTGTATAAATATTAAACACTCTGACTTACCAAACCTTACAAGTACTTTCATTATATCTTAATCACATTGTTTGTTTAACTGAACAAAAACTATGTTTTTAACAGTTAGCATTTTATTAAAACCAGAACAGGTAACCTATGAACAATCATGGCAAATTTGGTAATCCATACTAGCATGACTAGTAGGTTTACGTTTACCTTGTTGCCATATTTTAATTACATACATAAATCAACATCAGCTAAAAACAATATATATATTAGTCTCAAAAATATATATTAGCACATGATGATACATACTTTACTGTATATGATTTGGTCATTTGGCAACTTCAATGCTCAGAAAAATTTTGTTTTGAGACTTAGACAATTTCGTTTGTTATTTCTATCCTTAAATGGTGTCTATTTCTAATGCAGTTCATGTACAAAAGTACCTATTTGTCTTCATAAATACAACCTTTAAAACCCTCAAACATATTCGTAATGTTACACGGAAGGCTTACAAAAAGATAAGTGGCTGAATTAATTAGGTAGATCACTTGCCTGTCAACACTGAGGTTGCAGGTTCCAGTCTAACCACAGGCAAGTTGTTCTTGACTCTATTCTTAAGTGACAAGTATAGAACATGCATAAACAAGGAATGTTGACTCAACCTTATTTGCCAGGATTGCCAGGTTTTCTTCAGATTTTCAAAGGGTCTTCCACCCAACCACCCCCAAACCCACAAAAACAGTAGGTGCCATAACAATGTCCCTTCTAGGGTAAAATGGAAAGAGACTGCCTTTACCTTACTGTGCCTCTGTGCACCTTAGAGCCCTGTATCACTTTATAGTGCCCTTATAATTTTCTCCCCTTAAAGTAATTAGTGTGTCCCATTGACATTTTGATTATTTCCACTTTCTGTTGTAATGTTTTCTTCAACCAACTAAAGCTTCCTAGTTTCTTTTTGTATGTTCTTTTTTATCTCTCTGTACTGTTGTATCACTTTATCAGATGGGTGTTTCTTCATAGTTTTGAACAGTTTGTCTCTCTTTCTAATAAATTTTTTGATTTCACTGGTTATCCATGGCAGTCGTTTTTTAAAGTTGTTAATCAATTTAGCATGTTTAGATGGTACTGCCTGTTATTTGCACTTTTACCCATAACAGTTCAGTTTTGCCTTCTACTTGAAGGTCAGATGGTTCTGAACTGAGGTATTTATCGCTAACAAGTATGAAGACACTGCCATGGGCATCAGATTGGCAGTCGTTTCTATATGCTTTAAACCCTGATGGAAATATTTCAGTTGATTGGATGTTGCTTTGGAGCCATGACTCATTACCTATTATTATGTCTGTTTGAGAGGTTTCTATCGTATTATCAAGGAGTGTTTTTTTTATTTTTGATGGATTGGCAACGACAACAACTATTCTAAGAGGAATATCATGCCTTTTGTGTTTGGTTCGACCACTTGGTTGAGTTTTTGTTACTGGTGAGGAAGCAGGGGTAGGGCTACCAATATCTGTCTCAATAAAGGATGGGTCACTAAGTGGGTCATAAATAGTTGAATTCTTATATACTGAAATACCAAAAATGCATGAAGAAAAGTTGGGTATGCCACATGTAATACATTCCCATGAGACATTATGTAAGCCTTGCTACACCAAGGTGGTTATTCCAATACATTCCTTATGATACCATCTGTCACAGATTCACAGCATACACCTGCTGAATAAACAGTTCAAGGGGAATAACTCTTAAACGGTTAATCAGACAATCTTGACCCTAAAGGCACTTTTGTAGCCCTCTTAGAGCAGAACAATTAAGTAATGCTAACTTTTTCTCTAGTTTTAATAATTTTCAAGATTTTGAGGCAAAAATGGCTAAAATCAACAATTTCGACAATTAAAGGGCAATAACTCCTATAAGGAGTCATCATACAACTTCAACCCAATGGAGTGTTTCGTAGAGCTTTTGATGCAGATGAAGGCATGTCTCTTCGGTTTTCCTGTATCTGTTACACTTTTTTAAATATCTGCCAAAAACTGTATTTTACCACCCCCCCCCCCCCCCATCCAATTTTTAGCCATGGTGGCCAGGTTGGTTAATCTGCAGCCATGATTGGTGCAAACTTGGTTGAGGACATTTGACAGATGATGTGTACAAAGTTTCAAAGCAGTACTTTAAGTTGTTTCAGAGGAGAAGATTTTAAAAAATCAATTAAAACCGATAAAAAAAAACAGTTCAAGGGGAATAACTCTTAAACGGTTAATCAGACAATCTTGACCCTAAAGGCAATTTTGTAGCCCTCATAGAGCAGAACAATTAAGCAATGCAAACTTTTTCTCTAGTTCTAATAATTTTCAAGATTTTGAGGCAAAAACGGCAAAAATCATCAATTTTGACAATTAAAGGGCAATAACTCCTACAAGGAGTCATCATACAACTTGGACCCATTAGAGTGTTTTGTAGAGCTTTAGATGCTGAAGAAGAAGGTCTCTTCGGTTTTCCTGTATCTGTTATACTTTTTGAACTATAAGCAAAAAACTGTATTTTGACCCCTCTGTTCTATTTTTAGCCATGGCGGCCATGTTGGTTGGTCTGAGGCCATGATTTGGGCAATCCCTTCAGTGGTTTTTGAGGAGAAGATTTTTGAAGAAAAGTTAACGACGACGACAACGACGACGACAACGACGGACGCCAAGTGATGGCAATAGCTCACATGACCCTTCGGGTCAGGTGAGCTAAACTAGAGGCTCTTAAGAGCCTGTATCGCTCACCTGACTTACAAAAACACTTTTTAAGACAATACTTTTCTTGCAAATTTTGATATTTAATGCTAAAGAGTTTATGTGAAGATGCTGTTTCTATGAATGTTGCCATGTTGAATTTACAATCAGCAGTAGGAGTGTTTCTGAGAAGAAGCAGTTTTTGTTTTTTCATAGGTTAGTATGTTAAGTGATGTTCCATACTAGTAGTGGCAGCAATCTTGTATTTTGGATCGAAACAAACAACTCAAAATTGGTAGAGAACCATACAATATCACATATCCTAAAATCTGCCAAGCTGTCTGTGAGAAAACGAATTTTAAAATCTCAGCATGTCAGAACGCATTTACAGCTCTGGCAGCCATGTTGAATTTCCTATCGGCTCAAAACATACTTAAAATAATAAGATTACTATCACTTCTGAATTATTTGGTTAAATTGTGTGGAACTGAGTTTCAGAGAAGAAGCTGTTTGTATGGTTTTCCCATAGGGTCCTATGTTAAGCTGTGTTCCACCGTGGTGGCCTCTTGGAATTTAGATCGCCACAAAAAACTAAAATTTTGTAGAGGACCATCTAAGGTACATTTGTGCAATATTTCAAATCAATCTGCTAAGCGGTTTGTAAAAAGAAGATTTTTGAAATTTCAGCCAATCAGAACCCATTAGTTGCCCTGGAAGCCATGTTCAATTTGCAATTGGCTCAAAAAACTCAAAATAATAAGATAAATAATCATTTCTTCATAATTTGGCTTCATTTGTGTGGAACAGTTTCAGAGAAGACGTTGTTTGTATGTTTTTCCCATAGGGTCCTATGTTAAACTATGTCCTGTGATGGCGGCCATCTTGGATTTTGGATCGGAACAAAAAACTCAAACCTTGTAGAGGACCACATAAGGTACATTTCTGCTATATTTTAAATCAATCTGCCAAGCAGTTTATGAGAAGAAGATTTTTGAATTTCAGCCAATCAGAACGCATTAATGGCCCTGGAAGCCATGTTGAATTTGCAATTGGCTGGAAAAACCCAAAATAATAAGATAATTATGCAACCTTCATTTCCTTATTAATTTGGCTTCATTGTGTGGAACAGTTTCAGAGAAGAAGTTGTTTATATGTTTTTCCCATAGGGTCCTATGTTAAACTATGTCCTGCGATGGCGGCCATCTTGGATTTTGGATCGGCACAAAAAACTCAAACTTTGTAGAGGACTATCAAAGGTACATTTCTGCAATATTTCAAATCAATCTGCCAAGCAGTTTATGAGAAGAAGATTTTTGAATTTTAGCCAATCAGAACACATTAACGGCCCTGGAAGCCATGTTAAATTTGCAATTGGCTCGAAAAACCCAAAACAATAAGATAATTATGCAGCCTTCATTTCCTTATTAATTTGGCTTAATTGTGTCAAACAGTTTCATAGAAGAAGTTGTTTATATGTTTTTCCTATAGGGTCCTATGTTAAACTATGTCCTGCGATGGCGGCCATCTTGGATTTTGGATCGGCACAAAAAACTCAAACTTTGTAGAGGACCATCTAAGGTACATTTCTGCAATATTTCAAATCAATCTGCCAAGCAGTTTATGAGAAGAAGATTTTTGAATTTCAGCCAATCAGAACACATTAATGGCCCTGGAAGCCATGTTGAATTTGCAATTAACTCGAAAAACCCAAAACAATAAGATAATTATGCAACCTTCATTTCCTTATTAATTTGGCTTCATTGTGTGGAACAGTTTCATAGAAGAAGTTGTTTATATGTTTTTCCTATAGGGTCCTATGTTAAACTATGTCCTGCGATGGCGGCCATCTTGGATTTTGGATCTGCACAAAAAACTCAAACTTTGTAGAGGACCATCTAAGGTACATTTCTGCAATATTTCAAATCAATCTGCCAAGCAGTTTATGAGAAGAAGATTTTTGAATTTCAGCCAATCAGAACGCATTAATGGCCCTGGCAGCCATGTTTCATATTTGATCAGCACCAAAAACTCAAACTTTGTTAAGAACCACCCAATAAACATTCCTGCCAAGTTTGGTTCCAATTGGCCAAGTGGTTGTGGAGAAGAAGATTAAAATGTAAAAAGTTTACGGCCGACGACGACGAAGACGACGACAACGACGACGACGACGACGGACGCAAAGTGATGAGAATAGCTCACACTGACCCTTTGGGTCAGGTGAGCTAAAAAGCATTAAATTTTCTCTACACAAATATGGCACCTGGTCTGCTCACACATGCACGAATATTATATATTGAATCCTATACCTGTTACAAATAAAATCAGAATCTAGCAATTTTGGTATTATTTAAACTAGAGTGAAAAAACTGTGAGCAATGCTCACCATTTCTGACAATTTCTTCGAAAATTCACATGTTCTTAATTATGAACTTGATACTTAATCTAGTGTAGACAGAGTTGCAAATAAACATGATAAAACATGTTCATTTTTTTTTCTATGGCAAACACCATTTCAATCAAAATGTTATGTATCAAATTCCATTCAGTGGTGTAGGAGGAGTTGTGCATAATAGATGGGTACTAGTATTCCCTTATGTCAATGACAAAGTCCATGTTTTTCTAATGCAAACCCCAAATATCGTTCTGATCAAAATTTTAAATTTCAGGTGCACAAAGTCATCAAATTCCATTCAGTGGTGTATGACATGTATGAGGAGTTGTGCATAAGAGATGAGTATCCCCTTATGTCTATGATAAAGTCCATGATTTTCTATGGGAAACACCAAATATCATTCTGACCAAATTTTAAATATCAGGTGCACAATGGCACCATGTGACAAAGATTCTGTGTAAGTTTCATCAAATTCTATTCAGTGGTGTAGGAGTAGTTGCAAATAACAAAGTGTAATGGACGGACGGAAGGATATGCAGACGACGGACAGACACCCCCATCACAATACCCCCCAACAAAAACCTGTATGGAAAAATGTTTAAGCATAGCAGAGTTGTCGCTTACAAAACTTCATCAAAACAATATTGCCATTTAGATTTTCCTATTGGTATAAAAAACAAAAAAATCAAGAGGACCATCCAACCAATACTGCTAGTAAGTTTTGTTTCCATTAGTCAACTGGTTTTAGAGAAGAAGCCTTTTAAAAAATTTTTCCAAAGGGTCCTATGTTAAACAGACTTATTTTAGATGCTGACTTTTTAGCCCCATCTGCTCCTCTTTTCAAAAAGTTAGAAAAAAATGTATTTTAGTTCATAAATGTATTAATAATGAAGCCCCACAATATCTTACAAGAAAGATAAATTACATCTCCAATGAAAATCCTTATCAATTACGAAATGCAACAAATGGGGATTTGTGTATTCCAAAACCAAAAACAGAACTTTTTAAACAATCCTTTTTCTATTCTGGACCTTTTCTCTGGAATAGACTTCCAATCACTGTAGGTTCATGTAAATCTCTAGATACTTTTAAGATTAAATTAAAATCATTTTTATTGAATACACAAAATCAAGAGATAATTTAGACAATTTATAATGTTATATTTTGTATACAATATGGACCTTAACATTTAAATGTTTAATGTTTCTTGTTCATCTGTTTTAATGATACGTGGTTGTTTGCTTCACTATTTTAAATGTATTGTGAACTTTCATTTTCTTTTTTTTTTTTTTGTAATTGTGTAATACATGTATTATTTTATCTCTTGTATTCATGTAACTTTGTATGATGAACTTTATGAGGGCCTCAGGGAAGATTAGTTTTTAACTAACTGAGTTACCCTCTTTAAATAAAGCATTTATTATTATTATTATTATTAAACAAAGTCCTGCGTGGTGGCCATTTTGATGCTCCAATTGGCATATTATAAAAAACATAAACTTTATCAAGGACCATCCAAAATAATATTGGTAGTAAGTTTTGTTTCCATTGGTTAATCAGTTTCAGAGAAGAAGCCTTTTAAACTTTTTTCCCACATGGTCCAATGTTAAACCAAGTTCTGCAGTGATGAATTTCCAGTTAGCATAGAAAACATAAACTGTATAGTATACAGGACCATCCAAACAATATTGCTAGTAAGTTTGTTTTGATTGGTTAAATGGTTTCAGAGAAGAAGCACTTTTAAACTTTGTTCCCATAGGGTCCTATGTTAAACTAAGTCTTGAGGTGGTGGCCATATTGGTTTTCTAATCCAAATAAAAAACACAAACTTTGTAAAGGTCCATCCAATGAACATTAAGTCCAAGTTTGATTTCAATTGGCCAAGTGGTTCAGAGAAGAAGATTGAAATGTAAAGTTTACAGACGCTGACGACGACAGACGCAAAGTGATAACAATAAGGGTCAGGTGAGCTAAAAATGGAACTAAAAGTAGCATCAAACAAGCTGTTTATAAAAGACTTACCAGGAAATTGACAAATCTTGTGCAAAATGTGCAGTACAAGGAGGATAAAACTACCACTCTGTTGACAGCCACACCAGCTAAACTGTTACGTCCACAGTCAAGCGTCACCAAACAGCCTCAATCAGTATCCTATGCTGTGAACAGACAAAAAAAATATATTTATTGATCAATCCTAAGTAAAAATAATGATATACACAACATAAATACTAGAACAGGGTGTATTACTGTAGATGTACAAACTGGAAGATATAACAGTATGAATAAAACTTTGATGTGGTAGGAAAGCTGCAAAGATGAATGTAACTATTCAAGCCACCACGAGTCAACTTCCTATATCCACCACAAGCTTTCGCAAAATAATTCTGGGAACAAATACTCCTGCTCCATCAATAAAGGGCCTGCAAAATGGGGCAATGCTTTGTAACCACAATTTGTAGATATAAACAAAAAGCAAATGCAGTCAACGCAAACAGCTAGTGGAGGTAAACAACCTACGCTGCAGAGAAAATCCATGTGCAGTTATTTTACAAGGCGATGGTGCCTATATTAAATCCATCGACTCGGGAAAGTTGTTTATATAGTGGCTGAAAATGAATATGAAGACAAAAGTGACGCAAAATATAACATGTATACGCTGCGTTCCATGCATCCAGTTAATGCTCAAAATTAACAGAATGAACAGTGTACACCCCAATGCAGCTCAAACATAACATTTATGAAAAGTATTGGTGATGAATATTCCTTGGCAAAACAAGCACTGACTGAGCTAAACACAGATGGACTTGAAGCAAAGCACTTATCAACAGATTCCAATAGTTCAGCATTTAAAGCCGCTCAGGATTTATACAATGAAAATATTACAACCACACACCCTGAACATTTCCTGTATACCATACACTTTGCAACAATCACAGAAAAAGTATTAAGAAGTGTCCAAATATAGTTAAAATAATGCCAGTCAAAACAAAGGCTGCCAGGAAAAGATACTCAACAATTTTGCATTAGATTTACGTACATGTATTAGAAAGGTGTCGAGCAGAGTATCAACAGGCTATTGACAAATGTGGAGGAAACTTTCAGAAAATTCAAAATAAAATTTCATACATTTGAGATGCAATACCGTAATGTTACATTTATTTTGGACAACATGAACTGTGTCAGCGTCATTCACAGGCGGGAAGAAGAATGGCAATCCAAATGGAATTTATTCAACCAGAATTTTAAAATCCTGAATTCAGTTGAAAATGCAAGTGCTAATAGACAGTGCGTGAATTATCAACTGGGACTTTAGACCAGAAAAAATTTAAATACAGAAATGTTAAGGATTCAACAGAAGTTTAAGTCGGTCAAATAATGTAACACTTAACAAACTTTGAAGGCAGAGTCCTTACATACATGTACATGTGTATATGCAGCTATTCACAGTGTGAATTTAGGTCCAGTTAAATCTCTTCTTCTCATGTCAAAGTCTTGGTATACCTCTGACCATGGGATCTACTATTGAACAATCTCTTTAATCAATACAAAAAATAAAATGGATAGGTTCCAAAAGGAGTATAAATAGAAACCTGCGTATAAAATAGCTGCTTCAAATAAACAAAAAATACCTGTTTGATATTTATACAACTCAGCAAGCAAAGACAGATTATGAAAAAAATTAACTTCAGGAGACGGTGAATACAAAACTCCTCCCATCATACAGATCATTTATAAGCCAAAGCAAATGGACTGCAAAGTGTTAAATTTGCAAGAAAATAAAATTTTACACATTAAACAAACTTGTTCATAACATAAAATGGCCCTATTCCGTATAATGGATTCGCTCTTGGTTTATACTGTGGGCTTCTTTTACTATGTACTCAGCAGTGACACATATCTTATTGTGACATAGGTGGCTGCATTCAATGGATTTGTTATTTTTACCTACCTTGGCATATCAATGGGACTTAATCTGAGCCTAATCATATACTCCACTCGATATGCCCTCTCTTTCCAACAATCCTTTGCAGGCCAAGTTACATTTGGACCCCATGGCCTCTTTTGTCAACATAGACCCCCCTCACAGTATACATCCATGATTTTGTCCTAAAATCCCAAATTTTCTGGTAAAATTTTTCCTCCAAACCTTGGAAAAGGTCCTCCATGACAATGAAATCTGGAAAACATTTGTAAAAAGCATCTTAATCAATTAAGTGTTTTGAAAAGGTTAAGTGAACGAAAAGTACTATTGCCTATAGAATACAATTTCCCATTGCTTTTTACATATCTGACAATAGTAGTGTTTTCTCTTCTAATTTTTTAAGAAAAAGAATTTTGAACTCAAATCTGAATAGAATGGAAGAAGATTCACTGGATGTGAAATTTTCAGGGAAACAAGTATACCATCACATTGCGTTTTGATGATAACAGATAACAGTACAAAGCTACTATTAACATTGGCACTCATGACAAACAACACTAAAGCTACAGCAGCTATGTGCCTCCTATGTAAAAAATCTTGACACTTGTCTCATTTCCTTTTTGTACAACTCATTATTTTAGTATACTTACATTTTTTCATTGAGTTAAGTGTGTCATTCAACAATGTGATGTAGTGAAGGGTATAATTCAACAAGCATATAACAGTTAAACACAGTGAACAATCTTTCACAGCAACTGGGTGTGATTAAATTTGGTTTCTTATTTAACATATTATTAATTTCATTACTGTCTGCAAAATTTAGATAAAGGGGGTAAAGATTTATATATTAATTCTTTTATTTTGTTAAAACAATATTTAAAATGTTTGGATAGCAGATTTTGGTTGAAATACTACACCAACTACGTACACAAAGTACACGTATACTGCCTAAGGCACCAATGCAGGGGAAGCAACTCTGGATTGGTACATGAGTCTTGTTATGTAATTAATGAATTAATCTAATGGTAACGGAAATTTGCTCTAGCAAGCGCAGATGTCATGATTATGTTTACGTCTGTCCAGTTTAACACTACCTGAGGCATTTATTAACTGAAGGTATTGCCTATTAACAGAAGGTATTGCCCACAGCTTTAATCCATTGAATAAACAATACTAGAGGTTCCCATGAGCCTGTAATCCCTCACCTGAAACCCAAATGACTTCAACTATATTTAAAAATTTTTAAAATTAACAGTTTCAGTCTAGTTGTTATAGCTTTTAAGTTACTGTGCAAAAACTAAACATTTCTTCAAAAAATTTTAGTTAAGTACAATAACTCCTATAAGGTGCCATCAGACAATTTCTGAAAATTAAATGGTTTTGTAGGCCTTGTCCTTCAGGGAAATTTAGAAATTTACAGTTGTACTCTAGGTGTGTTATAGACTAATTTATAATACAAAAACTATTCATTTGTCCAAATTCATAATTAAAAGGGCAATAATAATAAAATCATCTTGCAATTTTGGACTAAGCAATCATTTGTAGGGCTTCTATTGCTGATCATTTGTGCAATTTAAAGTTTCAATCTAGCTGCTACAGTTTTCAAGTTACAGGACGAAAATTTCAAAAAAAAACTTGTCATTTAAGGGCAATAATCCCTATAAGGAGTCATCTGACAATTTCAGCCAAATTAAGTGAATTGTAAGGCTTTTATTGCTGATCATTTTTGCTAGGTATAATTTCACTCTAGCTGTTATGGTTAAAGGACAAAAACTGAAAATTTCATAAAAATCACCATTTAAGGGCAATAACTCCTATCTGACAATTTCAGACTTATATGGTGAATTGTCGGGCTTGACAGATAATACTATTGTTGGCAAATTAAACAACAACCAGATGTGTACAAAGTGGGGATTATTGTGTCAATTCTCTGTCTTTGAAGTGCTGAAGAGAGATTTTACAGGTAGTTGGCCTGTGTGTCAAAAGCAAAACATCTTTTACAATCCAATCAACAGGTGTGGCACGAAAAACATAAAGATGGGAGTAACATACCTTCATAGACTTTCACATTTTAAAACAAAATTTACGCATCTTTTCCAGCTTTCAGGGTTGCAATAATTTAATCAAAAATTTTAAAATGTATAATGATCTCAAGTTATTTTGTATTTGCTATATTTTTCACTAAACCTACATGTATAACTGACAAGTATGCTGAGCTAATGTGTTTTCGATAGGTTAACTTAGTGCATTGGCAGATCAAGAAACAAAATAATTCTTTAATGTGAATTCAATAATTTCCAGGCTAGGGTCCTGTTTTCGCCATATTTTTATCGATCCCTCTACCTTTTGTTATCAGATTATACCATACATACTTAATTGAACATGTTAACAGTGTGTTAGAAATAAATGTAAGGTTTTTTTGATGACCAATGTGCTGATTTATAGAAGATAACAATTTGAGGCTTTATAAATGCTAGTAATGTCAAATACATCATTAATTGAACATAAAAGATCTGCATTGAATTTTATTCCTTATAATAGGGTCAAATATATTTTACACTTCTGAGCATGAATTGTTTGAGTGGGATACCACTGTCTGTATTTCATATGTTTATAGTGAGTCTGAAAAACTTGGAAAAAGACTATGAAAATTTTTTATAAATTGTCTACAAATATATCCAGTCAACCAGGCAAATTTCACAAAAATACCATTCTGAGCCTCTTAAATTGAAATAAGATAATGGCTGTTTGGACTGTAACAACTTCTCTTGTGATTTATTTTAAATAAAAATTAATACCTCCCCTCTAGACCCTCATTCTAATGGTTAACTCTTTATGTCACATGATGACACTTTGGCAAAACACAAAAGTGCAGGCGACAATTCAAGTTAAGTTTAGAGTGATTAATAGCTAGAACTGATGAAATTTGTAGGCAAGCATGAAAGGGCTTAAGAAAAATGGTGGAAAAGGACAATAGATAAAAGATAAGTGTATTTGCTTTTTTAGCAAGCATTATTTTTTAAAGTTGTACTACATATGTCAAATGTATCAGGTTTGGGTTTTGGTTCTGTATAGAACAAAAAATAAACCAGCCATCGAAAACAGTTTACGAAACGATATTTGATAGTATTTGGAAAATGCTTATACTAAATACATGTGGGAAAAATACTCCTTTAGTTTCATATTTAAAATTACAAACTCAACAATAGCCATTGTTAAAGAGACGAACTGTAAGATGGTAACAATATAAACAATCATTCTTTGTAAAAACAATCACTGAGTGGAACCGACTTCCTTCAACAGTGTCATATCGATCCCAGAATAAAAATTGGTAAATAGTATACAATTATTTCTTTTTATTCCTTTTTATTCTTTGTTTGATTTTATATTATGATCTCAGTTAAGGTAAATCATAAATTTGTGCTCTTTCTCCAGTTCCTTGTTTTTCACAATCATCTCTTGTCTTGTTCGGACGGTATGCGAACACTATACAGGGTTCTCACTAGGATTTTTTTATGGCTAGTCCTGGGACTCATCACTTTTTGGAATGACGAGTCCCAATCTGTCTTGGTGAGTCCATAAAGTTGACTCGACCAAACTACCGGTACTGCATGACGTTACCATGAGTAATACATTAAGTTTTGTTTTGTAACATTATGAACATCTTCATGTTTTTTTTTATACTAAAATCCCTGTTGAAACCAATGGATTACTATAGGACAGCTTAATCTACATGTTTCCAGAATGAAAAGATATTAAAAATATTTGTTTTGGTAGTTTTGCTTTGTGTGGACCTAATATTGTATGATATATTTCTGTTTAGGCCAAAATAAATTAATTGGGTGTTTCCGGTTTCCCAACCCTACCTCCAGCTTGGACGTCGACCCTAAAACATTTTATCAACTTTAAAAAAATCCCGATTTTTTTTCAGGTCATTTCCATGTACAATTTAAATTTTTTTAACTGCGTCTTAAAAATGTTTGTAACTAACAGAAAATGAAAGTGATTCAAGTGCCTTTAAAACACAGATTTTGAAGCATGGCGTGCCGACAGCCATTTAGTGTTATTGCAATTCGAATTGCAAAATGCGACCACGTACAGGAACCTAAGAGTTTCATGACATCGCTTCTCAATCACTCAGACATGATGAGCGTTTTTAAAGTTAATCATTACACCTCTTCCGCGGACGATTGAATGAAAAGCAGTACATGCATGAAGTATTGAAAACAAAATAAAATGTTTTAATAAAATAGATTTTTTCCCTACCTACCCAACCTACTTTTTTCACGAGTGAAATAGGAAACACACTATTAATTTATTTTGGCCTTACTGTCTGTGTGTACTTAGAATTAAGAAGTTGGTCAGGGTTGAGGCATTTGCAATTCAATAATGAAGTTTGCTGTGAAATTTATTTAAACTTTTCAAACTTAAAAATGTAGGTTTGTACATGTAATCTTCTACTGAGATAAAAATTTAGTCTGAATGAGCATGGGAAGATACACATAATTTTATTGTGACCATATTTATATATCCCAAGAATTTAGTATCGTTTATGGAAGGGAATTATGAATTAACACCATTTATTTCTGTTGGTTATTTGAAGTCTGCATGGCTTCATCTGGGAGAAAATGTATGGATTCAGTGTGATAAGAGGTAACACCTCAGTTTAAATAATTTGACTACACATGTAATTGTATATCCTCACAAGTCAGGGTTTCTGTGTCCACATGTGTCCACAAAACCATGACAAACTTAGCTAGGAAATTCCTGGGCTAGAAGTCACTATTTTGATTAGCTACATCATACCTTAAAGTAGCCAATCAACAGCTCACTTTCATTCACGACTTGGTTAGGGATATCCTGGGCCCGGCGCCATAAACATTTTCATTGCTGAGAATTTTTTTATTCTCAATTTCATCCAATCAAATCTTTTCGTTTGCCTTGTTGTCATGGTAGTTGAGTAAATTCTCATGCTGAGCAAAATATTTTTACTCAAGTAGGTTTTATGGTGCTGGGGCCAGATGTTGAATGTAAATAAAGCAAACGGATGTGTTGCATAGACCATGTGAAAATCCGTGTATTTTGTAGTTATTAGTTGCATTTTCGTTTTCTTCCAACTCGAGAATCACTACTGCCAAACACTTGATTCTTTCAAGCACTTTCATTGGTTGATGTTTTGAAGGTTAACATCATACGAAAAATCTTCTAGCCAGGGAATTAAGCTAAGTTTGTCAGGGTTTCATGGACAGATGTGGACACAAAAACCCTGACTTGTGAGCTAGAGGGATGCTAATTGTATAATACATAAATTTCAAAGCACTATATTAAAAGTAGTTATTAAGTTATTCAATAAATTTGATAAATTTTGTTTTAATTTCCCAATCCAAAACTTGACAATATTTCTGCTTAACCTCATCTGAAATAACAAATTTTAATTCGACATTTAATCATTACAATAATAGTTTTTAATCATTGCAATCAGGTCACAAGCCAAGTGTTTCACTTAATTACATTTTAAAAACATCGAAAACGTTCTTTCTGCTGCAAATATTTTCTTTGTAACATGTAACCTTTCGCTGTATTACATTATTGGTTATGTAAACCCGCAAAGATTCCAAGCTCTATCTAGTCACTGATAGTTAATGGAAATAATTAATTTATTATTCAAATAGAAAACTTTTAACTCAAGTGGCAAGCCAGGTGTTTCACTTAATTATCGTTAAAAAACCATGAACATTGAAAACGTGTTTGTTTACTTTCGGCGTGATGTACAAGAAAGATTTTATTATTATGGTTTATAAAAACTTGTTTTTTAATACATCATAAATTTCTTTAAAAATTATTTAAATCATGTTAAGATTGTTACGATTTTTGTTAATTCAGCCCCTTTTTATCAGTCATCGGTCATTGACAGAGATCAAATATATTTCACCTGCTGTGCATCACAGCTAAAAATAGAATTACATCTGGTTGTAAAAGTGTCATTTGATATGGTTTAGGTAAATGATGTGCTGTTGATTTTAGGGACGCAAATGATTTGACTGCCATGCGTCCCGAGGATGCACGGAATCTAGTAATCGCACGTCCTACACAACTTTGACGAGTCCAGGAAGCATATACGCGTCTTAACGAGAACCCTGCTACATATAGTTATTAGCCATTGCTTATAATGACACTAAGTGAACAAGAACATGTTTATATATCATCATTACTGATATTTTTCTTAATGAAAAGCATTAAGATAATTAAAGCAAAATAACGACATAACTGATTATTATTAATAAAACATGTATAAATTTTTAATCAGCGACAACATCAATCTTCGAATTAAACTGGTAGTCCGATGCCCGCGGCGGGTAAAATTAAGTTTGGGCCCCAAAAATTCTGAACTATGGCCCAACTGGGGTGAGCCAAGAAATAAGCTGTTAATTCATTTTGATAATAAAAAACCACCAGAGATGGATATAATTTATTTATTTTAACTTGCCATACCGTAATTTTTTGCAAAAACAAAACCATAATAGATATGTAAAATGAAACTGGTCCCATTAGTTCAATAAATTTTGTAACCAGTCTTAGTAAACTGGTTCCCATACAACTTGTACCATTAACATAAAGGGTTGCAGGAAAATAAGAGCAGATACCAGTTCAAAGCAAAAGTATATGGGAATTTCCGGAGCGGATACGAACAAATGGCCGGCGATTGGAAATAACGATGCCACTGGTATTGAAATGAGTGTTGTAAAGATTTAAACAGTCAAGGTTTTGGCAATAACTATCAAAAACATTAATTTTGATCTGTATAAATATTTTAGGTGGTGCATTTTACATTAAATACATACTATTATATGTTTGACAATGTATCAATTTTATACTTCTTAGTTCTACTTTATGTTATTCAAATATAACTTATGTACTAATAACAAAGAAACATTTATTTTATTTATCAGTCTTGTGGCAGTTGATTCTTTTTCGTATTAATGTTGAATATTTATGGAAATGTGGGATAACAGAAGTTTATCAAACTGTGTGTTCGGGTCTCATTGAGTAGTTCTTATCAATAACTTAAGTTAAACTGCTTAAGATAAACCCATATAAATATAAAATTGCACATACCAACACTTAATGATAAAAGTAAAATTTACCAAATTACTTATACCAAGTCTCAGTTATCATTGCAAAATGGTTGCTTATCCTTGCGTTCAGTGTGATGGAGAGTGTATTGAATCCAGCATCCAGCATCCAGTGTGCCAAATGTGAACAGTGGGTTCACAGTGCTTGTGTGCCAATGGCAATGTCAGACTCGCTATTGTCTGCCTGGTCCGATACCATTCCCTGCAACTTATTTATTCAGATCCAGCTAAAAATGTTTTCACTGTCTACTTAATTTATAATTATATTAAATGCGCTTGTTGGTTACCTTGACACTCGTGCCACTGCCACGGTCATTTGTACAGCACAGGAAGCGTCCTGCTGGGACATTGTTGCATTGTTCAATTATCCGTAATTTAGCATTATTGTGAGCAATTTGAAATCCGAGCTGACCCAACACACATTTTTAAACGTATATTTGTTGGCGCAGTATTAAAATCAATTAATGTAATGTCACGATGTTAGACAGGTTTCCTATCCTAGCACTGTTTATCTAGCGAGCACCGAGTCTCAAGGAATCCAGTCTCGTATATGAACAGTCTAGAGGAGTTATAAGGCTTCCGTTATATGTATACGCCTTCAAGTTTTCTGGGGTACATTACAAGAAAACAGCATTTTAGTTTTCTTTTCCTGGCATTTGTTTGAATAATCCCTATTTTTATAATTAAGTTTAATAAAATTTAGTTGAAATATGCCTTTTTTCAGGACAAAACAATAAAGTTTCGATGAGGGGCATGGTTAATAAATATGCAAAATCCTGTAAGATCCTTTCCTCAAATCCCGACATTTTCGAATAGTACGTTTTTTAAAATACTGTATATTCAGTTGGGCGAATCCTAGTTAGAAGAACTTTTTTATTTCCAATCCAAGTAAAAAAATCCAAGACTACCTGAATTTAGTTCATTAAAAAACTTCAATATACCCTCCGATACAAAAAAATGGATTTGTAGTTCAATTGAAAAATCGACCAAAAGAAATTCCCCCAATCACATATAATTTAAGCCTTTCTCCCAACCCTATAGACCGCGGATATATATATATATATATATATATATATATACGAATCCAGAGTTAATGGCAAGCGTATTAAAACAGAATTAGAGGCAAGTGGATTTTTTTAGCTGATTTCTTGTTTATTTTAACAACATATATGCTGAAATAGGTGTTAAACGATAAGGAAAACGTTTTTCTTTATATATTCATTAGTTTGAAATACATATATATCACAATTAAGAAAGAAAAAAAATATATATATTTTCGCTTGCCACTAACTCTGTCGGCAAAATTGCCACTAACTCTATGGCCCGACAAATTTCAATTAAACCAGAGTTAGTGGCAAGTTATGGGAAATAATCACGTCATACTTGTCATGAATGGACTTTGGATTAGTCCCCTTTTACAAAATTAATACTTAAAACCTGAGAAAATTATAATTTTCTCAGTTAAAACTTAATGAACGTAATTGGCCTGCAAATTGATTAAATAAAGAAATGTGTAGCGTACAATAACACCTCATTGTAAATTAATCATGTGGGAGTATATTTACTAAGGAGTTGCTTTATAAACCAGCACACAGATTAATAAACTGTACTATACTGTAATTGTTTTAATTGTATTCACCTAAATAAACACAAAAATATTTTTACAGTTATATATATATATGTCTGTTTCTGTTCATCCGACCTTTTGCTGTCAATCATTGCAAATGTATTTTTATTTTATCAAATATTCATTTGAATAAATAAATAATCTCTCCCACAGCATGATTAGAGTCTTTATAAAAGGATTTAAAGAGAGAAATGCCTTCTGGCAACGTATATTTGTTCCTTATAACAAAAGTTCCCCGAGAATTAATATTATAAACAATAACATAATAGAATTTCCCTTTGGAACAAATATTCTATAAGCTTTATTCTGTTAGGAACAAATATTATAGAAATGGTATAACATTTGTTCCATGGGAAACAATATTATATAATATTTCTTCCTTTGGAACAAATATTATGGTGGAACTAATATTCTGTCACACCTTCTACCCTTTTTTTCCCAACACACATCTCTTTATAAATAATTTCTCTCACTTAAATGTAGGTCTCGACCTCCTTATTTCTTGAAAGCAGAGGATTGATCATTTCGTGACATATGATTTCCCGCATTCTACTGCGCATATCGATATAATTAACGATAGACAGTAATGTACATGGTCTTGCGATCGCCAATATTCACTGTTTTAATTGTTAATTAACACGATTAATAATAGTAAGTTTAAAGATGTATTATTCCTTTTTTAATGTTATATGTGTTATCTCCCTTTAATAAATATAAGATTTTGTCAGATTTCCCAAAATAAACTATCAAGGGTACTTGGTCCTTCAGAAATTAACATTAGCATTATAAACAAGTAAGAAAAATATACTTTTAGCTATACTTTACTAATCGTAAATTTTGATATTTACAAATTTATTCCCAAAAAGTAACCATATGTGAAAATCGTATAATATTATTTATGCCTCAGAATGTAGTTGTTTATGGGTACCGACCGTGTGAGGCCAATTGGCAAACAAGGTCGTTAAACACTCTCTAGTAGTAGTAGTTTATGGGTAATTTGTCTGATTACAAGTCTGCGGTATGTCAGGTCAGGGTAATCATTATTCAAGGGCTTAATTATTTTTGACTCTATTGAATACTAACATGTACAGTCAATACGTGGGCAACACTAACCACAAAATATGTACTAACATTGTACTCATAAGCCCTCTGGTGGCTTCTCCAAAGGTGGTGTACACAGGATCTTTTTTGTTTATTTCCAAATTAAAGGGCCCATTTAGAGCATTACATACATAAAATGCACAGTAGACAAAACATTACAAAGTAATTGAATGAAACAAGAATAAAATAGTTAACAAAGTAGATACATTTATGTTAAGTAAACTGTAAGGGTCAGTGTTCAAGAGGAGATAATGCAATCTTTCTAATTTTCAGAGCATTTTCAATATAGCTACAAAGAATAGATAAAAAGTTAATGTTATCATTACTCATAATCCATATAAAGAGATTGTGTTTATTGATATCTAGTAAATTAGGATATTTTTGAATATTCTTTATAATATCTTTTCTAAGGTCCTCATAAAGAGGGCATTCCAGAAGAAAATGTATTTCACTCTCAACTAAATTTAAGTCACAAAATAAACATAACCTATCTTGTCGTGGTAGGGATTCTGATTCACCAGATGCATTGGTGACACGCTCATACCTCCCAGTTTCAATTCTTAAACTGTGATTACTGAGTCTGTATTTGGTTAATAAATATTTTTTTATTATTCTTTAAATCTAAATAATTTTCATAATCAAAAGATGTCTTGAATGAAAAATAAGTATCCAACTTCCCTTGTTTTAGTTGATAATCATCTTTTATTTTCTCCCAAATTTTTGGGAAATGTATTTTAAGTTGTTTTTTCAACATTTTTTTGAATTTGTATTTTCCAAAGTTCTTGCAAAGATTTAAGTCAAGACCCAGTTTTTCACTAAGGAATATAATATTTGATAGCCATAAGTTTTTACAGTGAGATGGAGTTTTGCTGTCAGTTTTTTTCATTTCACTGTAACATTTTTTTAATAGATCTGTTGGGGAATTCTCAAGCCTGTGCCAATACATGAATAATTGTGTTAACACCTTTATATAAGGGGTATCTACCAAGTTCAGATAAGACTGCGATATTAGTGCACATTTTAGTTAGAACAAGAATATATTTACAAAATTTCATATTTAACTTTTCAAATTCCCAATCTTTAAAAATATCATACAAGGGTAATCCCTTTCTTTTAGGAGTAATATTAATAGTGGCCCAATTTTCACAACCATATGTAATTATGGGTTGTATACAATGGTCAAAACATGTAAAAGGGTTTTAATTGGGGATTTGATGACTTCATATCTTTATAAAGTTTAAAAGAAGCTTTTAGACCTTTATGAAATAATTGCTTCCTGGCTTCATTGAAGTTGTACACACACAACCCAACAGTAGAATAGCTCTTTTTGTGCTTTTTCTCTCCCAGACCAATATTACTTGTGTGCAATTGTATATAACGGTATATGAATGTATTATAATTTGATTTTTCTAGTATTATATGTCACAATTTAAAAATGTTTGATCCAAATTCAACATTGGACTCCATAGACTCGGAAGAGGGGATGGAAGACCAATCTACCTTCTCTACCAACCCTTCTTTCAACAGATTGGAATGAGGGTACACTTAATTTTTGCTGTAAAATCCTATATGTTTCATTATGACAATTTTTGGAAATAACAAAATTCCACCTGCTTAAGCTGTATGAAACTTTCTGTGCCTATAGTACCCCCATAGAGACAACTTATATGTGATGGCAACAAACATTAACTGTCTGATTGGTCTGGACAGAGTTTGGGGGTACAATTGAAATTTAAACTAACTGTAATATCCTAAATTTTTACCCTCTTCCACCTCACCAAATCACCACTTTTACATAGAATCGATTGCATAATAAAACTTTTTGACACTTGTTTTTGACCAAATATCTGTCAGGTAAACACAAAAAACTAACAAAAATTAAACTGAAAGGCAGAGAAAAAATGCAAAGACATCACACTATATTTTAAAGGGAAATATATTCGTGGTCAACGAAAACCAAGGGGAGCTAATTGTATACTCGTACCTGATAGAGTACAACCTGATTCTCAATCTTCAAAAAACTTGACATTTAGCAACTACAGTCTATTAATGTGATCTTCTTCCAAAGTTTCAAGTGTCTGGAATGCATTTTACAAATTTTAGAGGTGTTCTTATACCCAAAAATTCAAAATATGCGGTTTCAGAAATAGAAAAAAAAAGTGATGATCTGTGGGCCTCCAGTTTTTCTAAAAATGAGTATATTCACCTTATGATGGTTTCTATTTAAAGAAAAATGTATCTGGAGACCAAAACAATTAAGTTTGATTAAATAAAGAAACTAACTGTTATGTATTGTTCACTTTTATATCGTCATATGCCAGAAATGGGGATTTTTGCCAAATAAGGGGTTATGCATATAAGAATTACATTTTCTCAAACATTCTCCAACTACTGAGGCTAAATAAAACATTTTCAGTCTTCTTACATAGTTTATGCACTTTTTACATCAAAATTTTCTTCTGTTTAGATATAGAGTTTAAAAAATAATGTCATTCCATAGCACAAATTAGTGTGTTTTTTTAGTTAGATTCAGATTACAATGCATTTCAAAGAGGTAATTTACTGAAAAAAAAGAGAAAATAGCAAAATAAAATAAAAGCTATCCAAAATGAAGGGAATACATATTATCAATACATTTCTAATGAAAAAAGGTGTCACACAATAAAAATTGAATGAAACATTACATCTTTATCATTAAATTTTGTTTTATTATACTGTCGTGACATGCTACGAATCGTTTTAAAAGGCACAATTTGAGAATAAAAACGTACAACCAATGCAAAAAAAAATTATAAAATCAGATTTTGTCTATTTGGAGCTGCCACTGTGGTACTTCCTATAGATTCAGTACCAATTTTGAAGGCAATTGTAGGCATTTGCATGAGTAGGCATTTTCCAGTGACTGTGTCAAATCGCATATAAAGGTTCCAACTGTCCTTACAACAAAAATTTATTATGTAATACAGTTCTCAACAAAAAGAGCCTTTCCAACTAAACTTGATGCTTTAACAAAACTTCTTGTACCTAAATAGTCACAAAATAAACATCTGAAGGAAAGTATTGCAACTTAGCAACATCACTGATAAGCCTCTTATTGACTATGGAGTTTTTGCATGGGAAATCCCATTTAAAAGTTAAACATGACAAAATTTACAAAAAAAAGGTGTTTTCTGCCAACCTGAGTGCTCTTTTTAACTTAAAATATTATTTTATGTAAAATGACATAAAAATGAATATTGCTAGGGCATGAGAATTGTACTTTGAGCCAACCATAGACCCCGTCTGATAGACTACAAGATGATTCTCAATCTTAAAAAAAACTTGACATTTAGCAACTACAGTCTATTTGTAATCTTCTTGCAAAGTTCCAAGTGTCTGGAATGCACTTCACAAATTTAAGAGGTGTTCTTATACCCCAAGGGTGCATTCAAAATTTTGCGGTTTCAGAAATAAAAAAAAGTGATGACCTTTGGGCCTCCAGTTTTTCTAAAAATGAGTATATTCACCTTATGATGGTTTCTATTTAAAGAAAAATGTATCTGGAGACCAAAACAATTAAGTTTGATTAAATAAAGAAAATTACTGTTATGTAATGTTCACTTTTATATCGTCATATGCCAGAAATGGGGATTTTTGCCAAATAAGGGGGTATGCATATAAGAATTACTTTTTCTCAAACATTCTCCAACTACTGAGGCTAAATAAAACATTTTCAGTCTTCTTACAGTTTTTACATCAAAATTTTCTTCTGTTTAAATATAGAGTTTAAAAAAAAGTCATTTCATAGCACAAATTAGTGCGTTTTTTAATTAGATTCAGATTACCATGCATTACAAAGAGGTAATTTACTGAAAAAAGAGAGAAAATAGCAAAATAAAATAAAAGCTATCCAAAATGAAGTGAAATACATATTATCAATTCATTTCTAATGAAAAAAAAGTGTCACACAATAAAAATTGAATTAAACATTACATCTTTATCATAAAATTTTGTCAATGCAAAAAAAATTATAAAATATGATTTTGTCTATTTAGAGCAGCCACTGTGGTACTTCCTATAGATTTAGTACCAATTTTGAAGGCAATTGTAGCCATGAGTAGGCATTTTCCAGTGACTGTGTCAAATCGCATATAATGGGTCCAGCTGTCCTTGCAAAAAAATTTATGTAATACAGTTCTCAACAAAAAAGAGCCTTTCTTACTAAACTTGATGCTTTAACAAAACTTCTTGTACCTAAGTAGTCACAAAAAAAACATCTGAAGGAAAGTAATGCAACTTAGCAACATCACTGATAAGCCTCTTATTGACCATGGAGTTTTGCATAGGAAATCCCATTAAAAAGTTTAAAATGACAAAATTTACAATAAAAAGGTGTTTTCTGCCAACCTGAGACATAAAAATGAATATTGCTAGGTCATGAGAATTGTACTTTAAGCCAACCATAGACCCCGTCTGATTGAGTACAAGATGGTTCTCAATCGTTAAAAAAAAACTTGACATTTAGCAACTCAAGTCTATTTGTGATCTTCTTGCAAAGTTCCAAGTGTCTGGAATGCACTTTACAAATTTTAGAGGTGTTCTTATGTAAGCGTAATTTCATTCCTGGTGTAGATCTTCCGGATTGTGTTGATTTCTACTCATATAGGAGTAAATACACTAGTGCAGTTTATTCCGTAGGATATTTCTACCTAGTGTATATTGGTTCTGGAAGAAATACTCTAGGGTATTTATGTAATCTGGAATGAAAGTTTGTGGTGGAAAGACTGCACTGTTACACTTATACCCCAAGGGTGCATTCAAAATTTTGCGGTTTCAGAAATAGAAAAAAAGTGATGACCTGTGGGCCTCCAGTTTTTCTAAAAATGAGTATATTTATCTTATGATGGTTTCTATTTAAAGAAAAATATATCTGGAGACCAAAACAATTAAGTTTGATTAAATAAAGAAAATAACTGTTATGTATTGTTCACTTTTATATCGTCATATGCCAGAAATGGGGATTTTTGCCAAATAAAGGGGTATGCATATAAGAATTACATTTTCTCAAACATTCTCCAATTACTGAGGTTAAATAAAACATTTTCAGTTTTCTTACATAGTTAATGCACTTTTTACATCAAAATTTTCTTCTGTTTAGATATAGAGTTTAAAAAAAAAGTCATTTCATTGCACAAATTAGTGCATGTTTTAATTAGATTCAGATTACCATGCATTACAAAGAGGTAATTTACTGAAAAAAAGAGAGAAAATAGCAAAATAAAATAAAAGCTATCCAAAATGAAGTGAAATACATATTATCAATACATTGCTAATGAAAAAAGGTGTCACACAATTAAAATTGAATGAAACATTACATCTTTGTCATTAAATTTTGTGTTATTATGCTGTCATGACATGCTATGAATTGTTTTAAAAGGCACAATTTGAGAATAAAAATGACACAGAATGCAAAAATTGTATTGAATCAGATTTTGTCTATTTAGAGTTGACACTGTGGTACTTCCTATAGATTCAGTACCATTTTGAAGGCAATTGTAGCCATGAGTAGGCATTTTCCAGTGACTGTGTCAAATCTTATATAATGGGTCCAGCTGTCCTTACAAAATTTTTATGTAATACAGTTCTCAACAAAAAGAGCCTTTCCAACTAAACTTGATGCTTTAACAAAACTTCTTGTACCTAAATAGTCACAAAATAAACATCTGAAGGAAAGTATTGCAACTTAGCAACATCACTGATAAGCCTCTTATTGACCATGGAGTTTTGCATAGGAAATCCCATTAAAAAGTTTAAAATGACAAAATTTACAATAAAAAGGTGTTTTCTGCCAACCTGAGACGTAAAAATGAATATTGCTAGGTCATGAGAATTGTACTTTAAGCCAACCATAGACCCCGTCTGATAGAGTACAAGATGGTTCTCAATCGTTAAAAAAAACTTGACATTTAGCAACTAAAGTCTATTTGTGATCTTCTTGCAAAGTTCCAAGTGTCTGGAATGCACTTTACAAATTTAAGAGGTGTTCTTATGTAAGCGTAATTTCATTCCTGGTGTAGATCTTCCGGATTGTGTTGATTTCTACTCATACAGGAGTAAATACACTAGTGCAGTTTATTCCATAGGATATTTCTACCTAGTGTATATTGGTTCTGGAAGAAATACTTTAGGGTATTTATGTAATCCGGAATGAAAGTTTGTGGTGGAAAGACTACACTGTTACAATTATACCCCAAGGGTGCATTCAAAATTTTGCGGTTTCAGAAATAGAAAAAAAGTGATGACCTGTGGGCCTCCAGTTTTTCTAAAAATGAGTATATTTATCTTATGATGGTTTCTATTTAAAGAAAAATATATCTGGAGACCAAAACAATTAAGTTTGATTAAATAAAGAAAATAACTGTTATGTATTGTTCACTTTTATATCGTCATATGCCAGAAATGGGGATTTTTGCCAAATAAAGGGGTATGCATATAAGAATTACATTTTCTCAAACATTCTCCAATTACTGAGGTTAAATAAAACATTTTCAGTTTTCTTACATAGTTAATGCACTTTTTACATCAAAATTTTCTTCTGTTTAGATATAGAGATTAAAAAAAAGTCATTTCATTGCACAAATTAGTACATGTTTTAATTAGATTCAGATTACCATGCATTACAAAGAGGTAATTTACTGGAAAAAAAAGAGAGAAAATAGCAAAATAAAATAAAAGCTATCCAAAATGAAGTGAAATACATATTATCAATACATTGCTAATGAAAAAAGGTGTCACACAATTAAAATTGAATGAAACATTACATCTTTGTCATTAAATTTTGTGTTATTATGCTGTCATGACATGCTATGAATTGTTTTAAAAGGCACAATTTGAGAATAAAAATGACACAGAATGCAAAAATTGTATTGAATCAGATTTTGTCTATTTAGAGTTGACACTGTGGTACTTCCTATAGATTCAGTACCATTTTGAAGGCAATTGTAGCCATGAGTAGGCATTTTCCAGTGACTGTGTCAAATCTTATATAATGGGTCCAGCTGTCCTTACAAAATTTTTATGTAATACAGTTCTCAACAAAAAGAGCCTTTCCAACTAAACTTGATGCTTTAACAAAACTTCTTGTACCTAAATAGTCACAAAATAAACATCTGAAGGAAAGTATTGCAACTTAGCAACATCACTGATAAGCCTCTTATTGACCATGGAGTTTTGCATAGGAAATCCCATTAAAAAGTTTAAAATGACAAAATTTACAATAAAAAGGTGTTTTCTGCCAACCTGAGACGTAAAAATGAATATTGCTAGGTCATGAGAATTGTACTTTAAGCCAACCATAGACCCCGTCTGATAGAGTACAAGATGGATCTCAATCGTTAAAAAAAACTTGACATTTAGCAACTAAAGTCTATTTGTGATCTTCTTGCAAAGTTCCAAGTGTCTGGAATGCACTTTACAAATTTAAGAGGTGTTCTTATGTAAGCGTTATTTCATTCCTGGTGTAGATCTTCCGGATTGTGTTGATTTCTACTCATACAGGAGTAAATACACTAGTGCAGTTTATTCCATAGGATATTTCTACCTAGTGTATATTGGTTCTGGAAGAAATACTTTAGGGTATTTATGTAATCCGGAATGAAAGTTTGTGGTGGAAAGACTACACTGTTACAATTATACCCCAAGGGTGCATTCAAAATTTTGCGGTTTCAGAAATAGAAAAAAAGTGATGACCTGTGGGCCTCCAGTTTTTCTAAAAATGAGTATATTCACCTTATGATGGTTTCTATTTAAAGAAAAATGTATCTGGAGACCAAAACAATTAAGTTTGATTAAATAAAGAAAATTACTGTTATGTATTGTTCACTTTTATATCGTCATATGCCAGAAATGGGGATTTTTGCCAAATAAGGGGGTATGCATATAAGAATTACATTTTCTCAAACATTCTCCAACTACTGAGGCTAAATAAAACATTTTCAGTCTTCTTACATAGTTTATGCACTTTTTACATCAAAATTTTCTTCTGTTTAGATATAGAGTTTAAAAAATAATGTCATTCCATAGCACAAATTAGTGTGTTTTTTTAGTTAGATTCAGATTACAATGCATTTCAAAGAGGTAATTTACTGAAAAAAAAGAGAAAATAGCAAAATAAAATAAAAGCTATCCAAAATGAAGGGAATACATATTATCAATACATTTCTAATGAAAAAAGGTGTCACACAATAAAAATTGAATGAAACATTACATCTTTATCATTAAATTTTGTTTTATTATACTGTCGTGACATGCTACGAATCGTTTTAAAAGGCACAATTTGAGAATAAAAACGTACAACCAATGCAAAAAAAAATTATAAAATCAGATTTTGTCTATTTGGAGCTGCCACTGTGGTACTTCCTATAGATTCAGTACCAATTTTGAAGGCAATTGTAGGCATTTGCATGAGTAGGCATTTTCCAGTGACTGTGTCAAATCGCATATAAAGGTTCCAACTGTCCTTACAACAAAAATTTATTATGTAATACAGTTCTCAACAAAAAGAGCCTTTCCAACTAAACTTGATGCTTTAACAAAACTTCTTGTACCTAAATAGTCACAAAATAAACATCTGAAGGAAAGTATTGCAACTTAGCAACATCACTGATAAGCCTCTTATTGACTATGGAGTTTTTGCATGGGAAATCCCATTTAAAAGTTAAACATGACAAAATTTACAAAAAAAAGGTGTTTTCTGCCAACCTGAGTGCTCTTTTTAACTTAAAATATTATTTTATGTAAAATGACATAAAAATGAATATTGCTAGGGCATGAGAATTGTACTTTGAGCCAACCATAGACCCCGTCTGATAGACTACAAGATGATTCTCAATCTTAAAAAAAACTTGACATTTAGCAACTACAGTCTATTTGTAATCTTCTTGCAAAGTTCCAAGTGTCTGGAATGCACTTCACAAATTTAAGAGGTGTTCTTATACCCCAAGGGTGCATTCAAAATTTTGCGGTTTCAGAAATAAAAAAAAGTGATGACCTTTGGGCCTCCAGTTTTTCTAAAAATGAGTATATTCACCTTATGATGGTTTCTATTTAAAGAAAAATGTATCTGGAGACCAAAACAATTAAGTTTGATTAAATAAAGAAAATTACTGTTATGTATTGTTCACTTTTATATCGTCATATGCCAGAAATGGGGATTTTTGCCAAATAAGGGGGTATGCATATAAGAATTTCTTTTTCTCAAACATTCTCCAACTACTGAGGCTAAATAAAACATTTTCAGTCTTCTTACAGTTTTTACATCAAAATTTTCCTCTGTTTAAATATAGAGTTTAAAAAAAAGTCATTTCATAGCACAAATTAGTGCGTTTTTTAATTAGATTCAGATTACCATGCATTACAAAGAGGTAATTTACTGAAAAAAGAGAGAAAATAGCAAAATAAAATAAAAGCTATCCAAAATGAAGTGAAATACATATTATCAATTCATTTCTAATGAAAAAAAAGTGTCACACAATAAAAATTGAATTAAACATTACATCTTTATCATAAAATTTTGTCAATGCAAAAAAAATTATAAAATATGATTTTGTCTATTTAGAGCAGCCACTGTGGTACTTCCTATAGATTTAGTACCAATTTTGAAGGCAATTGTAGCCATGAGTAGGCATTTTCCAGTGACTGTGTCAAATCGCATATAATGGGTCCAGCTGTCCTTGCAAAAAAATTTATGTAATACAGTTCTCAACAAAAAAGAGCCTTTCTTACTAAACTTGATGCTTTAACAAAACTTCTTGTACCTAAGTAGTCACAAAAAAAAACATCTGAAGGAAAGTAATGCAACTTAGCAACATCACTGATAAGCCTCTTATTGACCATGGAGTTTTGCATAGGAAATCCCATTAAAAAGTTTAAAATGACAAAATTTACAATAAAAAGGTGTTTTCTGCCAACCTGAGACATAAAAATGAATATTGCTAGGTCATGAGAATTGTACTTTAAGCCAACCATAGACCCCGTCTGATTGAGTACAAGATGGTTCTCAATCGTTAAAAAAAAACTTGACATTTAGCAACTCAAGTCTATTTGTGATCTTCTTGCAAAGTTCCAAGTGTCTGGAATGCACTTTACAAATTTTAGAGGTGTTCTTATGTAAGCGTAATTTCATTCCTGGTGTAGATCTTCCGGATTGTGTTGATTTCTACTCATATAGGAGTAAATACACTAGTGCAGTTTATTCCGTAGGATATTTCTACCTAGTGTATATTGGTTCTGGAAGAAATACTCTAGGGTATTTATGTAATCTGGAATGAAAGTTTGTGGTGGAAAGACTGCACTGTTACACTTATACCCCAAGGGTGCATTCAAAATTTTGCGGTTTCAGAAATAGAAAAAAAGTGATGACCTGTGGGCCTCCAGTTTTTCTAAAAATGAGTATATTTATCTTATGATGGTTTCTATTTAAAGAAAAATATATCTGGAGACCAAAACAATTAAGTTTGATTAAATAAAGAAAATAACTGTTATGTATTGTTCACTTTTATATCGTCATATGCCAGAAATGGGGATTTTTGCCAAATAAAGGGGTATGCATATAAGAATTACATTTTCTCAAACATTCTCCAATTACTGAGGTTAAATAAAACATTTTCAGTTTTCTTACATAGTTAATGCACTTTTTACATCAAAATTTTCTTCTGTTTAGATATAGAGTTTAAAAAAAAAGTCATTTCATTGCACAAATTAGTGCATGTTTTAATTAGATTCAGATTACCATGCATTACAAAGAGGTAATTTACTGAAAAAAAGAGAGAAAATAGCAAAATAAAATAAAAGCTATCCAAAATGAAGTGAAATACATATTATCAATACATTGCTAATGAAAAAAGGTGTCACACAATTAAAATTGAATGAAACATTACATCTTTGTCATTAAATTTTGTGTTATTATGCTGTCATGACATGCTATGAATTGTTTTAAAAGGCACAATTTGAGAATAAAAATGACACAGAATGCAAAAATTGTATTGAATCAGATTTTGTCTATTTAGAGTTGACACTGTGGTACTTCCTATAGATTCAGTACCATTTTGAAGGCAATTGTAGCCATGAGTAGGCATTTTCCAGTGACTGTGTCAAATCTTATATAATGGGTCCAGCTGTCCTTACAAAATTTTTATGTAATACAGTTCTCAACAAAAAGAGCCTTTCCAACTAAACTTGATGCTTTAACAAAACTTCTTGTACCTAAATAGTCACAAAATAAACATCTGAAGGAAAGTATTGCAACTTAGCAACATCACTGATAAGCCTCTTATTGACCATGGAGTTTTGCATAGGAAATCCCATTAAAAAGTTTAAAATGACAAAATTTACAATAAAAAGGTGTTTTCTGCCAACCTGAGACGTAAAAATGAATATTGCTAGGTCATGAGAATTGTACTTTAAGCCAACCATAGACCCCGTCTGATAGAGTACAAGATGGTTCTCAATCGTTAAAAAAAACTTGACATTTAGCAACTAAAGTCTATTTGTGATCTTCTTGCAAAGTTCCAAGTGTCTGGAATGCACTTTACAAATTTAAGAGGTGTTCTTATGTAAGCGTAATTTCATTCCTGGTGTAGATCTTCCGGATTGTGTTGATTTCTACTCATACAGGAGTAAATACACTAGTGCAGTTTATTCCATAGGATATTTCTACCTAGTGTATATTGGTTCTGGAAGAAATACTTTAGGGTATTTATGTAATCCGGAATGAAAGTTTGTGGTGGAAAGACTACACTGTTACAATTATACCCCAAGGGTGCATTCAAAATTTTGCGGTTTCAGAAATAGAAAAAAAGTGATGACCTGTGGGCCTCCAGTTTTTCTAAAAATGAGTATATTTATCTTATGATGGTTTCTATTTAAAGAAAAATATATCTGGAGACCAAAACAATTAAGTTTGATTAAATAAAGAAAATAACTGTTATGTATTGTTCACTTTTATATCGTCATATGCCAGAAATGGGGATTTTTGCCAAATAAAGGGGTATGCATATAAGAATTACATTTTCTCAAACATTCTCCAATTACTGAGGTTAAATAAAACATTTTCAGTTTTCTTACATAGTTAATGCACTTTTTACATCAAAATTTTCTTCTGTTTAGATATAGAGATTAAAAAAAAAGTCATTTCATTGCACAAATTAGTACATGTTTTAATTAGATTCAGATTACCATGCATTACAAAGAGGTAATTTACTGGAAAAAAAAGAGAGAAAATAGCAAAATAAAATAAAAGCTATCCAAAATGAAGTGAAATACATATTATCAATACATTGCTAATGAAAAAAGGTGTCACACAATTAAAATTGAATGAAACATTACATCTTTGTCATTAAATTTTGTGTTATTATGCTGTCATGACATGCTATGAATTGTTTTAAAAGGCACAATTTGAGAATAAAAATGACACAGAATGCAAAAATTGTATTGAATCAGATTTTGTCTATTTAGAGTTGACACTGTGGTACTTCCTATAGATTCAGTACCATTTTGAAGGCAATTGTAGCCATGAGTAGGCATTTTCCAGTGACTGTGTCAAATCTTATATAATGGGTCCAGCTGTCCTTGTAAAATTTTTATGTAATACAGTTCTCAACAAAAAGAGCCTTTCCAACTAAACTTGATGCTTTAACAAAACTTCTTGTACCTAAATAGTCACAAAATAAACATCTGAAGGAAAGTATTGCAACTTAGCAATATTCCTGATAAGCCTCTTATTGATTATGTAGTTTTCACATAGAAAATCCCATTAAAAAGATAAAAATGACAAAATTATACAATAAAAAGGTGTTTTCTGCCAACCTGAGTGCTCCTTTTAACTTAAAATATTATTTTATGAAAAATGACATAAAATGAATATTGCTAATTCATGAGAATTGTACTTTAAGCCAACCATGGACCCTGTCTGATAGAGTACAAGATGATTCTCAATCTTAAAAAAACTTGACATTTAGCAACAACAGTCTATTTGTAATCTTCTTGCAAAGTTCCAAGTGTCTGGAATGCACTTTACAAATTTTAGAGGTGTTCTTATACCCCAAGGGTGCATTCAAAATTTTGCGGTTTCAGAAATAGAAAAAAAGTGATGACCTGTGGGCCTCCAGTTTTTCTAAAAATGAGTATATTCACCTTATGATGGTTTCTATTTAAAGAAAAATGTATCTGGAGACCAAAACAATTAAGTTTGATTAAATAAAGAAAATTACTGTTATGTATTGTTCACTTTTATATCGTCATATGCCAGAAATGGGGATTTTTGCCAAATAAGGGGGTATGCATATAAGAATTACATTTTCTCAAACATTCTTCAACTACTGAGGCTAAATAAAACATTTTCAGTCTTCTTTCATATTTTATGCACTTTTTACATCAAAATTTTCTTCTGTTTAGATATAGAGTTTAAAAAAAAGTCATTTCATTGCACAAATTAGTGCATGTTTTAATTAGATTCAGATTACCATGCATTACAAAGAGGTAATTTACTGAAAAAAAGAGAGAAAATAGCAAAATAAAATAAAAGCTATCCAAAATGAAGTGAAATTCATATTATCAATTCATTTCTTATGAAAAAAAGGTGTCACACAATAAAAATTGAATTAAACTTTACATCTTTATCATTAAATTTTGTGTTATTATGCTGTCATGACATGCTACAAATTGTTTTAAAAGGCACAATTTGAGAATAAAAATGTACAACCAATGCAAAAAATTTATAAAATCAGATTTTGTCTATTTGGAGCTGCCACTGTGGTACTTCCTATAGATTCAGTACCAATTTTGAAGGCAATTGTAGCCATGAGTAGGCATTTTCCAGTGACTGTGTCAAATCCCATATAATGGGTCCAGCTGTCCTTGCAAAAAAATTTATGTAATACAGTTCTCAACAAAAAAGAGCCTTTCTTACTAAACTTGATGCTTTAACAAAACTTCTTGTACCTAAGTAGTCACAAAATAAACATCTGAAGGAAAGTATTGCAACTTAGCAACATCACTGATAAGCCTCTTATTGACCATGGAGTTTTGCATTGGAAATCCCATTAAAAAATTAAAAATGACAAAATTTACAATAAAAAGGTGTTTTCTGCCAACCTGAGTGCTCTTTTTAACTTAAAATATTATTTTATGTAAAATGACATAAAAATGAATATTGCTAGGTCATGAGAATTGTACTTTAAGCCAACCATAGACCCCGTCTGATAGAGTACAAGATGGTTCTCAATCTCAAAAAAAAATTGACATTTAGCAACTAAAGTCTATTTGTGATCTTCTTGCAAAGTTCCAAGTGTCTGGAATGCACTTTACAAATTTAAGAGGTGTTCTTATACCCCAAGGGTGCATTCAAAATTTTGCGGTTTCAGAAAAAGAAACAAAGTGATGACCTGTGGGCCTCCAGTTTTTTTTTAAAATGAGTATATTTATCTTATGATGGTTTCTATTTAAAGAAAAATGTATCTGGAGACCAAAACAATTAAGTTTGATTAAATAAAGAAAATAACTGTTATGTATTGTTCACTTTTATATCGTCATATGCCAGAAATGGGGATTTTTGCCAAATAAGGGGGTATGCATATAAGAATAACATTTTCTCAAGAATTCTCCAACTACTGAGGCTTAATAAAACATTTTCAGTCTTCTTACATAGTTTATGCACTTTTTACATCAAAATTTTCTTCTGTTTAGATATAGAGTTTTAAAAAAAGTCATTTCATTGCACAAATTAGTGCGTGTTTTAATTAGATTCAGATTACCATGCATTACACAAAGGTAATTTCCTGAGAAAAAGAGAGAAAATAGCAAAATAAAATAAAAGCTATCCAAAATGAAGTGAAATTCATATTATCAATTCATTTCTTATGAAAAAAAGGTGTCACACAATAAAAATTGAATTAAACATTACATCTTTATCATTAAATTTTGTGTTATTATGCTGTCATGACATGCTACAAATTGTTTTAAAAGGCACAATTTGAGAATAAAAATGTACAACCAATGCAAAAAATTTATAAAATCAGATTTTGTCTATTTGGAGCTGCCACTGTGGTACTTCCTATAGATTCAGTACCAATTTTGAAGGCAATTGTAGCCATGAGTAGGCATTTTCCAGTGCCTGTGTCAAATCCCATATAATGGGTCCAGCTGTCCTTGCAAAAAAATTTATGTAATACAGTTCACAACAAAAAAGAGCCTTTCCAACTAAACTTGATGCTTTAACAAAACTTCTTGAACCTAAGTAGTCACAAAATAAAGATCTGAAGGAAAGTATTGCAACTTAGCAACATCACTGATAAGCCTCTTATTGACTATGGAGTTTTGCATAGGAAATCCCATTAAAAAGTTAAAAATGACAAAATTTACAATAAAAAGGTGTTTTCTGCCAACCTGAGTGCTCTTTTCAACTTAAAATATTATTTTATGTAAAATGACATAAAAATGAATATTGCTAGGTCATGAGAATTGTACTTTAAGCCAACCATAGACCCCGTCTGATAGAGTACAAGATGGTTCTCAATCTTAAAAAAAACTTGACATTTAGCAACTAAAGTCTATTTGTGATCTTCTTGCAAAGTTCCAAGTGTCTGGAATGCACTTTTCAAATTTAAGAGGTGTTCTTATACCCCAAGGGTGCATTCAAAATTTTGCGGTTTCAGAAATAGAAAAAAAGTGATGACCTGTGGGCCTCCAGTTTTTCTAAAAATGAGTATATTCACCTTATGATGGTTTCTATTTAAAGAAAAATGTATCTGGAGACCAAAACAATTAAGTTTGATTAAATAAAGAAAATTACTGTTATGTATTGTTCACTTTTATATCGTCATATGCCAGAAATGGGGATTTTTGCCAGCATATAAGAATTACATTTTCTCAAACATTCTTCAACTACTGAGGCTAAATAAAACATTTTCAGTCTTCTTTCATATTTTATGCACTTTTTACATCAAAATTTTCTTCTGTTTAGATACAGAGTTTAAAAAAAAGTCATTTCATTGCACAAATTAGTGCATGTTTTAATTAGATTCAGATTACCATGCATTACAAAGAGGTAATTTACTGAAAAAAAGAGAGAAAATAGCAAAATAAAATAAAAGCTATCCAAAATGAAGTGAAATTCATATTATCAATTCATTTCTTATGAAAAAAGGTGTCACACAATAAAAATTGAATTAAACATTACATCTTTATCATTAAATTTTGTGTTATTATGCTGTCATGACATGCTACAAATTGTTTTAAAAGGCACAATTTGAGAATAAAAATGTACAACCAATGCAAAAAATTTATAAAATCAGATTTTGTCTATTTGGAGCTGCCACTGTGGTACTTCCTATAGATTCAGTACCAATTTTGAAGGCAATTGTAGCCATGAGTAGGCATTTTCCAGTGACTGTGTCAAATCCCATATAATGGGTCCAGCTGTCCTTGCAAAAAAAATTATGTAATACAGTTCTCAACAAAAAAGAGCCTTTCTTACTAAACTTGATGCTTTAACAAAACTTCTTGTACCTAAGTAGTCACAAAATAAACATCTGAAGGAAAGTATTGCAACTTAGCAACATCACTGATAAGCCTCTTATTGACCATGGAGTTTTGCATAGGAAATCCCATTAAAAAGTTAAAAATGACAAAATTTACAATAAAAAGGTGTTTTCTGCCAACCTGAGTGCTCTTTTCAACTTAAAATATTATTTTATGTAAAATGACATAAAAATGAATATTGCTAGGTCATGAGAATTGTACTTTAAGCCAACCATAGACCCCGTCTGATAGAGTACAAGATGGTTCTCAATCTTAAAAAAAACTTGACATTTAGCAACTAAAGTCTATTTGTGATCTTCTTGCAAAGTTCCAAGTGTCTGGAATGCACTTTTCAAATTTAAGAGGTGTTCTTATACCCCAAGGGTGCATTCAAAATTTTGCGGTTTCAGAAATAGAAAAAAAGTGATGACCTGTGGGCCTCCAGTTTTTCTAAAAATGAGTATATTCACCTTATGATGGTTTCTATTTAAAGAAAAATGTATCTGGAGACCAAAACAATTAAGTTTGATTAAATAAAGAAAATTACTGTTATGTATTGTTCACTTTTATATCATCATATGCCAGAAATGGGGATTTTTGCCAAATAAGGGGGTATGCATATAAGAATAACATTTTCTCAAAAATTCTCCAACTACTGAGGCTAAATAAAACATTTTCAGTCTTCTTTCATATTTTATGCACTTTTTACATCAAAATTTTCTTCTGTTTAGTTACAGAGTTTAAAAAAAGTCATTTCATTGCACAAATTAGTGCATGTTTTAATTAGATTCAGATTACCATGCATTACAAAGAGGTAATTTACTGAAAAAAAGAGAGAAAATAGCAAAATAAAATAAAAGCTATCCAAAATGAAGTGAAATTCATATTATCAATTCATTTCTTATGAAAAAAAGGTGTCACACAATAAAAATTGAATTAAACATTACATCTTTATCATTAAATTTTGTGTTATTATGCTGTCATGACATGCTACAAATTGTTTTAAAAGGCACAATTTGAGAATAAAAATGTACAACCAATGCAAAAAATTTATAAAATCAGATTTTGTCTATTTGGAGCTGCCACTGTGGTACTTCCTATAGATTCAGTACCAATTTTGAAGGCAATTGTAGCCATGAGTAGGCATTTTCCAGTGATTGTGTCAAATCCCATATAATGGGTCCAGCTGTCCTTGCAAAAAAATTTATGTAATACAGTTCTCAACAAAAAAGAGCCTTTCCAACTAAACTTGATGCCTTAACAAAACTTCTTGTACCTAAGTAGTCGCAAAATAAAGATCTGAAGGAAAGTATTGCAACTTAGCAACATCACTGATAAGCCTCTTATTGACTATGGAGTTTTGCATAGGAAATCCCATTAAAAAGTTAAAAATGACAAAATTTACAATAAAAAGGTGTTTTCTGCCAACCTGAGTGCTCTTTTTAACTTAAAATATTATTTTATGTAAAATGACATAAAAATGAATATTGCTAGGTCATGAGAATTGTACTTTAAGCCAACCATAGACCCCGTCTGATAGAGTACAAGATGGTTCTCAATCTTAAAAAAAACTTGACATTTAGCAACTAAAGTCTATTTGTGATCTTCTTGCAAAGTTCCAAGTGTCTGGAATGCACTTTTCAAATTTAAGAGGTGTTCTTATACCCCAAGGGTGCATTCAAAAATTTGCGGTTTCAGAAAAAGAAACAAAGTGATGACCTGTGGGCCTCCAGTTTTTTTTTTAAATGAGTATATTTATCTTATGATGGTTTCTATTTAAAGAAAAATGTATCTGGAGACCAAAACAATTAAGTTTGATTAAATAAAGAAAATAACTGTTATGTATTGTTCACTTTTATATCGTCATATGCCAGAAATGGGGATTTTTGCCAAATAAGGGGGTATGCATATAAGAATAACATTTTCTCAAAAATTCTCCAACTACTGAGGCTAAATAAAACATTTTCAGTCTTCTTACATAGTTTATGCACTTTTTACATCAAAATTTTCTTCTGTTTAGATATAGAGCTTAAAAAAAAGTCATTTCATTGCACAAATTAGTGCGTGTTTTAATTAGATTCAGATTACCATGCATTACACAGAGGTAATTTACTGAAAAAAAGAGAGAAAATAGCAAAATAAAATAAAAGCTATCCAAAATGAAGTGAAATTCATATTATCAATTCATTTCTAATGAAAAAAAAGTGTCACACAATAAAAATTGAATTAAACATTACATCTTTATCATTAAATTTTGTGTTATTATGCTGTCATGACATGCTACAAATTGTTTTAAAAGGCACAATTTGAGAATAAAAATGTACAACCAATGCAAAAAATTTATAAAATCAGATTTTGTCTATTTGGAGCTGCCACTGTGGTACTTCCTATAGATTCAGTACCAATTTTGAAGGCAATTGTAGCCATGAGTAGGCATTTTCCAGTGACTGTGTCAAATCCCATATAATGGGTCCAGCTGTCCTTGCCAAAAAATTTATGTAATACAGTTCTCAACAAAAAAGAGCCTTTCCAACTAAACTTGATGCCTTAACAAAACTTCTTGTACCTAAGTAGTCGCAAAATAAAGATCTGAAGGAAAGTATTGCAACTTAGCAACATCACTGATAAGCCTCTTATTGACTATGGAGTTTTGCATAGGAAATCCCATTAAAAAGTTAAAAATGACAAAATTTACAATAAAAAGGTGTTTTCTGCCAACCTGAGTGCTCTTTTCAACTTAAAATATTATTTTATGTAAAATGACATAAAAATGAATATTGCTAGGTCATGAGAATTGTACTTTAAGCCAACCATAGACCCCGTCTGATAGAGTACAAGATGGTTCTCAATCTTAAAAAAACTTGACATTTAGCAACTAAAGTCTATTTGTGATCTTCTTGCAAAGTTCCAAGTGTCTGGAATGCATTTTACAAAGGAGTATGTTCACGAACACCTATATTTGGCCCCGGAATTTCAAGTTTGAGGTAATAATGCTGAATTTGTTGAAAATATAGTTAAATGAATGTATGTAAGAAATATTTATTTAAAAAGTTTATTTGGAGCGACATAACGTCATAATTATCTTATTTTTTTATTCCAAATTACAAGCAGAAAATAGCAAAAAATGGTAAAATTTAAGATGTTTTGTAAAAACCACAAAGTTTGAGGTTCTATGATTACACTGGTCATAAATATATATGATAAAGAAGTTTTGATTTTGACTAACTCATAACTCAACAATACCTAGCAAGTATTAGAGCATGATATACATAACTTTAGATCATTATCAAAATGTAGGCCGAATTCTAGCATTTGTGAACCTACTCCTTTAAGAGGTGTTCTTATACCCCAAGGGTGCATTCAAAATTTTGCGGTTTCAGAAAAAGAAACAAAGTGATGACCTGTGGGCCTCCAGTTTTTTTTTTAAATGAGTATATTTATCTTATGATGGTTTCTATTTAAAGAAAAATGTATCTGGAGAACAAAACAATTAAGTTTGATTAAATAAAGAAAATAACTGTTATGTATTGTTCACTTTTATATCGTCATATGCCAGAAATGGGGATTTTTGCCAAATAAGGGGGTATGCATATAAGAATAACATTTTCTCAAAAATTCTCCAACTACTGAGGCTAAATAAAACATTTTCAGTCTTCTTACATAGTTAATGCACTTTTTACATCAAAATTTTCTTCTGTTTAGATATAGAGTTTAAAAAATTATGTCATTTCATTGCACAAATTAGTGCGTGTTTTAAATTAGATTCAGATTACCATGCATTACAAAGAGGTAATTTACTGAAAAAAAGAGAGAAAATAGTAAAATAAAATAAAAGCTATCCAAAATGAAGTGAAATACATATTATCAATACATTTCTAATGAAAAAAGGTGTCACAGAATAAAAATTGAATGAAACAATTCATCTTTATCATTAAATTTTGTGTTATTATGCTGTAGTGACATGCTACGAAATGCTTTAAAAGGCACATTATGAGAATAAAAATGTACAACCAATGTAAAAATTGTATTAATACAGATTTTGTCTATTTAGAGTTGACACTATGGTACTTCCTATAGATTCAGTACCAATTTTGAAGGCAATTGTAGCCATGAGTAGGCATTTTCCAGTGACTGTGTCAAATCGCATATAATGGGTCCAGCTGTCCTTACAAAAAATTTTTTATGTAATACAGTTCTCAACAATAAGAGCCTTTCAAACTAAACTTGATGCTACCTAAATAGTCACAAAATAAACATCTGAAGAAAAGTATTGCAACTGAGCGATATTCCTGATAAGCCTCTTATTGACTATGGAGTTTTCACGAAGAAAATCCCATTAAAAAGTTAAAAATGACAAAATTTACAATAAAATAGTGTTTTCTGCCAATCTGAGTGCTCTTTTCGACTTAAAATATTATTTTATGTAAAATGACATAAAATTTATATTGCTAGGTCATGAGAATTGTACTTTAAGCCAACCATAGACCCTCAGCCTGTCTCCTAGGAATGAGGGTACAATTAATTTTTGCGGTGAAGTCCTATATGTTTCATTATGTGGATCTCCAAAAATTAATGACACATTTGTTATTACATTTGGGATCCAATCAGACAAAAACAAAATAGTAAGAAGATACAAGAAATTCAAGTAAGGGACAGCAAATATACTTTCCAAAACGCCCCCTCTAGACTATCAAACCCAAAATCCTTTGATAGATGTTTTTGGTATTTGGATTGCCATTTGAAATGCAATCCATACACATCACCAGAAAGCTATCCAAATATGCAACTATTGAAAAGGTGATTGAACCTACATTGAAAGGCTTCCCCATTATACAATCAGGAGTGAGAGTGGCCAAGGTGAAGGACCTTAAAAATTATATCCACCGCAAGCTCTACGTAAGGGACAGCTGGTCACACTAAAGTACGAGGGGCAGACGATGCAACCGGTGCCATTAGTAAAACCACCTAGCAAAAGATTGTCCTCCAGCCGAGAGAGAGGAGACCGGGTTGGTATGTTATAATTAACCCGGTCATAAAAGCAAAGAGTGTCCAAGCCGCAGGCACCAGACCTGGGACATTAACAGGTTAGCTACAAGGCCCCAAACAAGCTCCCAAAGCTCACAAAGGTGTGTATCAGCCAAACTTACATATTTCAACACAATTTGGACCACATGTGTTTACTAGATTTCAAAGGTAGGAAACAGCGGGATTTCTTCTTTTCTTTTCATTTCGTATTTAATACTATGAAAACAACTTAACTATTATGAATTAAAATGAGATCATTCAGGGGTCTTTAAATAACAATCAGAAAAATAGCACATATCGCTGACAAAATTGGCACTTTATTATTATTGCGTCTTAGTAAGTTTAGTAAGGTAATACAAGATCGGAATACCTCAATCACATGACTCTACTGCAATTGAACTCCAACGTTGTTGCTGTAGATCCACTAACAACGTGAAGTGTTTCGTATAATTATAAAACAAGATGTTTCTTTTAATTTTGTGAATTGGTACGCATAACTATGTGAAGTGTTACGCATAACTATGTGAAGTGTTACGCTTAATTATGTGAAGTGTTACGCATAATTATGTGAAGTGTTACCAAAAACTGAGTTCATGGATGTTTTGGATATTGCTGAAATGCTTCACCAAAAGAATATTTCTTTATTTTGATTTGATCCCTAAATATTAACATTGTGAAAGTAACATCATCAAACAACGAAACTATTATGAAAAAAACTGAGATCCCTTAATGGTCTTTATATAATTTGTGCATACCGCAGACAAAAGTCGACACTTTATGATTACAGCATCTGCGTAAGTTAAGTAATACAGTTGAAGTGGGGCTCCATACGGGAAAATAGCGTTTTCAATATAAAAAAAGTTTTTTCACAATAGATTGCAGTATAAAGACAACAACGGTGTTTTGACTGTAATGCGCATAGTTTGCCCATGGTTTCTTGAAGCTATGTCCGTGTTTCCTAGACAAAATGCCAGTATTTTACAAATGGTTACTAGAAGTTATGTCCATATTTCGTAGATGTAATGCCCGTATTTTACCAATGGTTACTAGAAGTTATGTCCATGTTTCGTAGATGTAAAATCCGTATTTTACCCAAGGTTGCTAAAGTTACGTCCATGTTTGGTAGATGTAATGTCTGTATTTTCCCCTTGGTTACTAGAAAGTATGTCCATGTTTCGTTGATGTAATGACCGTGTTTAGCACATGGTATCTAGACGTTATGTCCATGTTTCGTCGATGTAATGCCCCGTATGTTACTCATGGTAACTAGAAGTTATGTCAAGGTAATACCCCTGTTTTATCCATGGATGATAGAAGTTGTTTCCATGTCTAGTATATGTAATGCCCGTGGTTCACCCATGGTTACTAGAATTTGTTTCCCTGTTTCGTATCTGCAATGCAAGTGTTTTGCCCATGTTTCTAGAAGTTGTTTTAATATCTCGTAGATGTAATGCCTGTGTTTCTCACATGGCCACTAGACGTTATGTCAATGTTTCGCAGATGTAATGCCCGTATTTTACCTACGGTTGCTAGAAGTTATGTCCATGTTTCGTAGATGTAATGCCTGTGTTTTACACATGGTTGCTAGTTTGTAATGCACGTCCTTTACCCATGGGTACTAGACGTTATGTCCATGTTTCCTAGATGTAATGCCCGTATTTTACCGATGGTTGCTAAACGTTTTGTCCATGTTTCCTCGATGTAATACCCTAATTTTTACATATGGTTGCTATAAGTAATGTCCATGTTTCGTAGATATAATGCCCACATTTTACACATGGCTGCTGGAAGGTATGTCCATCTTTCATATATGTAATGTCCGTATTTTACCCAAGATTGCTGGAAGTTATGACCGTGTTTCGTAGATGTAATGCCCGTATTTTATTCATGGTTACTAGAAGTTATGACCATGTTTCGTAGATGTAATGCCGGTATTTTACCCATGGTTACTAGATGCTATGTCAAGGTAATACCCCTGTTTTATCCATGAATGACAGAAGTTGTTTCCATGTCTCGTAGATGTAATGCCCGTGGTTCACCCATGGTTACTAGAATTTGTTTCCATGATTGGTAGCTGTGTCGGAATGACATTTCTGATGTGTTGGTTCTTTTTTTTTATGTAGTCACACTATATATAAATTCCGTGTACAGTTATTGCAATTTCAAAACTGTATAAAGAAAACTGTACAACTGTTAGATATATATAAAGTTCCAAACTTCTGCAGTAAATAAAAATTCCGGAATACAAGAACGTTATCATTTTTAATAAGTCCAATAGATCAAAACAGTATATATCAAATAAAACATATTTACAAATTGTTGGCGCGCTCACGGAGCGGCGTAAAACGTGAAGATTACATTTTGAGATCTAATCACCAGTCCTCCTCTAACACCAATCCCCTATCACTTTTAAACAGCACCTTTTTAACTAAAAAAAAACTCTATCAACGGAAGTAAAACAAACAAACAGAAAAAAACAACAAAGAATATATTTTTTTACGGATTAGCTATCATTCAAATAACTTACTAAGATGTGACATGTATATACATGTATGTTTAATTAACACCTATTGTTGTCGATACAGTTTGTCCTGTTTTTTTTTCCTTAATCCGTCCTTGACGCTATGGGAAGTTTTGGATTTTTATAACACTTCAGAAAAAAATCAAAAATGCAAAATATTTAATTCATTGATTAAAATGAAGTTTCTTGGAATAAAAAGTATTAAATAAAAATTGTACGTGCAAAATGAAACAATTTGACACTAAAAATGAAACGAAAAGACACTAAAATTAAATTTGAACAGTTTGAACAATTTTTACACTACGACAACTCTTTCCACGCCTGTTTAGCTTCGGACCCCGAAGCTGTAAATTTTAATTAAATAATTTGGCTTAAGACGAAATGTCCAAAAACAAAAACATTAATTTTGTTAATGGAAAAACCATGAAAATTCACGAAAAATAACCATGTTATGCGTTTAAGAATAAAATTATCAATCTTCATGCGTGGCTTTCGTCCTTATGGTGCAATTACATACACGAACGGAAATGCCTTTGACAATCAGAAAGACCTAATAAACATAGATTAAATCTATAACGATTTTTCACTATCATGCCATCTCGGCTTCGGATAGGCAGTCGACCCTTTACGGGCATTAATGCGACCTAAAAATCTATGAATATAAAAATTCTCAATTAAACACATAAACAAGGTGTGTGAAATGGTTTGAATTACTCGTCTTGAAGTTCGAAAAATATAAAATGGAATGATTTTGAGTAACTAATTTAAATAAAAATAATAAATTGTAGGCGGATCAGACCCCAATTCTAGCACTATGAACATCAGTTAAAGGCATAATCACTCTAACTGAAAATAAATTAGTTAATCAAAAGCAAAATATAAAATATTAAAATGTCCAAAATACTAAAATATATAAGTCAATCGACGAACATTGACTGGAACATCAGTCAACATCACACAGGGAATGTCCCTCTAAATGCGGAAAGTCCACATATCTTCATTGTCGTTACGACGGATATCCGAAATACACAATTGGAAGTCCAATTCATCTGGAGTCAATGACGAACGGAAACGGAGTTGTGTAGTGTTCCCTCGAAATACATCAAAGTGTAAACATCAAAAGTCCAAAGATAATCGCTATATTCTCACTAATAGTTATTCAATTTTACATATAGTTCGGTAATCGGAACACGGTATCTTCATGTCTTCTTTTCCTGGGGAATCGCTTTGCAGCTCGAGGTATCGCGGGTCGGCCTCTGTTCTGCACCACTTGTCGGAATGACATTTCTGATGTGTTGGTTCTTTTTTTTTATGTAGTCACACTATATATAAATTCCGTGTACAGTTATTGCAATTTCAAAACTGTATAAAGAAAACTGTACAACTGTTAGATATATATAAAGTTCCAAACTTCTGCAGTAAATAAAAATTCCGGAATACATGAACGTTATCATTTTTAATAAGTCCAATAGATCAAAACAGTATATATCAAATAAAACATATTTACAAATTGTTGGCGCGCTCACGGAGCGGCGTAAAACGTGAAGATTACATTTTGAGATCTAATCACCAGTCCTCCTCTAACACCAATCCCCTATCACTTTTAAACAGCACCTTTTTAACTAAAAAAAAAACTCTATCAACGGAAGTAAAACAAACAAACAGAAAAAACAACAAAGAATATATTTTTTTACGGATTAGCTATCATTCAAATAACTTACTAAGATGTGACATGTATATACATGTATGTTTAATTAACACCTATTGTTGTCGATACAGTTTGTCCTGTTTTTTTTTTCCTTAATCCGTCCTTGACGCTATGGGAAGTTTTGGATTTTTATAACACTTCAGAAAAAAATCAAAAATGCAAAATATTTAATTCATTGATTAAAATGAAGTTTCTTGGAATAAAAAGTATTAAATAAAAATTCTACGTGCAAAATGAAACAATTTGACACTAAAAATGAAACGAAAAGACACTAAAATTAAATTTAAACAGTTTGAACAATTTTTACACTACGACAGCTGCAATGCCAGTGTTTTAATCCGGGCATTACATCTACGAAACATGGATATAACTTCTAGCAACCATGTGTAAAACACCGACATTACGAAACATAGACATAACTTTTAGCAACCACTGGTAAAACACGCGGGCATTACATCTACGAAACATGGACATAATTTCTAGTAGCCATGGGTAAAGCACGGCTATTATATCTAATAAACTTGGACATAACTTCTAGTAACCATGGGTGAAATACGGGCAATTACATCTGCGAAACATGGACAGAACTCTTGGCAACCATGGGTAAAATACAGTCATTGCATCTACAAAATGTGGACATAACCTTGCAAACCATAGATAAAATACGGGTATAACATCTACGAAACATGGGGATAACTTCTAGCAACCATGGGCAAATTACGGTCATTCTATCTAAGAAACATGATGTAATGCCCTTGTTTAGCCATCGTTGCTAGACGTTTTGTCCATGTTTCGTATATATAATGGTCGGGTTACACATGGTTACTAGGACTATGTTTCTTAGATTTAATGATCGTGCCAACATGGCTACAAGAAGTTATATCCATGTTTGGTAGAAGTTTGGTCCATGTTCGTAGATAGAATGACCGTAATTTACCCATGGTTGCAACAAATTACTAGAAGTTATGTCCATGTTTCGTAGATGTAATGCCCGTATTTTACCGATGGTTGCTGGAAGTCCATGTAACGAATGTCAAATGAGCGTCTTTTACCAAACTTCTACCAAACATGGATATAACTTCTAGTAGCCATGTGTAAAACACGATAATTACATCTAAGAAACACAGAAATAAGTTCTAGCAACCATGGCTTAAAATACAGGCATTATCTCTACGAAAAATGGACATTACTTCTAGCAACCATCGGTAAAATACTAAAATACGGGCATTACATCTACGAAAGATGGACATAACTTCTAGAATCCATGGGTAAAACACGGGCATAATATCCACGAAACATGGACATAACTAATTGCAAGCATGTGTAGAACACGCGCATTACATCTACAGAACATGGACTTAACTTCTAGCAACCGTGGAAAAAATACGGGCATTACATCTACGAAACATTGACATAACGTCTAGAAGCCATGTGTGAAACACAGGCTTGACATTTACGAGACATGGAGACAACTTCTAGATCCATGGGAAAACACTTGCACTGCAGATACGAAACATGGAAACAAATTCTAGTAACCATGGATGAACCACGGGTATTACATCTACGAGACATGGAAACAACTTCTATCATCCATGGATAAAACGAATACGAAACATGGACATAATGTCTAGTTACCATGTGCTAAACACGGCATTACATCAACGAAACATGGACATAACTTCTAGTAACCATTAGGAAAATACGGACATTACATCTACGAAACATGGACATAACTTCTAGCAATCATGGTTAAAATACGGACATCACATCTACGACACTTGCATGGCAGATACGAAACATGGAAACAAATTCTAGTAACCATGGGTGAACCACGGACACTGCATTTACGAGACATGCAAACAACTTCTATCCTCCATGGATAAAACAGGGGAATTTCTAGCAACCATGAATTAAATACGCGCATTACATCTAGGACACACGGACATAACTTCAAGCAACCACGGGTATATTACGCGCATTACATCTACGAAACATGGACACAACTCTAGTGACCATGGGTGAAACACAGGCATTACATCTACGAAACCTTGAAACAAATTCTAGACAAAATGGGTGAAAAAAGGACATTCCATCTACTAGACATGGAAACAACTTCTAACAAATATGGGTAAACACGGGCATTACATCTACGGAATATGGAAATAACGTGTATTAATTATGGGGGAAACACGGGTATTATGTCTACGAAACATGAAAATAACGTCCAGTAACAATGGGTGAAATACGGGCATTACAAAACATGACCATACCAGCAACAATGGGTGAAACACGGGCATTACATCTACGAAACATGGATATTACTTCTAGCAATCATGGTTAAAATACGGACATATTTAACTTAAAACCATGCGTAAAACATGGGCATTTCATCTACGAAAAATGGGCATAACTACTAGCAACCATTTGTTAAACACGGGCATTACATCCACGAAACTTGGACATTACTTCTAGTAACCACGGGTAAAATCCGGGTATTACATCTACAAAACAAGGAAATAAATTGTAGTAACCATGGGTAAAATACAGGCATTTCATCTACGAATTACGGACAAAATGTCTAGTAACCATTGGTAAAACACAGGCATTACATCAACTAAACATGGACATAACTTATATTAACCATGGCTAACACGGGTACACATCTACGAAACATGGCAATAACATCTAGCAAGCATGGGTGAAACAAGGGTATTACATTGACATAACTTATAGTTACCATGAGTAAAATACTGGCATTACATCGACAAAACATGGACATAACGTCTAGTTACCATGTGCTAAAGACGGCGTCTAGTAACCATGGGTAAAATAAGGGCATTACATCGACGAAAAATGGACATAACTAATAGCAACCATGTGTAAAAACGCGCATTACATCTACGAAATATGGACTTAACTTCTAGCAACCGTGGGAAAAATACGGGCATTACATCTACGAAACATTGACAACGTCTAGTAGCCATGTGTGAAACACAGGCATTATATTAATTTTACGAGATATGGAGACAACTTCTAGATCCATGGAAAAAACACTTGCATTGCAGATGCGAAACATGGAAACAAATTCTAGTAACCATGGGTGAACCACGGGCATTACATCTACGAGACGTGGAAACAACTTCTATCATCCATGGATAAAACAGGGGTATTACCTTGACATAACTTCTAGTTACCATGAGTAAAATACGGGCATTACATCGACTAAACATGGACATAACGTCTAGTTACCATGTGCTAAACACGGCATTACATCTACGAAACATGGACATAACTTCTAGTAACCATTGGTAAAATACGGGCATTACATCAAGGTTGATTGATTGATTGATTGTTGGTGTTTAACGCCCGAGCAGCAATTTTTCAGCTTTATTCAGGCAATGAACATGAAGTGGATGATAAAATGAATATGAAATGAAGAATGAAAATGGGATGGGTAACAAGGAAAAAATAGGGGCAAAGAACTTTAGAATTTCCACTGAAAAAGGGGAGGATGGGTAGGGTCGAGCAATTTAGCCTCCTGTAGCGGGACCGCGGTCTCTACTCATAGCGAATACTACAGCAGCGTTCTTTAACGTGCGAGGAACGTGGCATTTTCCCAACACGGTGCACTAATATGGTTTGCGGTCAGGTTTTCCGTATTATGGCCTGACAACCCCAGCGTACCAGGGGTACCCCATTCAACCACCTGGGCACATATCCCAGTTTGTCTTTAGGCAAACATGACTGACACGCCGTCCAGTTTACTGGGCACCGTTTAGTCGCCTATTACGACAAGCTATCGCGTCTGCGGTCTATTCTTTTGACACCCGGATCCCGCACGGGGCCATTACATCTAGGAAACACGGACATAACTTCAAGCAACCACGGGTATAATACGCGCATTACATCTACGAAACATGGACACAACTCTAGTGACCATGGGTGAAACACAGGCATTACATCTACGAAACCTTGAAACAAATTCTAGACAAAATGGGTGAAACAAGGCCATTCCATCTACTAGACATGGAAACAACTTTTAACAAATATGGGTAAACACGGGCATTACATCTACGGAATATGGAAATAACGTCTATTAACCATGGGGGAAACACGGGTATTATGTCTACGAAAAATGCAAATAACGTCCAGTAACAATGGGTGAAATACGGGCATTACAAAACATGACCATACCAGCAACAATGGGTGAAACACGGGCATTACATCTACGAAACATGGACATTACTTCTAGCAATCATGGTTAAAATACGGTCATTACATCTACGAAACATGGACATATTTAACTTATAGTAACCATGAGTAAAACATGAGCATTACATCTACGAAAAATGGGCATAACTACTAGCAACCATTTGTTAAACACGGGCATTACATCCACGAAACTTGGACATTACTTCTAGTAACCACGGGTAAAATCCGGGTATTACATCTACAAAACAAGGAAATAAATTGTAGTAACCATGGGTAAAATACATTCATTTCATCTACAAATTACGGACAAAATGTCTAGTAACCATTGGTAAAACACAGGCATTACACCAACTAAACAGGGACATAACTTCTATTAATCATGGCTAACACACGGGTACACATCTACGAAACATGGGCATAACGTCTAGTAAACATGGGTGAAACACGGGCATTGCCTCTACGAAACATGGCAATAACATCAAGTAACCATGGGGGAAACACGGGCATTACGTCTACGAGACATGGAAACAATTTCTAGCATCCATGAGTAAAACAGGGGTATTACCTTGACATAACTTATAGTTACAATGAGTAAAATACGGGCATTACATCGACGAAACATGACATAACGTCTTGTTACCATGTGCTAAACACGGCGTCTAGTAACCATGGGCAAAATAAGGGCATTACATCTACGAAACACGGATATAACTTCTAGCAACCTTGGGTAAAATACGGGCATTACATCTATGAAACATGGACATAACTTCTAGCAAGCATAGGTAAAATGTGGGCATTACATCTACAAAAGATGGACATATCTTCTAGTAACCATATGCAATATACGGGTATTTCATCGAGGAAACATGGACAAAATGTCTAGCAACCATCGGAAAAATCCGGCCATTACGTCTACGAAACATGGACATAGCGTCTAGTAACCATAGGTAAAGTTCGTGCCACGAAACATGGACATAACTTCTAGTAACCATGGGTAAAACACGGGTACTTCTAGTTGCTAAAGTTACGTCCATGTTTGGTAGATGTAATGTCTGTATTTTCCCCTTGGTTACTAGAAGGTATGTCCATGTTTCGTTGATGTAATGACCGTGTTTAGCACATGGTATCTAGACGTTATGTCCATGTTTCGTCGATGTAATGCCCCGTATGTTACTCATGGTAACTAGAAGTTATGTCAAGGTAATACCCCTGTTTTATCCATGGATGATAGAAGTTGTTTCCATGTCTAGTATATGTAATGCCCGTGGTTCACCCATGGTTACTAGAATTTGTTTCCCTGTTTCGTATCTGTAATGCAAGTGTTTTGCCCATGTTTCTAGAAGTTGTTTTAATATCTCGTAGATGTAATGCCTGTGTTTTACACATGGTTGCTAGTTTGTAATGCACGTCCTTTACCCATGGGTACTAGACGTTATGTCCATGTTTCGTAGATGTAATGCCCGTATTTTACCGATGGTTGCTAAACGTTTTGTCCATGTTTCCTCGATGTAATACCCTAATTTTTACATATGGTTGCTATAAGTAATGTCCATGTTTCGTAGATGTAATGCCCACATTTTACCCATTGCTGCTGGAAGGTATGTCCATCTTTCATATATGTAATGCCCGTATTTTACCCAAGGTTGCTGGAAGTTATGACCGTGTTTCGTAGATGTAATGCCCGTATTTTATTCATGGCTACTAGAAGTTATGACCATGTTTCGTAGATGTAATGCCCGTATTTTACCCATGGTTACTAGATGCTATGTCAAGCTAATACCCCTGTTTTATCCATGGATGACAGAAGTTGTTTCCATGTCTCGTAGATGTAATGCCCGTGGTTCACCCATGGTTACTAGAATTTGTTTCCATGATTGGTAGCTGCAATGCCAGTGTTTTAATCCGGGCATTACATCTACGAAACATGGATATAACTTCTAGCAACCATGTGTTAAACACCGACATTACGAAACATAGACATAACTTCTAGCAACCACTGGTAAAACACGCGGGCATTACATCTACAAAACAAGGACATAATTTCTTGTAGCCATGGGTGAAGCACGGCTATTATATCTGCGAAACATGCACAGAAGTCTTGGCAACCATGGGTAAAATACAATCATTGCATCTACAAAATGTGGACATAACATTGCAAACCATAGATAAAATACGGGTATAACATCTACGAAACATGGGGATAACTTCTAACAACCATGGGCAAATTACGGTCATTCTATCTACGAAACATAATGTAATGCCCTTGTTTAGCCATCGTTGCTAGAAGTAATGTCCATATTTCGTAGATATAATGGTCGGGTTACACATGGTTACTAGAACTATGTTTCTTAGATGTAATGATCGTGCCAACATGGCTACTAGAAGTTATATCCATGTTTGGTAGAAGTTTGGTCCATGTTCGTAGATAGAATGACCGTAATTTACCCATGGTTGCTAGAAATTACTAGAAGTTATGTCCATGTTTCGTAGATGTAATGCCCGTATTTTACCGATGGTTGCTGGAAGTTATGTCCATGTAACGAATGTCTGATGAGCGTCCTTTACCAAAATTCTACCAAACATGGATATAGCTTCTAGTAGCCATGTGTAAAACACGATAATTACATCTAAGAAACATAGAAATAACTTCTAGCAACCATGGCTTATAGAATCCATGGGTAAAACAAGGGTATTTCCTTGACATAACTTATAGTTACCATGAGTAAAATACGGGCATTACATCGACGAAACATGGACATAACGTCTAGTTACCATGTGCTAAAGACGACGTCTAGTAACCATGGGCAAAAAAAGAGCATTACATCTACGAAACACGGATATAACTTCTAGCAACCTTGGGTAAAATACGGGCATTACATCTACGAAACATGGACATAACCTCTGGCAAGAATGGGTGAAATGTGGGCATTACATCTACGAAAGGTGGACATAACTTCTAGTAACCATATACAATATACGGGTATTTCATCGAGGAAACATGGACGAAATGTCTAGCAACCATCGGAAAAATCCGGGCATTACATCTACGAAACATGGACATAGCGTCTAGTAACCATGGGTAAAGTACGTGCCACGAACCATGGACATAGGTTCTAGTAACCATGGGTAAAACACGGGTACTTCTAGTATTCATGGATAAAACACGGGTAGCAACCGTGGGTAAATTAGGGCATTTCATCAATAAAACAGTGGCATAACGTCTAGTAAAAAATGTGGGAAACACGGGTATTTCATCTACGAGGTAGGGAAACAACTTCTAGAACCATGGGAAAACACTGGCATTGCAGCTAATAAATCTTGAATCGTGCAGAACATTCTTCTCAGCATGTATTCATCTATCTAAAGTGATAGTAAACAGGATATATGGTGTCTTGCCTTATTGCTTTTACCCTTCACATAATTATGCGTAATACCTCACTTTGTTATCCCCAACATTTCGCATAGTTATGCGTAACACTTCACAGAGTAATATGATGAAATCAGATTTATCATGAACTGAATATCATCGACATATTCAGAACTAAAACACTTATAAAATAAGCTATACGTATGCTAATCCGAGCCTGGGGCACGCTAGCAGGATTGACAAGATATATCCTGACTTAAGTCTAAACTGTTTTGTCACTACTGCAAAGCATGTGCCATACAAGAATTCGGATCACAAGGCAGTTTTTACTCATATTAAGTTTAAAAAAAGAAAAATGGGGGAAGAGTTACTGGAAATTCAATGAAAGTTTAATTGAAAATATAAGGTACGTAGAACAAATAAGAACACTTTGGCAATACTGGAAAACGGAAAAAGGAACTTCAGTTTATTTGACTGGTGGGAAAAGGGTAAGTCAAAGATTAAGGACATATCTTTATCTTTCTCCAAGATGCAGGCACAGAAAGAAAGGGTAGAATTCGATTGACTCTATATAGAGCTAGAATTGGAAGAAGGGAGACAAGATACAGACATACTGACAATCAATGACTTACGCGACAGAATTATCACACTTGAAAACATGAAAAATAAAGATATTTTAATTAGATCTAGACTGGAATTTTATGAAGACGACTACAGCAATATGGAATTATTTTAAATGGCGGAACTAAAAAGAGGTAAGGATAAAGAAATCACAGAAGTATTTGGGAAAAATGGTGAGATAAAAAAACAGGAAGGAAGACGTTTTGGACAGAGTTAATGAATTTTATACTGATATATACAACACGTACATAATCTACAAGAGGAAGAAATGGATAATTATCTAGATAGGTTAAAACTTTAAGAGATGAACAGAGGACAGGTATATGAACTTTTATTTGAGATGTTTAAGCCTCATCAAGGGGTTTCAAAAAACAAATCACCTGGTTTAGAGGGATTAGGTAAGGCTTTTTATTTACACTTTTGGGACGACATAAAAGAAGATTTACCCAATCTGTGAAATTGTGTTATCTACAGCTCTCTTCAGAATATGTACAACACCAAGAAATTTTATAAAAAGGATTAATTTATAAACTGAATTAGACATGAGAATTCAAATACATGATAATCTATTGGTGGAAACTACAAATTAATTTCAATCCAGGTGTCCTCAACGAGGTACGCGCTGGCTGGTGATATATTTTTAAGATAAAATTTTCTATTGGTCAGTTAGAATGGTATCGTCAGTGAGGTCCGATTTTGGAAACCTTCATTCATATTTATTGAAGAACTGTGTGATTCCAATCGCAAACAATGTCCGGGTGAATAGAGTTCTGCGGATTAAATGGCAGGTCTACGCTAACATGGAAAACCAACAGCAATCAACACTCACTGTTGATGTGTTCACGATCTTACACTTGCTTTAGGGACAATCCGCCAACTGGGACTTGTCAGCTAGGAATGGAACCTACAAGCTTGACCTCATGTTGTATACAGTATCTTTGTAATTAAGTTGTCAATGTACCGGGATAAATTGTTTTGATGCTTTTGAACCGTTTTTTTTTAGGTTTTAAATGTAGGCATTATTGCTGTTACTGATCCATGATAAATTGTTGATACTGTATCTTTGTATCACTTCTGTTATTGGCCTGGGATAAATCGATGGACAGCTATAGGTCTCATGTTGCATACCGTATCTCTGTAATGCTGCTGTAATTGTACATTGATCAATCGTTTTTAGACTTTAGAACCGCTGTTCAGTCTAATTCAGCATGAGGTCATTAGCTGTACAACGGTTTATCCCAGACCAATAACAGCTCTGATACAATTATACAATATTAAAACAACTTCTCTTAAGCCTTTAAGATTTATCTGGGGTCAGCAACAACAATGATACATAGATTCAGAAGTTAACAGCGGTTCTAAAGTCAAACAATGATATATCCAGGTACCATAACAAATGCATTACAGAGATAGGGTATGAACATGAGGTCTAGAGCTGTACAACTCTTTATCCCAGACCTATAACAGCAGTGATACAATGATATAATATCAAACAATTACTATGAAACCTTACAACGATTTATAATGGATCAGTATGACAAATAATACAGATAGATTCTGAACCTAACAGCGGATTTAAAGAATCAAAACGATTTACACCGGTACAATGACAGCCGTACTACAGAGATGTAGTTGTTCAGCAAGAGATAATAAGCTGAACAACGATTTATCCAAAACAAATAACAGCTATGATTGAATGATACAATCTCAAAACAATAACTCTAAAGCCTTACCACGATTTCTTTTGGATCAGTTACAGCAAGGTTAAATAGATTTTGAACCTAACAGCGGTTCTAGAGCCTTAAAACGATTTAGATATGTACAATGACAGAAGAATTACAGAGATACAGTATGCAGCATTAAATTTTAATCTGTCGAACGATTTATCCCAGACCAATACCGGCAGAGATAAAATGATACAATATAAAACAACTCTACAGCCTTACAACGATATTTAATTGATCAGTTACAGCAATACTGCATAGATTCAGAACCAAGCAGTGGTCCTAAAACCTCAAAACGATTTATTCCATTACAATGTCAGCAAAATTACAGAGATACAGCATGCAACATGAGGTCATAAGCTGTACAACGATTTATCGCAGACCAATAACAGCACTGATACAATATTAAAACAACTACTTTAAAGCATTACATATTATCTGGGATCAGTCATAGTAATGATACATAAATTTAGAAGTTAACAGCTGTTCTAAAGTCAAACAATGATATATCCAGGTACCATAACAGATGCATTACAGAGATAGGGTATGAACATGAGATCTTGAGCTGTACAACTCTTTATCCCAGACCTATAACAACAGTGATACAATGATACAATGATACAATGTCAAAACAATTACTATAAAGCCTTACAACGATTTATCCTGGATCAGTAACAGAAATAATACAGAAAGATTCTGAACCTAACAGCGGTTTTAATGAATCAATACGATTTATCCTGGTACAATGACAACCGTAGTACAGAGATGTAAAATGCAGCATGAGATCTTAAGCTGTAAAACGATTTATCTCAGGTCAATAAGAACATTGATACCATGATACGATAGCAAGATAACAACGATTACATCACATTGATTGATCCTGGATCCGTTACAGCAATAATGCGTAGATTCTGAACCTAAGACCGGGTTTAAAGCATCAAAGCGATATATCCAGGTAAAATTACAACATTTTTACAAAGATACAGTACGCAACATGAGGACTAATAGCTGTCTAACTATTTATTCCATACCATTAACAGCAGTGATTAAATGATACAATATCAAACGAAAAACTCTTAAAAATTTCATCCATTATTCCGAAACAGAAACAGCAATCATCGATTGATTCAGAACCGAACAACTCTTCTATAGTATCAAAACGAGTTTTCCCGGTACAACGACAGCAGTATTACAGTGATACAGTATGCAACATGAGGTTTAAAGTTGTAAAACGATTTCTTCCAGACCAATAACAACATTGATAGCATGATACAATATCACAACAACAACTCGAAAGCCTTACAACGATTTGTCCTGGATCAGTTACAGTAATAATGGATAGATTCTGAACCCAAAAAGCGGTTTTAAAGCATCAAAGCATGTCATCAAATGTTCAATAACGTTAGATCACTTTTCCCGCGATTAACGTAAGACGTCTGTGACGTTTCTACAATGTATGGGCTTATAGATCCGTAGTTACGTTACTTTTGAGTAAACCACGATTAGAAAACTAGATCGACTTTATCGTATATACGCCAAATTTATGGTGCCGTGACCCGAGAAAAGTTACGCTCGCAAAGATCTGGACATAAGGCAGTGATTACCAGGTTTATTCGTAAATCGGAAGAGGAAATTCTAACGAAAGAAGGGAGTGTCGAATTTTTAGAGACAATTATCGAAAACCAGAAAGTTATTAGTGAACTGGACAAAAAATTCTAGATTTGGTAGAAGACGATGCCTTTGAGGAAGAAATCTTACAGACTGGTGAGTATAAGTTTTACTTGAACACAAAAATCAGACACTTACACAAGAAATTCACAAGTCAAGATGATCACACAAATACGATACCAGTTATGCATAACACCATTCCCGCAAGTAACATCAGTTCAACAAATAATCGAAGTTCACCCGATAACGGGTGATCGACAATTTCAACCTACACAGAATGTCAGCATACGCGAGAAACAGTGCGCATATTGTAAAGGAATGCATAACCCAGCTAAATGTACAAATGTAAAGGAGTATGCTAACTGTCTTAAGATCGTAAATGATAATAAGTTATGTTTTAATTGTTTAGGAACGCACCGCTTAGCAGAATGTTAATTTCGTCACCGTTGTAAGCAATGCAACAAGAAACATCATACAAGTATATGCAACCACGAGAAAACCGCAACACAAGAAAAGTCCGCAAAGATCTGGACATAAGGCAGTGATTACCAGGTTTATTCGTAAATCGGAAGAGGAAATTCTAACGAAAGAAGGGAGTGTCGAATTTTTAGAGACAATTATCGAAAACCAGAAAGTTATTAGATTTGGTAGAAGACGATGCCTTTGAGGAAGAAATCTTACAGACTGGTGAGTATAAGTTTTACTTGAACACAAAAATCAGACACTTACACAAGAAATTCACAAGTCAAGATGATCACACAAATACGATACCAGTTATGCATAACACCATTCCCGCAAGTAACATCAGTTCAACAAATAATCGAAGTTCACCCGATAACGGCGAGCAAAACACAAACCAACACAACGCAGAAGACTACAACCTACGCATGATTCACACACCATCTGTGCCATCATTCAGCAACACAACTATTCATTTGCCCAAACTTCATTGGAGATACCTTATCATGGCAGACATTTTTGGATTCTTTTGAATCAGCAGTGCATATTGATGTTTCATTATCAGACGTACAGAAGTTCAGTTATCTGAAAGCACATTTAACACACGATGCCGCTAGTATAATAAAAGGTTTGTCGTTCACTAACACGAACTATAACGAAGCAGTCAATCTACTTACAGAAAGATTCGGAAAACCACACAAACTCAAAAATGCGCACATGCAAGCGCTACTTGAAATGAAAGGACCAGACAACACAATCAGCAGCCTTCGTGGATATAATGATAAGCTGGAAGCGTACATTCGAGGACTATTATCACTAAGTCAGTCAGGAGATTCTTATGGCTCATTCCTCATCCCTATCATTTTTAACAAACAACCCGAAGTAACTAGAGAGAATTTATCCCTCGCACACGGCTCAGATGACTGGAAACTAAATGATTTTCGACGAGCTATTCTGAAGGAAGTAACAGTTCGAGAATCCGCAAGACGTACAGAACCTATTACGGACACATTTGAATACGCTCCAGCAACAGCCTCATTTCTGACCAACGTTAGTCGTACAGGTAATAGAAGTCCGCGCAAGCATGATCGACAATTTCAACCTACACAGAATGTCAGCATACGCGAGAAACAGTGCGCATATTGTAAAGGAATGCATAACCCAGCTAAATGTACAAATGTAAAGGAGTATGCTAACTGTCTTAAGATCGTAAATGATAATAAGTTATGTTTTAATTGTTTAGGAACGCACCGCTTAGCAGAATGTTAATTTCGTCACCGTTGTAAGCAATGGAACAAGAAACATCATACAAGTATATGCAACCACGAGAAAACCGCAACACAAGAAACGTCCGTAAATGCAGTAACGGGAGATCAAGTAACGCAATCCGCTGTCAGCCTTCATTCTTCTACAGTTCAATCACGCTCATATGTAATGCTTAAAACTGCCGTGGCCCAAGTATGGTCAAAAGATTATCACATGGAAACAAATATATTATCACATGGACACAAATATATGGTTTGACGAGGGAGCCCAGCTTTCGTTCGTTACCGAGGAACTAGCGACCAAACTGAATTTAGATGTAAATGAGACGGAAACCTTCAAGCTTTCTGCATTTGGGAATATCGAGTACAAAGTCCGATGCTTACCGAAAGCTCGTATCTACGTGGAAACAATTTACGGATAGAAGGTTTCAGTAGATATATTAGTTGTACCGACAATTGAAATCCAATTTACGAGAATTTAAGTACCTCAATGGATTACGACTAGCGCACCCGATTTCGGCAAGCGCCACTTTGAAGTGTCACTTCTTATAGGAGATGACTTATATTGCAATTTCATAGAGGACAAAATTGTTCGCGGAGAGGGCCCGACCGCCGTGAAATCAAAGCTTGGTTATCTGCTATCATGTCCAATACAACAAAACTGTAAAGCTGCTCCGAACGTCAGTATGTAAAACATTTTGGTAGTCACAAGGCAGAACAGTTTAATTTGGAAAAATTCTGGAAACTTGAATCGATGGGAATTGACAGAAACACAACACAACCGAGGATTACTTGGAGAATTATCAGAATTCGTCAATTGAGTTTAGCGACAATAAATACACCGTTAAGGTACCATGGAAACCAGACCATGACCCTTTACCAACGAACAACAATATAACGAAACGGAGAACAGAGAATGTAATTAAACGGCTGAGTCAAGATCCGAATATTCTTAAGATATACGGACAAATCATTAGCGACCAACTAAATAGAGGTTTTGAAAAGAAAGTTGACTAAAGACTAACCATCACCCAACGATTGTCTTATGAGTACACCGCCGATCCTTAACGACATCACACAAATGCTTGTGAGATTTAGATTGGATCCAGTTGATATGGTAACCGATATTGAAAAAGCGTTTCTGCATGTTGGTCTACATGAACAGGATCGTGACAGGACAAGAAACATCAAAAATTTACGATCCGCTTGGACTTCTTAGTCCCGTTAGTATCCGATCAAAGATTAATACAGAGTTTGTGGATAAGCGGATTCTATTGGGACGAGACGTTACCGGAAAATAAACACACAGAATGGACAAATTAAGCAACCGATATCAATTCCGCTACAGAAATTACGTTTCAGAGACACTACGACGTTAGCACACCTAGTGGACTACATATTTTCGTCGATGCTAGTACTAAAGCATATGGAGCAGTTGCATATTTAGAGGACACACGAAATAGCGCAATAGTAAAACACGAGTTGCACCAGTAGAAGAGCTAACATTACCGCAACTAGAACTGATGGCCGCAGAGACCGGTGCCCGTTTATGCGATCATTTACGAACGACTTTAAAATGCGTTGATATCACACTATGGACAGACAGTCAAATAGTGCTTCAATGGATTAGATCAGAGAAAATGCTAAAACGCTCATATTTAACAGAGTCAACGAGATCAAGGAATTAACAAACGAATGTAACTGAAAATATTGTCTGACAATGTGTAATCTCGCTGATTTACTAACTAGAGGATTAACCGCAAAACAACTGTTAGATAAAGATCTATGGAGAAAGGGACCGAAATGGTTAGGGGAAGGACCGCTGCTTCATAATATTACATGTTCCGTTTCAACTGACGATTAAAACGATGAAAATGACGACGAAGAGGAAAAACAAGAACAAAGTGAAAACACACATATAAAACTCGACAACATCATGAACATAGATAAGTACATTTCTTACCAAAGAAAATGAGTTAATTCGATGTTTAGGAAGGATTCAGAATGCTCCGTTACCCGACTCCGCAAAGTTTCCGTACTTATTACCACACGACCATTACCTGTCGACTTGTAAAGGACGCACTTGAACGTATTCTTCATTCGGGAGTCAACATGACGATATCAAAACTTAGACAGTTATTTTGGATACCGCGTATACGACAATTAGTGCGAAAACTTCTACGAAGATGTGTTATTTGCCGAAACGTTGAAGGAAAACTGTACTGCGCACCGAACCATCCACTCATCCCGAGTATCAGATTACAAAAAGCAACACCGTTTACAGCTACCGGTATAGATTTTACAGGAGCCCTTGTAATCCGAGACAACAATGGAACAATATCGAAATCATATATCTGCTTATTTACTTGTGCCGCCACCAGAGCGATTCATCTACACGTGGTCACTTGTTTGACTAAGAATTCTTTTCTACAAGCTTTTAGACGCTTTACAAGGTGGAAATCTATTCCGAAAGTCGTAGTAACGGACAATGCAACAACATTCGTTTCAGCCAATGAAAAGATAAACAGACTTTTTGAATCTTATAAAGTCCAAGATGCATTTTCATCACTAGCAATCGAGTGGATATTCAATCCGAAATGTGCGCCTTGGTTCGGAGGGTGGTGGGACTAAAACTAGTCTAAAGACGATATTAGGACGTTCGCTGATTGATTTAGAGACACTAAGTACCGTTGTAACGGAAATTGAAGCGACAAAGCGATTTATCCAGGTACAATGAAAGCAATATCACAATTTACAGTATGCAATATGATGTCAATATCTATCTAACTATTTATCCCATACCAACAACGATAGTGATACGTGCGAGTATACTGTTCTTGTATCCTCTGGTGCCTTCAACTGCAGAACCTTTGAGTGTAGGCATCGCCATTGTTGGCGCTTCGTGGCGGGCGGGGAGCAAGTTGGTGAATCATATAACAGCAATATGAGTAATTTAACAAGAAAAGAAGCAATATGTTTTAGCAGTATAAAAAAAATTGACCACGACAGTACTGGACATCCAGATAACAGATGAAACCCATATATCTCTCAATCGTTTGCAAGGAATCATTCGAGACAGAGATGTCACCCTAGCTGATTTGTCAGAACACGAAGTCTGTTCTGAACTTTCACCTCAGTGTGTCACACATGTCAAAAGGTTCACTAAAAAGTTGATGGAAACAAAATCATAAAACTTAATACCTAATTGATAACATTTAATTCTTTTGTTGCCCCTAAACATTTATTTCATGGATTATTTCGTGTCCCAGTTGATATTTTCATCCCAAATCATGTCCGTTGCTACAAATGCTAACATTTTCTCATCTTCCAAACAATGTTCTGTCTTTTTACGTGATGAAGAGATCTAGAAATTGAAATTAGAGGAAAACATATCCTATCAGGAATCTCTGAGTCGAATGTCTCTGTGACAAACGGGTCCACGTCGCCAAATGGAAAAGAAAACCCGCGTTGATGCAATGCTAATGTATACATGTTTGGTGCAGATTGCTTTGTTCCTGATCCGCCGGTGAGATTTACGAAGAAAGCTTCTTCTAAACCTTGGAAAGAGCTTGCTACTCATCCTCCGCCACGTAAGTCTACGAGGCGGATCAATTGTGGATGCAGATCTTTTTAACAACCGAAAAGACATTACCAATCCAATATTTGTACGACCAGCATCTTAATCGACGCATCCCAATCTACACCTGTTTCTCACCAATCTTTACCTAAATCTCCAAACAAAGCAAAAGTGTCCTCCATCAGAATAGCGTCAAATCTCGTCACAACATTATTCTTCTTCAAAGGGTAGAACCCCAAAGCTGAACAAAATGCTATTCATATGCATAATCGTTTCGGCACATTATCCGATTGTGAATTTAATTCCGATATGATGATTCTATGGATACATCACAGTCTATCGAGCGTAACAACAGCAAGTCACGGCAGAGAAGTCATCGGCGAACTCTAGATAGACTTCTGGATCCTAATCGGAATTAACAATGTGTACCATTATTCAACTGAACAGTCGAGGACTTCAGGCCATTTTTTTGGATTTAACTATTTTATTGCAGTTATTGAATCCGGCTGTGATTTGTTTTCAGGAAACCCATCTTAACGGAACCGATACCATATCATTAAAGGGTTTCTCTATCTACAATACATTCTCTTTAAATAACGAAAGAGCCGCTGGTGGATCATCAGTTTTAGTCAAAGACCAAGTAGTTCTTCATAGCTCAGTTCCTTTAACGACTGATCTACAAGCAGTTGCCGTTCGAGTGTCTTGGGAACAAGCAATAACTCTTTGTTCAATTTATATTCCACCTAACGATAAGGTAACATTGACACAATTAACTGATCTGCTTCCTGTTCCATATATGCTAATGAATGATTTTAACGCCCACAGCCCATTATGGGGCAGCATGATACATATGATAAGGGTAAAACAAATCGAAGACTTCTTATCAAAAGACGCTCTTTGTACCTTTAATGATGGGTCTTCTACTTTTTTACATTCTGGTAATGGAACATATTCATCGATAGATCTAACTATTTGTGATCCATCACTCTTAACAGGCTTCTCTAGGCATGTCCATGATGATTTCTGTGGAAGTGATCATTTTCCTATTATATTAAAAGATTTGTTTATAAACCATTAAAACAGCCTTCCTCGTTATAAATTAGAAAGAGATGAGAGGCAAGAATTTGAAATTTTATGTTCAGAAAAATTACGACCAGAACAAATAGTTAAACAAATTACCCTATAAGTACATTTAATGAAACCCTAATAGCAATACCTGACGAGACAATCCCTAAGACCTCGACAACTCCTTAACGAATATGAAAACCGTGGTACACAGATGAGTGTGACAAGGCTATCGCCGATCGCAATACAGCTCAACGAAGATTAAATCTACACCTGACAAACGAGAGACGAACATGTCGACGGGCAAGGCGGACATCATGGCGAAAATTTGTTTCAAGTATAACATCCAAAACACCTATGAACAAAAAAGTTTGGAATTTTATTCAGAAAAGTTAAGGCAAAAATACCAAACCTGCTGTTAAACATCTTAAGTATGACAATTCCACTTTAACTTGAGAAAAGTACATTGCTAACAAATTGGCAGAGGCGTTTTCTAAACATTCATCCTCTGTCAATTACACTCCTTTTAAACGAACTGCTGAAAAAAACTAAATTGAACTTTCATTGTGATAACTATGAAAGTTATAACTCGCCTTTTTCAATTGATGAACTTAGATCTTCGCTGCATAAAGCCCATAAACTGTTGTTCCTATACCTAAACCTGGGAAGGACCATGCAGATGCTTCAAACTTTCGTCCTATAGTCTTGACAAGCTGCGTCTGTAAAATTATAGAACGAATGGTCAATGATTGCATCGTTTGGTTCCTTGAATCCAATGGCCTCATTACAAATGTCCAATGTGGGTTTCGTCAATGACGAAGCACACTTGACCATTTAGTTTGGTTCGAGTCCTTTGCGGAAATCGATCATGCCGTGTCTATCTTTTTTGATCTCAAAAAGCTTATGATACCACCTGGAAGAATGGCATTTTAAAAGACATTTCGGATATGGGGTTGAAGGGTAGATTGCCTAAATTTTTGGCAGACTTCCTTTCTAACAGACATTGTAATGTAAGGGTAAATTCAACTTTATCTGATGAGTTTGAACAGGAAATGGATGTACCTCAGGGTAGTATCCTGTCCGTCAAACTCTTCAGTATTAAAATAAATAGTCTTGCTAAAGTTTTAAAAGATAATAAGATAATATTGAAGTTTCTTTATATGTTGACCATTTTTTAATATGTTACAGATGCAAAACATGAATAATATCGAAAGGCAGTTACAACTTTTCCTTAAAAGAATTGAAAAATGGGCCTCTGACAATGGTTTCAAGTGTTCAGAAAATGAAACAGTCGTTATGTATTATTGTACCAAAGGAAAATTGCATCCAGACCCTGACCTATTTTTAAACGAAAGTAAAATTAAAATTGTAGAAGAATCGAAATTTCTTGGTGTTATTTTCGATAAAAAAACTAACCATTCTTTCTCATATCTGAATGCTTAATTGGAGATGTCTAAAGGCACATGACATTTTAAAAGTTGCCTCCAGCACTGGCTGGGGAGCAGACAAATCTGTCTTTTTAAATTTGACAGCAGTGTTACAGAGATACAGCATTCAGCATGAGGTCTAAAGCTGTACAACGCTCTATCAGTAACATCTGTAATTAAATGATACAATATCAAAACTACACCTCTAATGCCTTAGCTGTTCTCATTGCGCAGTTTGGAGTCCGTAGAAAGAGTCCCTGTGCATGAGTTTTAGCGCTCTGATATTTTTGCAAATTTTGAAAAGTATGTTGGGAAGATAGAGTTTACATCTTTCCAACGTCCAAATTTTTGTTTTAATTTATATTTTCATATTTTTCAACTGTTTGAATTTTAGAAGTTTAAAATTGAAAATGTTTACTTATCCGATCTTCCAAAGTTTTTGGCTTCTTATCATGCCGGACGAAGGTTAGTCCATAAATTATTTGATTTGATTAATATCAGTTGTGTTAGTTGCGGATTGCTGTGTTCTCGGCATATATTCCATATTCTTCCTCGTAAATATTCAAAGGATTCCTTCTGGATCAGTAACAGCAATAACACATATTTTCATAACATAACAGTGCTTCTAAAGCATCAAAGCGATTCATCCCTGTACAATCAAAGCAGCATTACAGAGAAAGAGTAAGCAAAATGAGGTCTAAAGCTGTACAACGAATTTTCAAAACCAATAGCAGCACTGATACCATTATACAATATCAAAACAACAACTCTAAAGCCTGACAACGTTTACCTTCGATCAGCAACAACAATGATAGATTCAGAATTTAACAGCAGTTCTAAAGTCTCAAACTATTTTTCCCGTAAAATATTAGCAAAAAACGGAGACGCAACATGAAGTCAAAATCTGTACAAATATTAATCCCAAACCAATAACAGCAGTGATAAATTGACACAATTTTAAAACAACAATAATCCATAGATTCAAAACCTATCAGCGGTCCTTAAGGCTTTAAATGATGTATCCCTGTACAACGACAGCAGAATTACAAAGATACGGAATTCAGCAAGAGGTCTTGAGCTGTACAACGATTTATCCCAGACCAATAACAGCTATTATTCAATGATACACTCCCAAAACAACAAATCTAATGCCTTACCACGATTTCGTTTGGATCAGTAACAGCAATAATGCATAGATTCTGAACCTAACAGCGTTCCATAAAAGTTCCAGACAATAAATTTTGCTACGCCTAACGCGCGTTTCGTCTATTCAAGACTCATTAGAAGCGCTCTACCCAAACTATTGAAATTGTCAAACACTGTATACTGATTATGAAGAGCATTGGATAATAATACCAAAATTACCGAACTGGGAAACCAAATTATGACCAAGATCAACCTATGTCTGGTGTAGGCAGAACCTTAGGGTTTAGACAATTTTAACATTTAAACGGATAATTTAAAGCTTTGATGTGTTCTTCAACACAAAAGTGTTGATGCCGGAGCGGGCTAACCTCAGGGAATCAAGACTCCACCAGCAGCGCTAACATTCACGGATGTTAGAAAAAAATTACAACAAAGTTCCAGACAATAAATTTTGCTACGCCAGACGCGCGTCTATTCAAGAACATATTTGTCAGGTTACAGGAAGTATTGTAAGTGTCGGATAACATGAAATATTGTAACTGTCGGGTTACTTGAAGTATTGTAACTGTCGGATTACATGAGGTATTGTAACTGTCGAGTTACATTAAGTATTGTAACTGTCGGGTTACATGACGTATTTTAACTGTCAGGTTACATGAAATATTGTAAGAGACGGGTTAAATTTAGTATTGTAAGTGTCGGATTACATGAAATATTGTAACTGTCGGGTCACATGAAGTATTGTAACTGTCGGGTTACATGAAGTATTGTAAGTGTCGAGTTACATGAAGTATTGTAACTGTCAGGTTACATGAAGTATTGTAACGCTCGGGTTACATGAAGTATTGTAAGTGTCGAGTTACATGAAGTATTGTAACTGTCGGGTTACATGAAGTATTGTAAGTGTCGAGTTACATGAAGTATTGTAAGTGTCGAGTTACATGAAGTATTGTAACTGTCGGGTTACATGAAGTATTGTAACGCTCGGGTTACATGAAGTATTGTAACGCTCGGGTTACATGAAGTATTGTAACGCTCGAGTTACATGAAGTATTGTAAGTGTCGAGTTACATGAAGTATTGTAACTGTCGGGTTACATGAAGTATTGTAAGTGTCGAGTTACATGAAGTATTGTAAGTGTCGAGTTACATGAAGTATTGTAACTGTCGGGTTACATGAAGTATTGTAACGCTCGGGTTACATGAAGTATTGTAAGTGTCGAGTTACATGAAGTATTGTAACTGTCGGGTTACATGAAGTATTGTAACGCTCGGGTTACATGAAGTATTGTAAGTGTCGAGTTACATGAAGTATTGTAACTGTCGGGTTACATGAAGTATTGTAACGCTCGGGTTACATGACGTATTTTAACAGCATGAAACACGTCTCAAAACTGGATGTCCACCAACGGGAATCGAACCCCGGCATCCTGCCTATTAGCGCAGCTCGCTACCGAATGATCTAAAGTATTAATCCCTTAGCCCAGTCGATTTACTGGCAATATAAATCTACTACCTACTACAACGTAGGTAGGCCGTCCTGTCACACTTCCCCCACCTCAACAGTCTTCATATCATGAAGCACTCTTAACACACAACACAACTAGCTCACGAACCCCGTGGGTTTTTTAGTTGGGCGCCAAATGTAACAGGAGAGCATGAAACACGTCTCAAAGCTGGACGTCCACCAACAGGAATCGAACCCCGGCCTCCCGCATAGTAGCGCAGCTCGCTACCGAATGAGCTAAAGAATTAATCCCTTAGCCCAGTCGATTTACCAGCTATATAAATCTACTACCTACTACAACGTAGGTAGGCCATCCTGCAACACATGAAATATTGTAACTGTCGGGTTACATGAAGTATTGTAAGTGTCGGGTTACATGAAGTATTGTAACTGTAAATGATGTTAATATGAAAAATATTGAAATATTTAAATTAATATGTAATAATATGAACAATAACAAACAAATTTCTGTATAATTACATGTGTAAATAAATTAAATGTGTAATATTATTTATAATAATATTAATTAGTATTGAAGTTAAACTACTAATAAATGTTTTAAATGATTTATAAAAATGTGGTCTATTAAATGTTAAAAATCAAAATTGTTTTTGATCTTTCATGAGTAAATTAATGATATGTGAAATGATGATTTAATAAACTTAATTAGCAATAAAGTTAAAATACTAATTAATGTTAAATGATTTATAAGAGTGTGTTATATTAGAAGATTAAACTTTAAATTGTTTGAGTTTGTGTCATTCTATATTCATCTCATAATAGGGACAGACCACTGTGCAGATTGCAGCAGAAAAGTAAATTCCAGACAACATGCACTTCAGTGCGATTTATGCTCAAAATGGCAGCACAGAAAATGTAGTACTGGTAAGTACACATTGAACTAAGTTAATGCATGAATCTTAGAACTCTTATATTGTTGCGAATTTTGGAATGTATTATTTCGAAGATAGAGTTTACATCTTTCCGACTGAAGAGAAACGACAATATATCAAATCTAAATTCCATACGAATCCAAACGCACATGACGCATATTCTTCAATAATAAAGTTCTGAAAGGTCAGTGGAAATTTTATTTCAAATAATTAACTTATGTAGTACTTGTGTATGTGTTGGGTACATTCATTAGACTTAAATTATCATTTCAGTTAATAATGTAACATACTAGTCAAATTTTCATTTGGCCGGAAATAACAATGGCTTTTAATTGGCGATAAAAATATTAATTTTCATGCATTACTGTAGCCCAGTATCGTGATATCATGAAAGCGGCCACCACTATCCAGTTTTTATGCTCGCAGGGGAAATAGCAGCCTGGTCCTGGTCCATAGTGTATTTTTTCTTCATATTCTTGCATGAATTAATAGAATGTAGCTGATTAATAATCCAATTATGCACAATATATTGGTTTACTATCAGACCATTACATAATTGGTTTATGACTAAAATACTTAATTGGATTAACCAATTCAACTAATTGGACATCGTTATTATGGTTAACATTTCTGTTTTTATTTACACTTGGCTTCTTTACCTGATAAGATAATTAACAGATTACTAAGAAAGAAATATGTACATTTTGCATGTTTTGTTAATAGAAATATAGTTATACATTATAAACAGCTTACAAAAAAACTATTTATATGAAGCTGGAAACGGTGAATTAAAGGGACGTAAAGCATGGTTTAAAATAAAGAAAACTATAGGACTTAATAATCCATGCAACTTATTAGAAAAACTATTTGACACATTAGTTGCCCCTATAACACTCTATGGGTGTGAAGTCTGGGGGCCATATTGCAATTTGATGGATACAGACACTTTTGAACATCTACATATAAAGTTTATTAAAGAAATACTAGGAGTTCATAGCAAGGCTACAAATGTTGCATGTCTAGCTGAACTCAACAGGTATCCCTTAAGAGAAAAGATAAAACTATCAACTATAAAATTTCTTGACCACATTTCTAACTCTAAAAACAGTTTAGCCTATAAGATTTTCAATAACCTCCCTCCAAATACTCCATGGATAACAGCCACCAAAAAATGGGTCGGAGAATTAGGTTTCAGCTATGTCATAAATAATGAAACAATTATTTCAAAAAATATAAGAAACTTCAAACAAAGAATATATGACCAAGCCTTGCAAAATCGAAATAGTTGCTTGGCAAATTGCAATAAACTGTCTTTTTACAACCATATACATAAATTTAATAAAAGACCACTCTATGTAGATATCTGTAAATTCAAATCAGACCGATCTTTTATCTGTAAATACAGAATAAGTGCTCATTCTCTGTCAATAGAAAGAGGACGATATAAAAATATTCCAAAAGGTGAAAGGATATGTAAAAAATGCAATGCATCCCAAATTGAAGATGAAATGCACTTTTTTATTCACTGTCCTTCTTATAGAACTTATAGAACAGAACTGATTCAAAAGGTCAATAGTACCTTGAAAAACTTTAAAGTTTTAAATGAAAATAATATAATTAATATTCTAAATAGCAACTCTAAAATAATACTGAAAGCAGTAATTGACTATATAAATAAATGTCAGGAATCTAATTAATTCACCATACTATCATCCAATTTTTTTTTGGTTTTTTTATATTAATATTATTACATGTATTACAAATTGTAACTAATGCCTGCGAATGCTTGACACTGTCGCCCCAAGTTTGCACATATATCTGGTTATAGTCAGTAGACTATGAGTTTATTGTAATATTAGTTTAATATTCATATATATCTATGTACTATGTGTATTGTTTGTGTTATAACCATTTACTGTAAATGTGTTACAACAAATAAATATTTCGTATTTCGTATTTCGTAATTAAAGTGCACAAACAATTTTTACATAACTTGCTCATTACAATTTTACCGACTAAATTCATGTGGGTCAATTTGTAATATGCACAACAAATATCAACATTTTAAACCGACTTTATATATATTTTTTTCTGATTGTCCGTTTTGGTTATGGGTTGAAACGTCAATCTCCCGGAACTACTCTGCCTTTTTAATATTTTAGTGTAGCAGAGCGGAAGTGTTACAAATACTTCAATAAAATGGCAGCACATGTTGACGACATTGTTTGTTCGGAAGAAAAAATAAAATTATTCAGGACGAAGTTTACTACTTTAATAACCGAAACTTTCTTTCCGAAGAAAGAGCCAAATTACAATGCAGTTGTTATAAGTAATTGTAACGGCCAAGGTTCGTGGAGCTTCAGCGATGCTACTATCAATTATACTCTTCCGCGAAATTTTCCCGCTAGTATGTTCTTCATTAGTGGGTTTGAGGAAATCGATAAATATGTAAGACAGTGTTTGAATCCAGTAAAGGAAGGTGAACAAACCAACATTGCAGGAAGTTACAAAACGGAGCAAATGGTCAAAAAATTTATAAATACAGTAATGTCTGGTGAGTACTAGCCAGTATACATTTTATCGATGAATTTAGCCCCCTGTGGTCTGAGGATTTGTCTTTTGAAATGCCAAGTTTCATATTGTTTGATGAATGCACGTTGATGCATGTCAAATTTAAAGTTTGTGTGTTTTGTCATTTTCTCTAATTTTTAAAGATTTTTACTGATATTTGATTAAGAAATACTTCATCAGTTCATGGCTGCGAGTGTTTGTTGTCGATTTGAACATGGGTGCCCATTATTTTCGTTATTATTTTGCCCAGAGGGGAGCGCAGCGGAGTGAGGGGTAAAATAATAAACGAAAATAATGGGCACCCATGTTCAAATCGACAACAAATCATGAACGGACATGAATTATTTCGATTCTAATATGTCATTTTTATGTTTGTAGCCGACCTATAGCACAAGAATAAATGGCTGCCATTTTAGTTGTTTTTGTGCACAAATCACATTATGACGTCCTCAGTTTTACAGTGTTCTCCCCATGATTTTTCAATAGCGCTGTGGTAAGCGTGTGACTCACGAACTTTAGGCAAATATATTCCGAACACGTTGCTTAATCTTGGTGCTATTTAAATGGTACATATGTGAGTACTTAACTTTAGTTAATAAACAACAAATACATGTATCTATTATAAGGTTTATTAATTTATTTTCATCATGAAAGTAAATTCACAAAGATATGATTCAACAAAAACAAGAACAGCTTAAAAGCATTACAGACTAAATGAAAAAATAGACAATAAAGTTTGTACATGCAGATGTTAGACTATAAGAACCCCATGAAAAGCATTATGTATTAGTCAAATAATTGAACAGATAATGATAAAAATCTCTTAAAAAATAATTGTCAGCTAGAATGAAAGCATGAACATACAGGTTCTTTTATTTAGAACTAAATTCAGTGATAATGTCTGAGTCAAGAAGGGACAGTGCACTCTGTCTCAACAAGGCAGTATCAGGAAACCTCTGGTGAAGTATCAACATTTTGGATGATAAACCTGTAAAAAGATGAACCATTATGCAAACTTCATGCAGCTACATTTTTGTATAATGTGTCATTTCAATATCACAATGTAGATTTTGGATGTACTTCCAATAAACCTGTAAAAAGATGAACCATGAAGCAGCTACATTTTTTGTAGAATGTGTCATTTTTATATCCCAATCTAGATTTAGGTACACATCTTTTTATTCATTCACAATTTCTGTCTTTTGATACTGTTTAACTAAAAAATTTTAATAAATTTGTGCATTTATATTCTGTAGTTTTTTTTTACATTATAAGCTGTTATAAATACAAAGTGTGGGTTTGTTGCCTGTTTCACACATTCTTCATTTTTCATGCTCCTCTCAAGAACAGAAAAGTGAAACTTACTCCCTCTTTGTAGTATGTGATGCCTTTGTCAGAACCCCTGGTACCATATTCCAACAGATCTTGAAATCTGGATGGTTAGTTGGACAGTTTATCTGCTGGGTTTTACCATGATGGTAATTATTCGAGGTACCGTTGTTCGTAACTTCCACAAAGCTGTCTGTGATCATAATTATTTGTAACAAAGTTCGTTTTGTTTTAGAATGTCCAATAAATTGTTGATTAAAAGAATTATTATTTGTAAATTATGGTTGTAACAACAGCTTACGATGCGCGATGTTTGAACTTTATAATCAGCTGATCAAAGGAATATCGCCTACATTAAAAAATTGCTAATTTTTCTTGAATAGGGCTTTGAAAATCGCTACAGCTTATTTTCGAGTAATTATTGTCAATCAAACACTTGTTTTAAGTTCGAAATTTGTATTCTTTAATTGTTTTGTCTTCAAAATAGATCGTTGTGTATTGACAAATTTTCTAAAAATAGACGCCATTTTTATTTCCAATCGAGTTTATCATACGTGTTTAAAGCAAAATAGAAATCGGAAACCAGTCACACCACATGATTATTTGAAATTTTCAATGACGGGAAAATTTGAAATGATGATCTATTCCGCTTTGATACCGCTGCACTTCCAGTGATAGTGCTGCGCTCATGACGGACAGGGCTGCGCTTGAGACCGATAGCGCTGAAAAGCGCAGCGCTAAAATGGCCTGGGGAGAACAATGGGTTTTAGCGTAAAACTTTCTGTGATGTCGACCCATGCTCAATTGGAAATTTAAACACGGCCTGTCGTCATGGATTCCATTGTTCCTCGGCGGCATCCATATTAGAATTGCTGACAACGGCCAAAACGCCGTAACTCTAAGCCATAAAAATTTCGGAACCCAGTTCATCCAAATCCATTATGAGCTATGGAATAAAATTTTCGACTGACCGAATAGAAAAGAAAATCACAGGAAGTGCAAAATTTCAATTTTTAAAAAATCTATAATCCATATTTTTTTTAAAACTTTTTAAAATAAAAATTATATTTTCTTCTTTCAGAAGGAGAAACCTATCATTTTACGTTGCTATGAAAATCAATTTGAAAATAATTTTTTTTAATTGGAGTAGCCAAATGATTTTACATGTATTTGGTCGTTGGTTTCTGTCAATGACAAAGAGGTCTCTACTATCAATGTGCCACTCTGAAAAAAAAAGAAGGTAGGCAACTGTGAGCCATTTTGGATGTGCCCCTTGTTGCTTTTGGGGACTTAATCTCAGCTATTAGTAGTTTCTTTCGGTGTATTTTTATTGCACAGAGGAATGATTATATATTTGGTCATAGGACCTTTACTTGGAACCTACATTTACATGTACGATCAGACTTTCCCAAATGTTGTCAGACCGTCGGCCATAACCAGCAAAAGTTGAGTTGGTCCGGTACACTGTTTTTCATTCCAGGCCAGGGCCTTATCTAGGGTTTTTGACAGGGAGAAGTGACTTCTCCTTCCTGGTAGGAATAGGGAGAAGTGAACTTTGTTATGGAGAAGTGGGTTTCAATTGTTTTGGTTAAGCTCGTTTCGATACTTCCTTTTGTTTATGAAACTAGTTCATGAAATTAAAATGCTGCATCACTAACCATATTCAATTAGTGAACAAAAAGTTAATAAAAAGCTTACTGCCAGTATGTCTGATGATTATTTGATTTAGCGAGAATAGAGTGGCTAAATTCATATATCATGCATTGCCCTTTTTAGCTGAATGACAGATTTCACAGTGCCAAAGACATTATTTGATCCTCTATGTACCAATCATAACTATCTTGGCCCATAACTTTACAGAATTTTTTTTCTTCATTCCTGCTGTTCATTAACATTATTTCTTTTCATATTTGATTTTGAAATTGCAGAATGTTGGTTTTGCAGGGATTCTGCTGACCCCTGACCAGTAAGCCAAAGACAGTTTTTCCAAATATTTCCTAAAGTTCCATTTTTAGATTTATATTTTAATTCAAATTTTTGAATTCTGAAATTTTTTATTTTAAGTTAACATTCATTGGTGGTGCTTTATGATTGTCATGCCAGCCTCATCAAAATTTGTTTATTTTTGTTTGATTGGCCAATGGATTGTGCCAACATGATGATGATTAATGAGCCTGAGGCCAAAAAAAGCGAAAAAAGTTAAATAAACCGATATATCCCATTGAGAAATGAAGAAAAAGATTTTATTTTCAATAGAAACTTGTCAACAAACTCAACGTTGTTGCTGAAAAATTGCCTCCATAAGTATTACATTGTGATTTGGAAATCCATAGTAATATTCTTTTCTTACATTATCTCGTGGTTAAAACCTAGTTTGTTGAGTAATTTTCATTTTTCATGATGAGCAAAGTCACTGTTTTGTCAATTTATCACTCCAACAAGTAAGAATAAGCACACACTATCACATGTTTCATTATCAATGGAAGTCACCATTTTGTCTTACCTGTACGTCATGTTAACAACAACAGAAACTCCCTTATAACGATTTTTCATGGCAACTTCACTTTGTCCGAAAATCAAACAATCGGCAAGATTTAGCGATTTTCAAAATTTTCCGGCGACTTAAAACGCCTTTTAGTCGGCAATATTAGGACCAAATGTCCGCTGTGACTTTGGGTCACCATGTTGTACTAAACACTTTTCGTTGTTCAACTAAATCCAAATATTACGATTTTGCCTAAAATACATGTACAAAAAAGAAAAGGTTTGTTTGTCCGTTTATCCAGAATGTGTACCCTGACACATTCAGATTAAAACAAGATAACGACCCCAAACACTGTTCAAATCTGGCAAAAGATTTGGTGACACATAATAAAATAAATTGGTGGAACTTTTGGCTTTCAGAATGGTTGGATCTGAACCCCATCAAGATGGTATGAAACATGCTGAAAAGGCGTTTAGCAAAACAAAATTTACAGACTAAGGACGATTTAGAGAATGCCCTAGAAACCTGCAATTCGTTTATAGATCACTTGTTCAAAGTTGTATCAACAGTCATTTTAATATTGGGACGTGCAACTGCAGATATTCCAAGAAAAGTGTTTCCAAAGCGTTCTTGAGGAAAGTCTATTTGCTACTTTCAGAAGAAGCTTGGAGATACTCAATACTACAGACACATTTCCAGTTTCCAACCTAAGTAGATGTTGCAGCCACAATGATGAAAACAGCCTTTTGAAAGGCTACCAAATTATTTCAAAAAGATTCTGAAAGTTAATTGTTGAATATTCATAAATTGCATTATTTGCATTATGGTTGTATTTTATTTTATTTAAAACGAAATCCTTTCATTTTCAGTATCAATTACACAGAAAGGCGAATCTTACAACTTTTTAACTCTCTATCGGGCCTCGTGTCAAACTTTACACATTGTTTTTAACGAAATTCCAATTACATTATATTTTTTCGACAAAAAACTTTCTTTCCCGTATCCATTTTTATAATGTTTTGAATCGTATTTCATCATATTTACGAACCAATTATTTTATAGATAGATTGATTGTGATTTTCCCATACCGTGCCTATTTAAATGACTAAATTGTGTATCTGTACACTTACACATATGATGTGTAGTTCAGACTTTTAATAACACATGAACTATGGTGCAGTGTTAGAAACTTTTTTTTTTCTTGGTTGTCATTCGGACGACCTGGGCAAAATTCCAGGTGGTCCGAACTGAATTTCACTGGTCCGAAAATTTTTTTAGGTAAATTTATTTTAATTGATATTAGTTTAAGGAACACGCATGTGTTAATATATTTAATGATACAATTTGATAAATCAGAATTCATATTTTCCTTAGCATGGCGATGTGCATCACTTTTTTCATGGATTTTCAGTCTCCACACGGAAAGACTTGCAACCACTGATTTAAGTAAATTCCGATTGTTTACCGGCAGAAATACACACATCATAAAACATTGATTCACGTTCATTACAAAAACGTAAGCAAGGGCGGTTGTCCAACCATTCATTTCATGAGGCCCTAGGCTTTCTATGAAGTTCGAAGTTATTTGTCTTTTTAGGGTTTGGTTCTTTTGCACCGGTCGCAAATTTCCACAACCGGAAATCATAAGTTGTAAATCGAAAGTACAATGTAAAGTCGGAACAGATTACGGAAAAACAAACAGGATTTACACATTTATTTACGTTTACTCTTGTATTTGGAAGCAGTGATAGTTCGCATTGTTTATATTGATATTATACAATATGATGAACACCTGTTAATTGTATTGTAAACAACCCCTTGAAAACAGCAAATAGCCATAATGTTACAAGAAAAATATTTCAGATTTCATTATAAATGATGTTAAAACAATCCCCACTGTGATTTTAGAAAATTAGCTTCATTGGTCGTGCCCTTGGGTCCACGGCTTGGGATCAAAAGGCAACACATTAGGATTTAAGACATGTGACTTTTTAATATTTTTTTAAAACATAAAAACTGTATTGCAAAATAAATTTCTCTGTCAGTGTTCATTCAAGGACGAGCCCTTGCACCATTGGCACCTAAATTTTACTTTTGGCGCAGTGATAACGTGTCAAATGCGACCGTATGGCGCATCGTCAGTCAGAAAATTCCAGAATTTTTTTAGATCTGTATGCGAGCCCGGTTTTCAAATATATACCAGTAACAAAAACACATATCCAGTAGAAAATATGGCAGAGAACCAAAAAAACTTCAAAACGGCTTGGTGACGATGTTAACAGGGCAGAAGATGCTATCGAGCAACCCGCGACACCTCCTTCTTTTGACGATAGGAAACGCAGTAGCAGAGTGATTAAGGCACTGAACTTTAATTCACCAGGCTTGACACCACTGTGGGTTGGAGCTCACATGTGTCAAGGTATCCAGGAACCTACCGCTGTCGGTGGGTTTCACTGATTTTCCAGCTGGAACTTCGGGCTTTCCTCCCACACAAATCCTGGCGACCGTTTGAGACCTTAAAAGGCAAAAAAATATGTAAAACACTCCCTAACTAACGATAAATCTGCGAAATCCTCCGAAGTAAGAAATATCCAAGAAAGTTGGAAAAGTCAATATCCGTGGCCCGTGTGGGACATATTTATCGATTTGAACAGGAATAAAATCTCATGAAATCTCCTGTAATCTCCTGTTTTGAAGCAAAGAAAGCAAAACATCTTCACTGAATTAACAGAAAATTTTATAATTATATAGTACTTTTGTTCAATTGTTAATAAAATCAAAGTCTGTCAACCTAGTTTAAGGTTCTTGCAAAACAGTCTACACTGTCAACGAAACTGCAGTCATTGTTGTTTGCCGTTTGGTTAATTCATTGGCAAGTGAGTAATTGCCTGTGCAAAAATATAAAGCTCAATAAATTTTCTAAAGCTATTGAAATGCCCTCATGTTGAAAAGCTGGCTCAGTTCATAATAACTGCTTCATAATTTACACACTATATTGACCCCCTAACTTATGCCAATGGCCCACTGTTTTATTGATGACGGGGCCAATGCCCCTCTGTGACAAATTTCTGGATTGAACACTGCTCTGTATACCTTTTGCTTTTTTAATCGCTGAAATGTTTATTTAATGCAGCATCTTTTCACCTGGAAAAGATAAAATCCTTTAATCAATTCCTTAATAAGATTTACCTGTATGATGGTACAATGCCGGCAGCTTTGTTTTTGCCTCATCTAATTGAATTGTTTATAACAACTCTAACCTGTTATAGGGATCACAGCAAGAAATCAAACACCGACTGTAAGGTCGCTGATGTCCAGCATTTGTCTTATGCCAGACATTAATCCGAAAATGAAGATGTACTGTATCTTGTTTTTAATTTTTAGTTTGCCTCAACGAAGTTGAGAAAGAACTATTGGAGTACCCTCGGCGTCCACGTGCGCATCCACTTCCACGTCCGCGTCCCCTTGGTTAAAGTTTACGTCCAAGTTTTGATTTTCTCGGAAACTATAAGTGACAGGAACTTGGAACTTTGTATACTGATGCATCAGGGATGGTAGCTCAGCATCCAGGCAAAATAAGGTCACTGTGACCTACATTTTCTGCTTGAATGACTTTGGTTCATTTTAATCAGTCCAGGGCATCACCAAAAACAGTTATCAATCTTGTAACCTTTATTTGTTATATTTTAAGTGATTTTTCCATTTTTTAATTATCTCCCTTAGTGAAAATTTCAGAAATAACTAAAATTGGTTATTTTGTCTGCATCATGTCAAATTTGCCACAAGCTCTAATTCAAGAAACTTGAACAACAAAACCACATGGTTTATGTAAAGTTTAAAAGATATTAATGAAGTAAATCATCTTAATAATCGCTGAATTGGTTATATTAGATAATGACTATTTACAGTTGTAATTGGCATTTCAAGTCCCTTACCTATGTTTATTTTATATAGACCCTGCATTTTTTTGCTTCAAAAAACAGGGGCATATCCAAAATAGCTGTACCTTTTTTATTCTCAAAATCTTTACCTTGTATATTTTATGATTGGTTTGTTCCGAAGTTCTACCTTGCTTATCATGGTTTTTGTCTGCCTGCGACGAAAGTCGCGGAAGGCGAGACATAGGAATTACTTTACTTTCCAGCGGAGGCGGCGTAAACTTTTTGTAAGACTTTTGTGGAAAATGAATTTCTAGAAAAGTATAACACCTAGGCATTTGATATTTGGTATATAGACAGCTTGTGTTATGGTCTACGCAACTGTCACGATGCCGTGTGACCCTGACCCCATTTTCATGGTTCAGCGACTCTGTAAAGTTAGATGTTTTTTAGGTTGTCAACTTTATTGTAAGACTTTTGTGGAAAATGAATTTCTTGAAAAGTATTTTACCTACGCATCTGATATTTAGTATACAGCTACTTCAGATTACGGTCTACGCAACTCTCACCATGCCATGTGCCCCTGACACCATTTTCATGGTTCAGCAACTCTGTTAATTTGTGTCTTTTTTGGAGTTATGAATCGTTTTGTAAGACTTTTGTGGAAAATGAATTTCTTGAAAATTATTATACCTAGGCATCTGATATTTAGTATACAGCTACTTTGGGTTATGGTCTACGCAACTGTCACCATGCTATGTGCCCCTGACCCCATTTTCACGGTTCAGCGACTCTGTTAATTTGTGTCTTTTTTGGAGTTATGAATCGTTTTGTAAGACTTTTGTGGAAAATGAATTTCTTGAAAAGTATTATACCTAGGCATCTGATATTTAGTATACAGCTACTTCAGATTACATTCTACGCAACTGTCACCATGCCATGTGCCCCTGACCCCATTTTCACGGTTCAGCGACTCTGTTAATTTGTGTCTTTTTTGGAGTTGTAAACCGTTTTGTAAGACTTTTGTGGAAAATGAATTTCTTGAAAAGTATTATACCTAGGCATTTGATATTTATTATACAGCTACTTCAGATTAGGATCTACACAACTGTCACCATGTCATGTGTCCCTGACCCCATTTTCCCTTATCCCATTTTCATGGTTCAGCGACTGTTAATTTGGGTCTTTTTTTGGAGTTGTAAACCTTTTTGTAAGACCTTTGTGGAAAATTAATTTCTTGATTAGTATGATACCTAGGCATCTGATATTTAGTATACAGCTACTTCCGGTTATGGTCTACTCAACTGTCACCATGCCGTGTTACCCATTTTCACGATTCAGCGACTCTGTTAATTTGGGTCTTTTTGGAGTTGTCAACCTTTTTATAAGACTTTTGTGGAAAATGAATTTCTTGAAAAGTATGATACCTAGGCATCTGATATTTAGTATACAACTACTTTGGGGTATGGTCTGTTCAACTGTCAACATGTCGTGTGACTCAGACCCCATTTTCACAGTTCAACGACTCCGTAAATTTGAGGTTGTAAACCTTTTTGTAAGACTTTTGTGGAAAATGAATTTCTTAAAAAAGTATGATACCTAGGCTAAGGCTTAGGTAGATGAGTTCAGTGATGGTGCCAGCAGGCGAGACATACTTTTAGTGGCCACACTTGTTTTGCCTATAACTTTAGAACGATAGTAGGTAGAGAAAAACTTTCAATTGCTAAAATGTTCAGCTCATCAAGCTCCACTAAAGTATTAAGTCGAAGTAGTCAGACGGCTCCTTGTAGGAGTTATCTCTCTTGGAAGGTAATAAAAAAAAGCGATTTTGGTGGTTTTTTGCCTATAACTTGAGAACGATAGTAGATAGAGAAAAACTTTTAATTGCTAAAATGTTCAGCTCATCTAGCTCTACAAAAGTCTCCATTAGCTCGAAGTTGTCAGAACACTCCTTGTAGAAGTTGTCTCTCTTGAAATGTCAAAAATAGCGATTTTTGTGGTTTTTTGCCTGTAACTTAAGAACGATAGAAGATAGAGAAAAACTTTAAATTGCTAAAATGTTCAGCTCATCAAGCTCTACAAAAGTCTCCATTAGTAGTTGAAGTTGTCAGATGGCTCCTTGTAGGAGTTATCTCTCTTGAAATGTCAAAAATAGAGATTTTTGAGGTTTTTTGCTATAACTTGAGTAAGTAGAGAAAAACTTTAAAATGCTAAAATGTTCAGTTCATCAAGTTCTACAGAAGACCTCGTTGGTTCGAAGTTGTCAGATGGCTTCTTGTAGGAGTTATCTCTCTTGAAATGTCAAAAAATAGCGATTTTGGGTTTTTATGCCCCCGCGAGGACATGATAGGGGGCATTAAATTTTACTCATGTCCGTCCGTCCGAATTTCTGTCAAGCTTTTCTCAGAAAAGCTTTTCTGTCGGACATCTACTTCCTGTTTTGCGCTGGATAGATACCAAAATCAACATGAAAATTTCCGTCAAGCTTTTCTCAGAAACCGTACATGGGAATGATTTGAAACTTGGTAGGATGGTTCAGTTTGATAAACTATGCATCCTAAGCGACTTTCAGACCTGTCGGACTTCAACATTTTAGGCCAGCGGGGGCATCCGTGTGCCATGGACACATTCTTTCTTTATTTTTGCCTATATTTTGAGAACGATAGTAGATAGAGAAAAACTTTAAATTGCTAAAATGTTCTGCTCATCAAGCTTTACAAAAGACTTCTTTGGTTCGAAGTTGTCAGATGGCTCCTTGTAGGAGTTTTCTCTCTTGAAAAGTCAAAAATAGCGATTTAAGGTTTTTTTGTCCTTTAACTTGAGAACGATAGATGGAGAAAAACTTTTAGTTGCTGAAATGTTCAGCTAATCAAGCTCTACAAAAGTCTCCATTGGTTTGAAGTTGTCAGACTGCTTCTTGTAGGAGTTATCTCTCTTGAAAAGTCAAAAATAGCGATAATAGGTGTTTTTTGCTTGTAACTTGAGAATGATAGTAGATGGAGAAAATTTTTCAATTGCTGAAATGTTTAGCTCATCAAGCTCTACAAAAGTCTTCATTGGGCCGAAGTTGTCAGACAGCTCCTTGTTGTATAAGCTATTGCTCCTTGATAGCAAAAATTCCAGGTGAGCGATACAGGCCCCTTGGGGCCTCTTGTTTTTTACCAAATGCCCTTATATAGGCCTATTACAGATTAAAAGTGGCTTATATTGATACAATTTAACAAAGCATGCATAGGAGAAAGTCCATTAAAACACAACTTTTGTAACTATCATGACTGGAATGATAATTTAGTGACATGAAAAGGGCAGGGATTTTTTTTTTACTAAAATCAAAAAGGACAACAGGGAGACTTTCCTTGTAAAAATTACCTAGCTGGAACACTGATATAGTGGAAAAGTATTTAAAATTACAATTGTAAAATCAATGTACATTTGATTTTGCTTGTACAAGAAATGCAAATGTTCACTTTTATTTTTAGATTCACATGAAAAGTGTCTACAACAATTACGCAATGATAAGACTCTAACTGAGGAGAAGATAAAGTGCATTTTGGCCATTCACTACTTCAAGCCTCTGTCAAAAGATGGTTTTTGTTTCATTGACAAGTGTCACAGCTGTAAATCATGTCCCTTGTGTAAAGAGACTTTAAAAGCTGATATGAAAGAAACTTCTTTTGGTAAGTACCAGAGTGTATTTAAATACATCGTATGTACATGTATACATTTATGTATGTAAATGTAAGTTCTAAATCAGGTTTACCTATGGGATCAAGTTACTTACTATGAATATAAAATCAGGCCACATTTTCTTTTTATATCAATGAATAATGAATCAATGAGGTTAAAATGACATTTGTCTGATTGTATGCTACCATTAAGTTACATGTCAAGTTTGTGAAGTAAAAGTAATTGTCTGATGCGACAAGTAAAATCTAACTGCTTAATATTTTCACCAATTCCTTTTGCAATCGAAAAAGGAAACTGCATATATTAATTGTTGGCTTACAGGGGTCACCACACATTTTGATAGGGAGACTTGAAGTCTCTCTGGCTGCTCAATAGGGAGACTTCAGGGTGCTACAGGGAGACATGAGGGAGACTCTGGTTTCGTCGCTGTTCTAAGATGTCGTCTAAACTTATGGGCGTTTCATCATTTTTGTATTAAGGTTTTATGAGTTAACCTGGTGTGACATACCCCTTGTACTCAACTCTTCTAAAAAAAAAACTCAAAAAAAGGGAAAAGGGTATAAACATCCATCCAAAGAATTGGATAAACAACTTATATTCAAAATATTTATTTGCAGACTTGGTCCTAGAAAAGCAATATTTGTTTAAATGAAAAAGCCTAAAATTTTAGATAACATTGAGACTATACTGTTTTGTTTTTTAAATAGTTATTATAGATTGTCCCAGTCTGACAGTTAAAAAAAACCAGGAAGTTAAAATTGACAATGTAAATAAATAAAAATAAGCCACTATTGAGAGAAAATAAGTAAATCTGTGAATGGTCACTGACAAAAACTTAACAAATACTTTGTCTCCATATTCCATGTTTTCCTGTATGCCATTGGTAATAATTTTGAGTTATCTTTCTTTGTCAATGTCAATATTTAGTGCATTCATTTCACATGTTTTATGGAGATATAAAATGCTTGTTAAGAGTAATTATTATAATAATACAGTGGAATTAGAGGCATTATGGACTAACTTTCATCAATTGCAGGCTAGTTGACAAGTGTATGCAAAAAATCTGAATGTTGCACATGTACAGAACATGTGACCGATCATTTATGTTTAGTTCGTGTACAAATTAAACAACATATTTACGGTCTCTGTTAAATGATTAACGAAATTAAAATTGTTACTTTGTTTATTCTTATGATTGAGGAAGTGGCCAGTTGTTAATTACCAGCCTTTATGATGCTTATTAATTAGTTTAATCTGGGATTCAGATGGTCACAGGCAATTGACCTGAGGTTGGTATATTCAATTTGTCAACACCAACCGGTGTCAAAATAGCAGGACGACTTCAATGTTGCTTAGGGGCTACAGAAGAGCGACTTTTCAGTTATAAAGGCGACAGTTTCACCAAAATTGCCTGGTTTGATGAGCCTTGGCTCAGCTGGTCCAGTGGTTTTTCAAGGTCCACTATTCAAATCCATTCCCAATAAAAAAAAAAACTTACAAACATGTATTTATCCAATTTTTAGCTCACCTGGACCAAAGGTCCATGTGAGCTATTGCTATCACTTGCATCCATCGTCGTCTGTTAACAATTTTTCAAAAATCTTCTCCTCTGAAACTACTGAACAGAATTCAATGAAACTTGGCATGATTGTTCCTTAGGGTGTCCTGCACTAAGTTTGTGTTTCGTTTTTTGATACGTCAAAAAACATGGCCACCATGGCTAAAAATAGAACATAGGGTTTCGACCACCTTTAGAGCATTATAACTCTAAAACTATCATAGGTAGGAAAAATGGGAAGTCACCTCCCTTGTTCAGAATGAAAAGCTCTACAAAAGTCTCCATTGGCTCAAAGTTGTCAGACGACTCCTTGTAGGAGTTATCTCTCTTGAAAGGCCAAATATAGCGATTTTTGGCATTTTTTGCCTGTAACTTGAGAACGATAGTAGATAGAGAAAAGCTTTAAATTGCTGAAATGTTCAGCTCATTTAGCTCTAAAAAAGTCTTCATTAGGTTGAAGTTGTTAGACGACTCCTTGTAGGAGTTATCTCTCTTGAAGGCCAAAAAATAGAGATTTTTGTTGTATTTTGACTACAACTGGAAAATGATAGATACAGAAAAATTTCTTTTGATAATGTCTCCATTGGTTTGAATTGTCATATATGACTATATGTAAGAGCTATTACTCATGAAATGACAAAAATTCCAGGTGAGCGATACAGGCCCTGATGGGCCTCTTGTTATATGATGTAAGTTACCAATACCTGTATAATAAATTTCATTTAGGAGCAATGTTGTAATTTTTGGATGTTTACACTGGTTTTGTTTTGAAAATCATCACCAGAATTTGACAAATTTAAGTCAAGTCAGTAACCAGTTGCTACTATCTTGATCATACCTTCGTATGTGAGCTAGGAAGACCTTAAATGAATTCTGTGGTGGTGCCGACAGGCAAGACATACTTTTAGTGGCCACCTTTGTTCCTTTACAGGACGAAACATTTAAAAAATGCTATACATCATGTATTTGACCTTCAGAGGGCAAAAACCCTTATAAGGGGTTATCTGACAACTTCAACCCAACGGAGACTTTTGTAGAGCGTTTATTTTGGAAGATCATATGATCCCTCAGATTTTTAACCCCCCCCCCCCCCCCCATCTTAAAAAGTGATGGATTTTTCAGACAATGAACACAGAGTGATGGCATAAGCTCACATGACCTTTGGCCAGGTTAGCTAAAAAAAACGAGGTTAAGTCTTCCAATCTTGTGCCAACATCAAAGACTGTATGAGGCTTAAATTTTCAAATGTTCTGTCAGATCAGACCATGTGGATGAAACTTTCCAAAAAGTGATGGTGAGGGAACCAATGGAGTCTAGTTGTATAATTTTATGTCCAATGGTCAGGGACAGAGTGGAAGCTTGATATCCACTAAAGATAGACTGAATAATTTTTCAGTTTAGTTAATTTACAAGTGTTTTTCATTTGGATGACAGCCTGTGAATTAAGTCTAACAAAAAATGCCAACACATTTCCCAAGTGATCTTAAATGGCTTTTCCCAAAATACCCGGAAAACATGTGATCAAAACTTCAAGATCTACCTATTCTGACATTTTGAAGATCCTACAACCTATGTCATGTATGTAGTCGTTAATTTACCCTTTTAAGCTCACCTTGACCAAAGGTCAATGTGAGCTATTGTCATCACTTGGCATCCGTTGTTGTCGTTGTCTGCCATGGTAGGCGTCATCGGTGTAAAGAATTTAGAAAAATCTTCTCTGAAACTACTGGGCCAATAGGAACCAAACTTGGTCACAAGCATCAGTGGAGTGTCTACTTAAAAGATTCCTCAAATGAAGTAGGTCAGATAAAAAACATGGCTACAGTTGCTAAAAATAGAACATAGGGGGTATGACCATTTTTATGCCCCCGCGACGACATGTAGGGGGGCATTAAATGGGAATGATTTGAAACTTGGTAGGATGGTTCAGTATGATAAACTATGCGTCCTAAGCGACTTTCAGACCTGTCGGACTGAAACTTTTTAGGCCGGCAGGGGCATCTGTGTCCCATGGACACATTCTTTCTTTATTTGACCAGCATATCTAAAAAATTATAATAGATATGAAAAATCCGAAGTCACCTTCCTTGTTCAGAATCAAAAGCTCTACAAAAGTCTCCATTTGGTCAAAGTTGTCAAATCACTCCTTGTAGGAGTTATCTACCTTGATAGGTCAAAAATAGCAATTTTTTGATTTTTTGCCTATAACTTGAGAACGATAGTAGATAGAGAAAAACTTTCAATTGCTAGAAATGTTAAGCTTATTTTGCTCTACAAAAGTCTCCATTTGGTCTAAGTTGTCAAATCACTCCTTGTAGGATTAATCTCCATTGATAGGTCAAAAATAGCGATTTTTTTTTATTTTTTGCCTATAACTTGATAATAATAATAGATATAGAAAAACTTTCTATTGCTGAAATGTTCAGCTCATTAAGCTCTACAAAAGTCTCCATTTGATCCAAGTTGTAAAATCGCTCCTTGTAAGAGTTAACTCCCTTGAAAGGTCAAAAATAGCTATTTTTGTGGTTTTTGTCTCACCAGGGACGAAAGTGGCGGAAGGCGAGACATAGGTATTACTTTCCGGCGGTGACGGCGGTGGCGTAAACTTTTTGTAAGACTTTTGTGGAAAATGAATTTCTTGAAAAGTATTACACCTAGGCATTTGATATTTGGTGTATAGACAGCTTGGGTTATGGTCTACGCAACTGTCTCCATGGCGTGTGACCCTGACCCCATTTTTATGGTTCAGTGACTCTGTTAATTTGGGTCTTTTTTGGAGTTGAAAACCTTTTTGTAAGACTTTTGTGGAAAATGAATTTCTTGAAAAGTATGATACCTAGGCATCTGATATTTAGTATACAGCTGCTTTGGGTTATGGTCTACTCAACTGTCACTGTGCCGTGTGTCCCTGACATCATTTTCATGGTTCAGTGACTCTTTAAATTTGGAGTTGTAAACCTTTTTGTTAGACTTTTGTAGAAAATGAATTTCTCAGAAAGTATGATACCTAGGCTAAGGCTTAGGTAGATGAGTTCAGTGATGGTGGGGGCAGGCAAGACATACTTTTAGTGGCCACACTTGTTTGCCTATAACTTGATAATAATAGTAGATATAGAAAAACTTTCAATTGCTTAAATGTTCAGCTCATTTAGCTCTACAAAAGTCTCCATTTGGTTGAAGTTGTCGAATCACTCTTTGTAAGAGTTATCTCCCTTGAAAGGTCAAAAATAGCTATTTTTGTGGTTTTTTTGCCTATAACTTGATAATAATAGTAGATATAGAAAAACTTTCAATTGCTGAAATGTTCAGCCCATTTAGCTCTACAAAAGTCTCCATTTGGTTGAAGTTGTCAAATCACTCCTTGTAAGAGTTTTCTCCCTTGAAAGGTCAGAAATAGCTATTTTTGTGGTTTTCTGCCTATAACTTGATAATAATAGTAGATATAGAAAAACTTTCAATTGCTGAAATGTTCAGCTCATTTAGTTCTACAAAAGTCTACATTTGGTCGAAGTTGTCAAATCACTCCTTGTAAGAGTTATCTCCCTTGAAAGGTCAAAAATTGCGATTTTTATGGTTTTTTTGCCTATAACTTAAGAATGATAGTAGATAGATAGCTCTAGAAATCTTCAAATGTTCAATAAGGTTATGGTCCAATGACTCTAAATAGGAGTTATCTCTCTTGAATGTTCAAAACCGTTATCTCTATTGCATAATCAAAAGTAGTTATTTTGTTAATTATGTCTCTTATAATTGTTGGAATTGTTATATGACTTTATGTAGGAGCTATTGGTCCTTAAGTGACAAAAATGTCAGGTGAGCGATACAGGCCCCTAGGTGCCTTCTTGTTAGCTCACCTGGCCAAAGGCCATAATGGGTGTTGCAGTCACTTGTCATCCGTCGTAGGCCTGTTGTACAACTTTTCAGAAATTTATATTTTTTGCATTGTGGTCACATGGTAGTTGGGGGCATAATTTCTCTCAACCGACACGACCCGGGCCCTAGAAATGGTCATAGTGCATCTGTCTGACCTTCACTCTTTTGTGGACACAACTGAAACTGCTGTAGGACTGTTTGTCACCATTTGTAGTTGATTATTTTCTGAAGACATTTTGATCCAACATATTTTACAGAAGTTATGGGACTTTATTGACTAAGTGAATTTAAGGTCATAGTAAGAGGTAATTGAAATTGCACATTGTTCAGCGAATTGAGCTCTAAAAAATTGTCCATTAGATCGAAATTGTCTGATGACCCCTTAAAAGGATTTATGACCCCTTCAACCTGAAAAATATTTAGTCTCATAAAGATGTCACAGCTCAGGTATTCTTGTTTTGTCTACTTTAAATGCTTTAACCTTTATCTCAAACTGGTTAAAATCAGATCTACCAATTATTCCAATTATTGCAATGATATGCAATGACCCTCATGTGATAAGGAGTAATTGTTGGATCTGATTTAAATCAGATGTCGATCTTTAAACTACATTGTACTAGTCCAGATAAGGTCCTAATGCTTAGTATCTTTTCTTTGATTTTTTTTCAGGACACTGTTCAGTATGGCATGGTCAAGCTGATATTGTAATTCAAAAGAGTATAGTAAAAATTGATTTGGAAGATATTGCAAAATTGTCTCTACAAGATGAGGAATCAGATGAATTTGATGAGGAATCAGATGAATTTGATTTTTCAAATATTGTTGAAGTAAAGACAGAAGAAACAAAGATGAAGCCCAAATCAAGGTCTCAAGCAATGGCACAAACAATTGTGAATGCATTTGTTGAAGCAAGAATGAACAAATCTTTGTTTAACAAATTTATTCCATCCTTCTTAGCAACGGAACAAAATATCAGAATAATTTTGTTTAATTGCAAGTTAGACAAACTGCTCTTCAGTGATGAATTCCCTATTTGGAAAAAGGATGGCACTTTAAGTTTAAGAACACTGACATTTGTATGGCTAACTCTTAATTCCTCTATGAATAAGTTTGATATGAATGCAAAACATTTTATAGAGCGTACCCCAGTATCTAGATTTAAAGATGCTGTTGGAGATTCATATGAAATTTACTTGAATGAGGTGTCACGACCCTTACAAAAGGTACAAAAGGAAAACCAAGACGGGCCTGACAGTTATGAAGTGGAAGATTGGTCAATTATATGTGATGCCAAAAAGGGAGTTATGAAAATGTTAAGTGAAGATTAAGAAAATTAATGGTCTAAAACATGTAAAAAGAAGTTTGTAATGAAGGTTACACAATGTCTGTTGATTTGTCAATTTTTAAAGTGTTATTACAGTACCTGAACCAGTCTGTGCAACACATTGACTGATCGCTGACGGATCGGTAACCGCTTCATTTTTTGACGGATGACAGATCAGAAGGGCTTGCGATCGGTCATTAAATTATATGCACGGATCAATGACGGAATTATTTAAAGGTCGTATTTTTTGGCGAAACGAATTATTCATGCGTACCAAATCATTTTCAATATTGTATACATGTAGAACATGAATATATGAGCGTTTGTTACATAATTTTTGTGATTTTAATGTATTAATTGTTTTCCTCCAGATCCTAGGCATGTGCTATAAATATTAATAATAAAATTATATTGACTTTATTTTAAATTTTTATGACGTGCGATCTACAAATTATATATTTTGAAAATTTATTAGTGAGTTTATATAAAAATATAAATTTAATCTACATAATTCCAATTTTTAGAAGTTCTAAAAATTAAAAACCGGCAGCGAACACTTAAAAAAACAATTAAATTAAAAAAATTAATTTGAGTATAAAACGAGACATTTAAAACAACTATTTATCTCGTGGAAGATTCAGAAACATACCTTTGTTTGACCTCTGTGTGCAATTGACCAAATTAATAATACAAATAATTTAATAAAACAATTAATCATCTGGTTATTGACAAATTTGACAAAAAGAAAGACGGAAAAAGTAAATTTTCAATGTATATAAATTATAAGAATATACATAAGGCAGTCAACTGAAACAAAATTATAATTACGAATATACGAATCGATCATTGACAGATTGGTAAAATGCATGATGGGAAACAATCATCTGTCATCCGTCATGACGGATCGATGACTGATCGCTAACTGATGGCTGACGGATTGCTGACTGATCAATGACGACTGGCGGATCACTGACGGGTTCAAGTACTGTACAACCGCAATTCATAAAAAATACAATAACCTACAATTTGCTAAATATTAGATCACATAAGAGATTTTTCTTTGGTGAATTTTGCCATGACACAAATTTTTATAAAATAAAAAAAATTTAAAAAAGCAAAAAAAAACATTAAAAAAATTATTTGTATATATTATCTGTACTATTTTATTGTGTTTTTTCTATAATATATTTTTATTATATGTTTACATTACTTGGGAAATGAATTTTATCTCAGCTTAGTGTCTCACTGGCTGCAGTGCTGTAGCAACCTTTTTTTGTATCAAGTCTGCCAATCATTATTTTCTTCCTAAACTTTAAAACTTGAAATAAGAGGCCTAAGTTATAGAATTTTTTTGTGTCCTTTGCCTACCTAATGACCCTAACAAGCCATATTGGAAATTTTTTGAACATTTTGTATTAACCAGCAATATTTTTTATATATTTTATTTCCCCCTGGTATACCTCCTCAGGTACAAAACAAAAACCAAGACAGGCCTGACAGTTATGAAGTGGAAGATTGGTCAATTATATGTGATGCCAAAAAGGGAGTTATGAAAATGTTATGTGAAGATTAAGAAAATTAATGGTCTAAAACATGTAAAAAGAAGTCTGTAAGGAAGGTTACACCATGTCTGTTGTTTTGTCAATTTTTAAAGTGTTATTACAACCGCAATTCATAAAAACAGTAACCTACAATTTGCTAAATATTAGATCACATAAGAGATTTTTCTTAGTGAATTTTACCATGACACACATTTTTTATAAAATAAAAAAAAAACCCAAAAAACAAAACCATAAAAAAAAATTATTTGTATATATTTTCTTTACAATTTTTTTGTGTTTTTAGCTCAACTGGTCCAAAGGTCCAGGTGAGCTATTGTCATCACTTGGCGTCCGTCGTCGTCTGTCGTCGTCGTAAAGAATTTAGAAAAATCTTCTCCTCTGAAACTACTGGGCCAATAGGAACCAAACTTGGCCACAAGCATCTGTGGGGTGTCTACTTAAAAGATTCCTCAAATGGAGTATGACAGATAAAAAACATGGCCGTCGTTGCTAAAAATAGAACATAGGGGGTATGACCATTTTTAGAGCATTATATCTCAAAAATTAAAATAGATATGAAAAATCCGAAGTCACCTTCCTTGTTCAGAATCAAAAGCTCTACAAAAGTCTCCATTTAGTCGAAGTTGTCAAATCACTCCTTGTAGGAGTTATCTCTCTTGAAAGGTCAAAAATAGCGATTTTTGAGGTTTTTTGCCTATAACTTGAGAACGATAGAAGAGAGAGAAAAACTTTTAATTGCTGAAATGTTCAGCTCATTTAGCTCTACAATAGTCTCCATTGGGTCGAATTTGTCCGATGTCTCCTTGTAGGAGTTATCTCTCTTGAAAGGTCAAAAATAGCAATTTTTGAGGTTTTTTGCCTATAACTTGAGAACGAACGATCAGTTTTCTATTTTTATTGTATGTTTACATTATTTGGGCAATGAATTTATCTCAGCTTAGTGTCTTACTGGCTGCATTGCTGAGATGATTTTTCTTAGCTAGAGCTTATTTTGTAATTTTGTCATTCAAATATAACTTAAAAGTGATCAGTTTACCTCTGTTTCAGCAAATGTTTTGTCTTTTTTGTGTCCAACTGAATATCCAGTCTTTTTTCTGCAATCCATTTAATTAGTAAAACAAAGTCAATAAATCCTTTCATTTTAGGTTCCAACTGTTCAGAACATACTTTTCAACATTTCTGTGAATTTTCAAGGAAACCTATGAAAAAGAAACAACCCAGTTACAGCATATTTTGTTACCATGGCATTTTTAGAAAGTAACATAGACTCTTCCGTAAAAACATGTTTTCTTGCTATCACAAAAAATTGCCTCCAAAAAACCTTTTTGAACTTAACTATAAAGAAAAAGGTTCAGAATCTCAACTTATCCATTAAAACAATACATTTTAGTAGTAAATTTTTACTTTTTTTCAGAAAAAATACAGAAAACTGTGAAAAACTAACATTTTTTTTTACATTATTTTACTAAAAAAGCAAAAACTTATGGCCCAAAATTATCACATTTTATTTAAATAGTATTAAGCAGAAACTGTAGTTTCATTTATTGAAATCGGTCCAGTAGTTTTGATTTTCTACCCATTTTTATATTAGTCAGTGACCTTTGAGGAGGATTATTCTAAAGTCATTGAATCTAAAAGTGACGCAATTGAATGAATTGATATCATTTCACTTGTTTTGAAAAGTTGAATGTTATTAGGTGACAAGTTAAAAGAAATCACTGATTTATCGACAGTAACCAAGCATTTCTATTGATGTGAAAATCCTTGACAATCTACTATATTAATAAAGAGTAGGAATGGTAAATAGCCTTAAATGCACTTGCCTCATCCAAATAATGGATCTCCAATGGTAATGCAGCTGGTTAAGTTATAGTTACAGTGTTGACAATAAAACAAGAGATTGTTCCTGCCCTTGCAAAGTCATAGCCAGCTGTGGGGTGTTCCTCAAGAATACATGCTGGTATAGTATTGTCACTGAAAAACTACCCAAAATTTATGAAATTACACGCTATGATAAAAGCAAATTAAAAGTCTATTAAATATGTTATTTCAAAACATTCTGACCTAGAGGTCAAAGATGCAGTTCATACAGATCTGTATATCACTTTGAGTCACTCTAACTACAGACCAAATATTAAATTCTAATCATGCTAATATTAAAGACATGAAAATTACATGTACATGCTAAACTCGCACTTGGCCCATCATTTTATCCTAAATGACCTCATGGTCATGATGGTCAAAATGTTATTTGATGGATCAAAAATTCGCACATCAATTTTGTAAAGCACATCGTAAGGTATGACCACATAAAGTTTGGTTGCATTTGATTAAGATGTTTCAGAGGAGAAGATTTTTTAATAAAAGTTTACAGACGACGATGGACGAAAAGTGATGGCATAAGCTCAATTGGACCTTTGGTCCAGGTGAGCTAAAAAAGTAAACTGCTCTCTCAGTATACCCTGGCTACCCCAAAATGAAACTAAGTCGGTAAACAGGAATTAGATGACCTAGGAGCATAAAACTGCTATACACCATATGGTACTGTAGGATAAAGCTATATGCAAAATATCAGACCTGTATCTCATGAAGTTGCTTAGAAATCTGTAATGAAAATTTCACAACGGAGTAACGAATGAACAAACAGACAGACAAGGGTAAAACAGTATACCCCCAACTTCTTCGAAGTGGGGGTATAATAACATCTTGTTTAAGTTGCCTGTCTCTTACTGGTAATTCAGATATGTCTGATTTAAAGGGTATTTTATTCTGATTAGATCACATATTTTATTTTAGTAAAACTGTATATTTTTTATATTCTTTGCTCATACTTCAAAACTTTCACTTTGACTTAATCACTAAATTTCATCCCAATTGGTCTCATCAGTCAGGGAAGGGATCAAATTTAGTATTTTTGAATATGAACATAGTATTGCGGGCTTTCCCTGAGACCTTCCTGGTACCAAATGCTAGTACATCAATAATAATATATGTACTGCAATGCCAAAAGAAAATATATAAAGTACATTGTATTATTTCTAATTTGTTTACAATGCACTTAAATCTTCAAAATATATAAAAAAGTATAAAGTTTTGATTTATTTTTTGGTGGACCAAGAAAGTTTCGACCACAGCCATGCAGTTAGCAGGGGATTTTTTTTCATATTTTTCTTTGAACTCAGTAAGTTTTCATATAGCAACGAATAATACATGTTAACCAGTTATAATTATATAATGCCGAATTTTTGAATATATTTGGGAAGATAGAGTTTACATCTTTCCAACATCCAGATTTTTGTATTTAATTCATATTTTTTAACAGTTGGAATTTTAGAAGTTTGAAATTGAAAATTTTCACTTATCTGCTCTTCCAAAGTTTTTCGCTTCTTACCATGTCTGACGACAGTTAGTCCAGAAAAGTGGTTCACATGCAATAAATTATTTGATTTTGATTAAATATTAGTTGTGGATTGCTGTGTTCTTGACATATATTCCAATATTCTTTCTCTTAATTATTTTTCACAGAGCTGTTCTCATTGCGCCCTGTGGAGTCCGTAGAAAGATTCTCCATGCATGAGTTAAAGAGCTATTATATTTTTGCAAATTTTGAAATGTAAGTAGGAAAGATAGAGTTTATATCTTTCCAACATCCAAATTTTTGTATTTAATTCATATTTTTTTCAACTGTTTGAATTTAATAAGTTTGAAATTGAAAAATATCCAGTCTTGCAAAGTTTTTGGCTTCTTAGCATATCTGACGAAGGTTAGTACAGAAAAGCGGTTCACATGCAATAAATTATTTGATTTTGATTAAATAATAGTTGTGTTCACAGCATATATTCCAATATTCTTTCTCTTAAATATGTTTCACAGAGCTCATGTTCTCATTGCATCGAGTGGAGTCCAGAGAAAGATTCCCCGTGCATGCGTTTTAGAAATCTTATATTTCTGCCAATTTTGAAATGTATGTTGGGAAGATAAAGTTTACAACTTGCCAATGCCCAAATTTTTGTATTTAATTCATATTTTTCAACTGCTTGAATTTTATAAGTTTGAAATTGAAAAATATCCGGTCTTCCAAAGTTTTTGGCTTCTTAGCATATCTGACGAAGGCTAGTCCAGAAAAGCGCTTCATGCAATAAGTTATTTGATTTGATTAAATATTAGTTGTGTTAGTTGTGGATTGCTGTGATCTGGACATATATTCCATATTCTTTCTCTTAAATAAACCTGTTTTTCTACATCGGATTTTAGTTTGTAATTCAACAGGAGTTTAAAATAGGTATCCTGATTACAAATGTACATTGTTAAATTAAATAATTGGAAACATGAAATATTTTAGTCATATTTGACTGCTTGAATTTTTGAAGTTTGAAATTGAAAATTTTAATTTATCCGGTCTTCACAAGTTTTTGGCTTCTTAGCATATCTGACGAAGGTTAGTCCAGAAAAGCGCTTCATGCAATAAGTTATTTGATTTGATTAAATATTAGTTGTGTTAGTTGTGGATTGCTGTGATCTGGGCATATATTCCATATTCTTTCTCTTAAATAAACCTGTTTTTCTACATCAGATTTTAGTTTGTAATTCAAGAGGAGTTTAAAATAGGTATCCTGATTACAAATGTACATTGTTAAATTAAATAATTGGAAACATGAAATATTTTAGTCATATTTGACTGCTTGAATTTTTGAAGTTTGAAATTGAAAATTTTAATTTATCTGGTCTTCACAAGTTTTTGGCTTCTTAGCATATCTGACGAAGGTTAGTCCAGAAAAGCGCTTCATGCAATAAGTTATTTGATTTGATTAAATATTAGTTGTGTTAGTTGTGGATTGCTGTGATCTGGACATATATTCCATATTCTTTCTCTTAACTAAACCTGTTTTTCTACATCAGATTTTAGTTTGTAATTCAACAGGAGTTTAAAATAGGTATCCTGATTACAAATGTACATTGTTAAATTAAATAATTGGAAACACGAAATCATTAAGTCATATTTACTTAATTTCAAAAGACATACAACAAAACATATTTTTATATTAACAAGCTTTCAGCGAGACTGCACATTGTCCTCTACCAGGTAAATTAACAGTGGGGCAAGTGTGGACACAGCATTACACTTTTAACAGAAATCATAAGTGGACAGAATATCCATGTTTAATACTGTAACAATAACTGTTATTGACACAGCACTTAAAACATATTAGAATCTTTAATTTCTTCAGCAACTTATCACAAAAAAACTACATGGAAAATTTCACTAACTCCGACAAAAATTATCTGATAAACAGAAAATACTACTGTACACAGTAAAATGTTTCTCATCATTACAAACCTACTTACCAAATTTAAACTCATTATATCTTCACAGTTTAGTAGAAAAGTGTTGAGAACTTAATTTTAGTGAAAATTTGCTTAGTCCAAAGGCCATAACTCTTACAAAAACTATGCAATTATCAAAATTTTTAATTTAATCTGTAACTCATCAATACAAAGCTACATACCAAATTTCAAACCATTACCTTAAACAGTTTAGGAGACATATCCAGAGAACTTTATTTTAGTGAAAAGGACCCAAGCCACTAAGTACCTGGCCTTAAAATTTGTTAAAATTTCAAAACTTGTTTTACTTTGATAAAATGTGGGTGCATGTAATTTTTAATTAATATATTTTATTATTCCAATCGGTTTAAACTCAAAATGTTAGTATGTAATTCAATATTTTGTTGTGAAAATGTGTAATTTCGAGGAAATTTTAAAAAATCACAAAAATGTACACATTTTGGAATGATTTTCAGCAGTTCTAGATGTGGCGCCACCTGTCGCCCAAGATTTTTCTTTCTAAATTTGTTAAATATAATATGATGAATAAATTTAACATACAAAATTAATGGGCGAAGTGTGGTGCCACCTCTATTTCTTCCAAAATCTACACCAACAGCTAGAATTTGATGATTTTCATCAATTTACCCAGAACTTACCATTTTTGTGACATTGTCTTGAATTTGTCTTGAATTTATCTTTGATGCCATTGATTAAAACGACATGGAAATTTGCAGCATATTGATGTTAGATAACTTTCACAACAAAAGATTCAAGGATAAAAGGTTTTCAATTTTTACTGTATTTAAGGCCAAATATAGTAGTTAGTGAACCAGGTCCTTTACAAAGTCAAAGAACAATAACTTTTACAAAAATGAACCAAAAACCAATGAAATTCAAACTTGATCACTATCTCATCATTATGAACTTACCTCCAAATATGAACTCATTTTCTAAAAAATTTTAGAAAAAAGTCTTGAAATCTTAATTTTAATGAAATTTAAGTCAAAGGACCTTAACTTTTACTCATAAATTATCTGATGAAATTGGAACTTGACCTGTAACTCTTCAATATAAAACTACAAATCAAATTTCATTTCATTATCTTAAACAATTTACAAATTAGAAGAACCTGGGGGCATGTATCATCATCTACCTGGAATTTTACCATTAAGGAGCAAAAACTCCAAAAAACAAAAAAAAAAGCAAAAATCATTTTTAACCAACTAAGAGTGATTAAATATAAATCGTTAAAATTAATTTTATCCAATGTTGTATGCATTGTAAGCTATAAAATTAACAATACCTATCTTTGATGTCATATGTACATGTTTATATTGAAATTAGACTTCTTTATATATACTTTCAGCTTACACACTTATGTTTTAGTGATATGTCATAAAAATCATCCACATCAGAAAAATACATTAATCCAGTATGGCTTGTTGAGTTGAATGATGACAGAACAATTTCAGGACTTTATTGATAAAACCAACACAATGAAAAATATGTATTAAATCATATCTATTATCATAATGTAACTACACAAGGAAAAAACAAAACATCCAACACAAATATTCCACACGTGGACATCACACGGAAGTAACTGTTTTCTAACACACAAAATCTAGATGAACCGGAAACGAAAAAACCCTTAACACAAGTTTTCGGTAAACAGGAAGTAGTAATTTTTCTGGCATAAAATCGCTTTACATCTTATAGTACTTTAGGAGAAAGCTACATACCAAATATCAAGAGGCTGTGGCATGTAGTTGCTGAGAAAACTGTGACAAAAGTTTTTGGTGACACAAGTTTTCGGTAAACAAAGAGGTATTAATTTTTCGGGCATAAAATCGCTTTACATCTGATAGCACTATAGGAGAAAGCTACATACCAAATACATGTATCAATAGGCTGTGGCATGTATATGCTGAGAAAACTGCGACGGAAATATTGTATATATGTCCACAATAAGAAATACGCGCAAGTTCTCTGTAAACAGGCAGTTGCAACTTTTCGGGCATAAAATCGCTTTACACCTTATAGTACTATAGAAGAAAGCTACATACCAAATATCAAAAGGCTGTGGCATGTAGTTAGAACTAAGAAAGTTCTGGGTAAACAGGAAGTAGTAATTTTTCAGGCATAAAATCGCTTTACACCTTATAGTACTACAGGAGAAAACTACATACCAAATATAAAGAGGCTGTGGCATGTAGTTGCTGAGAAAACTGCGAAAAAAGTTTTTGTGACGCCGCAGGATGCTGGACGCAAGGACGCAAGACGACAAATAGTGCCAAAATGACTCCTATATGTCGCTTTGCAACACGTAGCAGGTGACGTAAAAAACTATTGCAAAACTTGATACATTTTACCTCAAAATGAAAAAGCCATCAAAATGTATAGATGATTGGTTTGTTCAGACTAAAGTGCAAATGAAATCAAAAAGGTATTTTTGCCAAAGAAATTTGATTCAAAAGTGTGAAAATTACTTGCCCTAATGGACTACCACTTTAGAATAAATCCCAGTCCACTTGGATTTTATGGTAGTCCCAGGCTACCAGACTAGTATTAGTGTCAAACCCCTTTTCTAAATGAAGGTTATAACAAAATTATTTAAAAATATATATGCTAAAAAATTACAGGAGAGTTTACAACTACATGTACAATGGTCCTGACTTGGTACTTGTACATGCATTTCAAAGAAAATTATGTTTTAATTAGGTTTTATAATATGCCAAACCCCATTTCTTTTAGGAATAGTGTCTGGCAGTAAAGCAATATTAGTAATCATTGAAAATTCATAATATTGCAGTAATAACACAGGACTTGAATCACACATCTGAATAACATGGCAATTTGAGATAAAAGTTGAAATTTTAGATACTGTAGTTTGGGAAATCATTTAACTACTACTGTTTGCATTAACTACAAAAGTCTTGATCTTTATTTGTATCATCAGCCATCTTGGTAGCTGTTACTTGCTAGCAAACATATCATTGCAATTAATGCAAGACACCCTTAGGAATCTGGTTAAATTGGTTGAATTTTGTTAGGTGGTTTCACATCAGTAGATTTTTAAAATGTGCCAACTTGAAAAAAACAACCAAAAATCTGATTTTGCAGAAATAACTCCTACATCAGTAAAATAGATTTTTTTGAAATTTTCACCATAGGTCCATCTCATCGTGCTTAACAATATTTCCCAACAGGAAATTTTAGCTAAATGTAATGGTTCTATTAGTATCAGCAAAAGGCTGTGGTCTATGTATAGTAACCGTGGCAATGTTGTTCAATGGATCAAAACAATGTTTTGTGGAGAATGTCCTAAGGAACACTTATGCCAACTTTCATTTAATTCTGCTCAGTGGTTTCAGAGAAGAAGATTTTTAAAACTGTAAACTTGACAAATGGGCAAAACATCAGATTCAGGGGCCATAACTCCAAAGTTGGTAAACAGATTTTTTTTTTGGAAAGGTCCCTCTCATAATGCTGAAAAATATTATTTTCAGGAACATTTTAGCTAAATGCAACCACTGATGCTATGGTCTATTTAAAGTAATGTCAGCTATGTTTCTCCAATGATAAAAAAATTCCAAACGCTACTTTGTGCATGACATCCCAAGGAAGGCTCAAGTCAACTTTAATTGAATTCTGTTCACTGGTCTCGGAGAAGATATTTGGAGAAAGATATAACAGATGAAAACAGACACCAAGTGATGTCAAAAGCTCACAGGATTTGTCCAAGTGAGCCAACAAAATCACCTCACATTATATACAAAAAATGGGTCAAAGACAGAAATGGCCGGATTTCTATAAAAAGGAAGTAGATGAGCGACAGACCTGAAATCGAATCCCACCACATGGGACCCCATGCTGACGCTGCATACCAAATATCAAGAGGCTGTGATTAGTAGTTGCTGAGAAAAGTGTTACAAAAATTTTTTCCTTGCCCACCCGTTAAACAGGAAGTAGGTGAGCGACAGACCTGAAATCAAATCCCACGTGCACGGTATGGGACCTCATGCTGTTGCTGCATACCAAATATCAAGAGGCTGTGATAAGTAGTTGCTGAGAAAAGTGTTAAGAAAATAAAATTTTTTCAAATTTTTCTCCACCCACCTGCGTTAAACAGGAAGTAAGTGAGCGACAGACCTGAAATCCAATCATACAATATGGGACCCCATGCTAATGCTGCATACCAAATATCAAGAGGCTGTGATTAGTAGTCGCTAAGAAAAGTGTTACGAAAATATTTTCAAATTTTTGTCCCTGCCCACACCCGTTAAACAGGAAGTAGGTGAGCGACAGACCTGAAATCCAAACCCACAGTATGGGACCCCATGCTGATGCTGCATACCAAATATCAAGAGGCTGTGATTAGTAGTTACTGAAAAAAGTTTTACAAAAATGTTTTCAAATTTTTTTTCCCCGCCCACCCCCGTTAAACAGGAAGTAGGTGAGCAACAGACCCGAAATCCAATCCCACGATATAGGACCCCATGCAGATGCTGCATACCAAATATCAAGATGCTGTGATTAGTAGTTGCTGAGAAAAGTGTTATGAAAATATTTTCAAATTTTTTTCACTGCCCACCTGCGTTAAACAGGAAGTAGGTGAGGGACAGACCTGAAATCCAATCCCACGACAGGGGACCCCATGTTGATGCTGCATACCAAATATCAAGAGGCTGTGATTAGTAGTTGCTGAGAAAAGTGTTACGAAATGTTTTTCCCCACCCGACCGCCCGCCAGCCCGCCGCCCAACATTCACCATTTTATAACCCCGGCCTTTCACTTGTGAAATCCGGCCAAAAATACAATCCAATATACAAAAAGAAATCTCTTAGAAAGAAAGAACCACTTACCACAGCTCCACTAGTTTCATCTGAATCAATGATCAAATCTTTATCTGAAATAAAAAAAAACATGTAATAAATTAAAGAACTTCAGTGAGGAAGCTCACAATATCCCATTCCCACTGTTTCATTGTGGAGGCATTAGAAGTCATGCTGAAGTACTATGTAGATGATTCACTAAAAGATGGTCTCTGATAATCAATCCCATACAAGCAAATACTTTTGCTAACAAGTTCAAAAAATTTCATTAAAATATATTAATCAATCGATTACAAAGCTCACCTTGTAATGCTACTTTGTCAGTAAGCGGGAATGGACCATTCTTTCAAAGGTCATCCATGTGGAAAAAGTAGGTCACAGCCAGTATCCAAAGCAAACATAAGGCTTAGCATATGTAGGTGCACTTACCATACCAATATGGTTCGTGTGACATTTGTCAGTAAGTAAGAATTGATTTTAAACCTCCCTTTATGATAATTTGACCTCCCCTGAATTAGGGAATAACTGTATTGTATTTCAAGCTTTCACGGCGTAAAACATAGATTTTACTGTCGCAAATTTAGTTTACCTGGTGACGCGTAGTTTTACTCCGTCAAAGCTTGAAATACAATACAGTTATTTCCATTCTAATGCAATTGAATACAAAAATTGATATTTTTTTCCTTCAAATTACAAAAAAATCTGCAAACAAAAAATCCGCCAAAAAGTTTGATTACTTTAGGCACAAAAATGTTCGTTGCCTCCTAGACCACACCTGGACTGGACTTTGTCAACTAGATGTGACCATTGACCAGTTAAGGTTAAATGCAAGGCACTTTTGTGATCTTGCTGCATTAGTCTAAATCTGTAAACATAATTTTTAGCTTTCTTCGTTTAAATAAATATATTGAGATCTTTGTTTAAATACCTATATTAAGAAGTAGTTTTTCACCGATCTGACGTCTGTAAACTTGAAGCTGTTCACTATTCATTGCAAACTCTAGGGTTTCTTCATTAATGAAACATTCTGCAATCTGAATACAAATAATTGAAAAAGTCATCTTTGACCATAAAACTTTTATACAGCATTTCATTTGCAATCATCATGGGTAACTGTTTCCATGTTCTATAAATTATCTATTTACCAAACATTTTAACAGTGGTTAACACTGATTGTTTTTTTTTCAAATTGAATTATTGAAATCTCTTAAAATTTGTTTCGACATTGTTGCATACATTCAAATTTGTCACCACTTAGATGTGTAGTCTTGGAATTTTGTGCTCAAGGTTTTTGGATGATCAGATTTGTGTTTCTAAAAATTAAATAGAAACACAAATGTTGACACTATAGCTGATGGACAAAGATATGCTTAGCTACTGATATGCAGGCAAGACATTAATAATGGTCTTAATGTTTTTAATAGAGAAACATGATTGCCAAAAAAAAAATGATGAGTCTGAAACATAAGTTACCTTCAAAACATAAACACCACAGGATATTCCATCTTGCTGCTTCGAATGAAGCATAGTTTTAATGGTCCAAAACTCTGGTTCCTCATAACCAAGATTTTGTCTTCCCTTCAGGAAGCAACTAAAATAAATTAATTATATTAAATAATAATACATACATGTACATGTATATTAAACCAAACTCATATTTGAGTCTTCCAAGGAAGACATGACGTGTCACCTGGATTCATTAAACAAGTGGCAAAGTTTATGTTTTGATCAGGCAAACCCACCAAAATAGAATAAGTGAGAACGCTAAATAAAAATTCATTATCACAAAATGTAATAAACAATCTGTGACAGTTTAATGAAAATCCTACAAGTCCTTTAGTCATAGTAGCTCATAAATAACCAAGACTCACCCCCAACCAAAATTTTTGTTCTGGGAATTCAAAATGTAAAGTAATGGGAAAGTATTAATAGCAGCTGTTCAAAAGCATAATGTAATGAACATGTGAAAGTTTCATGAACGCCCTACAAGTTGTAATAAAAACAGAGTCAGGGATAAACAGAATGTGTGACAGATGATGACTAAATTGATCTATATCTATACATGTCACCCAACAATACCTCTGCAGTCAACACAATAAACAGACAGAGATATTTGGCACTTTATAATTCTCTGAAGTGTATGTAAACAAAATTTTAAGAATCATTTTCTTAAATACAGTCAATCGTTGATAGCTGGAACTTGGATGGCTCAAGCCCGGGATGCCTTGAACTGTTCTTGAAGTACCAATTTTATGCCAGTGATAAAAACCTTGGATAACTCTTACTCAATAGTTGGTCCCGTTTATGATTATACACTGTAAATAAAGCCTGATACCGGGTAATTCAAACTGGTCAAACAGTTGGCATGGGTAACCAAAGGTGTGAATAGTGGAACCCCTACAGATTAACAAGGTGTCTAATTAATATAGGTAATAAACATGTCTTTGTTGTCCGTAGGACCATGTATGAAGATTATTGACACAATTAATCCTTAATCTGTTGACAGTCGAAAATCATCTTCAATTGATTGTTTGTTAAGCATTATATTTAGAGAAGTTTTATTGCATAAGTATCTTCGTAAGCTATATATAAACCAGTCTTCGACATTGGTCACCAGCCAGACTCCTGTGGCTGTTAAAAGGCTTTGGGGACATGTAAAATGTGCGTTGTTGAAGGCCTGTCTGGCTGGTGAAGTTTAAAAAAAAAACTTTTTATATCTTGCAACTTGGTGTTTTGAAAATAAAATATTGATGTTAACAGTATTCTTACTGGTTCTTTGTCGTTGATTTATAAACGGAAGTTCTTGAATTTTAAATAGTAACCCAGTTTGCATGTGAAGTCGTTTCCGCACTTATGGCAATAGAAAATTAAAATCGTCTCATGCAGGAGTATTCTATTTCAAGGAACAAAACGACACGAAACTGTTTTGTTTCTGGTTTTAGCAATTTCATATACCAATTGCTATTTCAAGAAACGAAACTGTTTTGTTTCGTTCGTAATATAGCAATAAATTTGATCTTGTTTCTGGTTTTAGCAATTTTGGTAAAAAAAATCCCAAATACACTTTACTCTAAATTCAGCCAAATAAATTATCTTATCCTCACAAAAAATAAAATATTATGCTTAACAGTGGGATAGCGGCCAATTTATAGAAAAAATAAGCTAGATGGTCTCCCATCATAAATCGATATGCCATATTTTAAAAAATGTTTAAGAATTCTAACGCAAAATCATTATAAAGATTATAAATATACAGGTTTCATGACAACAAGATTCAAAAAGTTTTAATGTCAACCATTCATCCCATATTATATAGCAATCGGTCGATGAATTTAATAAATAAAAAAAAATTGGAATAATGTGAACGCTGAATGTTTTGACTAAGTTTTGTATAATTCAAACAATTAGAAAATGTTTATAGCTTTCTTTGATTAGGTTAAGACTTGCATATGTATTTAGTCTAATAATAAATCATCAGATGGTGATGTTTTGTGAAAATGAAAACAGAAGTAATCGCATTCAAACTAACAAATCATAGACGGACCTGATACAAAACTACCAATAGCTCAAATTCCTTTTGTTGGTCCCTTCGAGTTTGAGCTTTTGAATGTTGTGTGTTACAAACACACACATTAAAGCAAAATACCACGGTTGGTGTTTTAAAGGAGAACTTCTGAATCAATTTTTTAATATCAAAATATTGTATAATCGTTGCCTACATTTGCCAAAATCGTAAATTTACGGTATTATTTTTTAATTGTAAATTAGGAAAATGAACACTATAATGCACTTTGTTTCATGAAATGTTCTCTTCAACTTCATAATACTTATTTTTAAACAATCATAATTACCGACACATTTACAGTTTTTAATAGCTTTTGACACCTTTTTTCTGAAGCCATATCCACTCTAGGAATTAATTTATAAAGGAAATGTTATTCAATATTAATTACACAACAACAGCCACATGTGTTCACCTGTGCAGCCAAACAAAATGCATAATTAGTTACACCCAAAACAGGTAAATCTCGAGAATTTGTCATTGAAACCAATTTTTTGTGCAAATGTTTTGATATATTTGTTACTGATATTGCTTGTCAAGAGTCCCAAACTGAATATTCCATTATATCCAGTACAAATTTCACGTTTGCACGTTTGTTCCTGGGAAAAATATGTCAGATGTCAAATATTCCTTTAAATTAAATGTCGTTGTAACGAGGGCTCACTGTATATATATATAAATTAAGAACGAAATTTGGTACATTCAACTTGTCTTGGCAGAATAAATAACCCCTTCGTGAAATGATCTTGATGACTGCTGTTGTGACCCAATGATTTCTTGGTATGAAATTATTACATAACAATCAACAAAATGATTAAATATGTATTTAGTCCAATAATAAATCATCAAATGGCGATGTTTTGTGGAAATGAAAATAGAAGAAACCGCATTCAAACTAACAAATCATAGACGGACCTGATATATAAAACTACCAATAGCTCGAATTCCTTTTGTTGGTCCCTTCGAACTTGAGCTTTTGAAGTTTGAGTGTAACAAAAACACACATTAAAGCAAAATACCGTGGTTGGTGTTTTAGAGAAGAACTTCTGAAAACAATTTAAGCATTTTTATATTACAATGGAAGCCTTTTCTTTGTTTAATCTATCAAAAAGTATTCTTCAGTATTATAACCACTGATTAATAATGATGAGAGTGTCTGTCTATCTGTAATCTATTTCCAATCTGATTGGAATTTGATGATATAGGTAGTGAGGGATGCTCAATCTGATTAAAATCAGACCTACCAATTGTTATCTATAGTCACTGCATAGAAGGACTGGAGGACATTCCATTCTACTTTCTGCTTTGATGACCTTTTTAGTAAACTAATCAAATTATATCCTTCACCATTCTGATGGCTCAAACTGTAGCCTTCAACATTCTGACAGATTTGCCCTGATTTAACTCGAGGAGTATATTATCAAAAACGTTTCTGAGTGAACAGGTTTTTGTTTAATTAGCAAATTTATAGTAATTTATTCCAAGACTCCTTGGCCTCTTGTTTAAAAAAGCATTTATATGAAATGATGTTTTTTTTTCTTTTAGAGCACTAAATTCCAACATTTCAGCAACAGGAAGTTTATCGCTATAATAAATGCTTTTCATTTTATTGGGCTAAGGACAATTAGCATTAAATTTGACTTTTAAAGTGGAATAACGCCTAGACCCATTGCACAGACAGCTTCAAACTGAATGCAAGACTTGTAGAGCTCGAAAAGCTGAATATTTCAGCAACAGATAGGTTTTTTCTATGGTAAACAGTTTTCCAGTTATAGACAAAAAACACAAAAAACGCTAAATTTACCTTTGAAGGGCAATAACTCTTATAAGGATTGGTCAGAAGATTTCAACCCACTGGAGACTTAATGTTTGATTCTTAAACAAGAAAAGTCACTTCAGATTTCCTTTATCACTGTTTTTTTTTCAATTATAAGGCTCCAAAATGTTTTATTTTTAGCAATGGCAGTAATTTTTTTTTTAGGAATCAAATATCCAAATGGTTGTTTTGTTAAAGATACCCAAGATAACAACCAAAATCAAGTTTTGATACATTTGGCCTTAAAGAATTTTTAAAATTAAGTTGTTATCAACAACAAGAACAATGGACAGATGGATGACAGATGCCAAGTAATGGCATAATTTCACATATCTGCGTTCATGGACTTTCGGTCCAGGTGAGTTATGATGTTTAAGGGGACAAGATGACTATAAGGGGTTATTGGAGTTATTTATAGAGCTCAATTAGCTGTACATTCAAAAAGACAGAAACTTTTCTCTATCTACAATGGTTTTCATCTAATAAAGCAAAAAAAAAAATATTTTTTTTACCTTTAAAAGCAATCACTGCTATAAGTTGTTGTCTCACAAATTTGACCTATTTAGAGACTTTTGTAGAGATTTTAATTCTGAAGAGCATTACGTTTTGAGAAAGCTGACCATACAATCATATTTCATTAAATGTAGCATGGGATATGACATAATCTCACAAAAAGGTATAGTGATATGTGACCTTATCAAAAAATTGTTATGAACATAAACATTGAAGCAGAGGCTACTCCAATAGCCCTATTTAACTATAATGAGGCCAACAGAAACTAAATACTTCACATCTATGTTTTAACAATATCTCCAAAGTATTAAATACTTACTACCAATTGTGCAGCAATTGATTTGCACATAATCTTGTTTCACCAAGGGGATTGAAGTACAAAATCTTCTTCTGTTTTGGATCTATGATCTTAATATAAACAAAAAAAACTATTCAATTATTCAATCGATTACAGTAAGACCTCACTTGAGCGACCAATTTAATGATTGACCACTCAGCTTGAATGACCATTTTTGATATGTATGTTTCCTGTTAAAATGACAATGGCATTAGCAACCACCTGTCAAATGTGACCACTGACCACAGATCAGATGCCCATATCAACAATTGTACTCCTCCTGAAAAACCATTTGTTAGTTCTTATTTAACCATAGCAATAAAACCGCAGTGTCATAGCCACAATCAGCGTTTCTGCTACATTTTTAAGATAATCAGCTCCAATGTCCTAAAGACCCCTAAAAGAATCAGTCAATTTGTCTGAAAGTTTATGGAAGTTTCAGACATGGAAGACACCTCATGTAAGCAAGGCGTTTTATGGCCGGAGATCTGGGCCTGCTCAAAGGCCCCAGCAGCTGCTGTGAGGTAAATGTTGTAAAATTGTGCATTCTAGGCCTTTCCAGGCACTTTTTTGAGTATCTTGAAATGTTTCTTTTAGCTGTTTTTTTTTTTCTTTTAATGAAAAATTTTGATTTTTATAAGGAATTTGGTAGTTTTTTTGGCAATCAAGTTATCTGTGTTTTGACATCAGCAAAGCACCCTAAGTAGAAAACAAGCAAAGAATATCATCAACAGCATTTATAGGAATACACACTTATTGATAATAGTCTAGATATAAGAAACAAAAACCAAAATATGATATTGTTAACTTGAATAATAAACAAAATAAATAAAAATATTTTACCAAATTAAAAACAGCTTTTTGAAGGTCACTGGTGTCTTGTTAAGTTACTGTAGTAGATATCAGATATGGAGAGACATACAGTGACTGAACACCATGATGGTGATACACCACTATAACAATGGTTTCCGAGAATTTTTTTTATTAATAAATAATATTTTATACAATTTCTTTTTGGTAATTGTTCGGTATAACCACTCCCTCAGAATTGTTGGAAAATCTTTAACCAGAAAAAAAGATATTCATTCACACTTTAATAGTGGGGTACCACTATCACAGTGGCTTTGTCCAACCCATTAAACATAGGTAATCTATCGATTACAAAGCTCACCTCGTTACATAGTATTTTCGATTAGCAGGAATGGACTTTTTAATATTTTAAGTGGTCATCCATGGCAATATGATTGATATGGACTTTAACCATTCCTCTGTAAGTGGTCATTTAAAATACATGTATAGGTCACAGCCAGCATCCGAAGCATGCATTGTGCTTAGCATCACTATGTGCACCTACCATACCAATATGATTGAGGTGGCATTTGTCAGTAAGCCGGAATGGACTATAACCATTCTTCTGTAAGACGCCGACGCCGGGGGTATCACATAAGCTAACAATATGGATTTATGCAGACAAAAGGTTTTATTTTTGTTAAGTTTTTTTTTTAAATATTTTACCCCCTTCTATTCAACAATTCTTAAGTATAACGGTTTTATTAATGGTTCATTACATTGTTCCATTGGCAGTAATATGGAGTCCCCTGTCCTTTAGTTCAAGTTGCCAAACGTTGACACAATTTTGTTACCGTGGATGCAGAGGTTTTATTTTTAAGGACAAACTTTGCATTCCATGAGAATTCTTCCTTGTAGCAAAAATCTGGCCACAAGCCTCTATATTGACTATAAAAAGAAATTGAACATTTTTCATCACCGGTCAATGTTGGTCACACTGCGTCACTCTGCCTTCTCATGTCAATTTTCAAACAATTCCTTGGTAACAAAATTTAATAATCTAAATATATTGTACATAAATCATTTCTTCAGTGTTTTATATAGATTTAATCTCATTTAACCCGATTAAATATGTTTTCGTAACATTCTCCCGTGGCTAGTATGAACCAACTTTGGACACTATGTTTCTTGTATGGTAAACCTCGTGACCTTGTCAAAAGAATCGCCGCCATTATTGACTTTGCTGTCCGACTGTGTGCTAATGTCGAGTAAATTCTGTTGGTCTGTATTCAGTACCGACAATAAATGATTCGGTTTTTATCCTAATTTTGGATTAAGTAATATATTTAATCTAAAGTTACAAAAACATAACATTTTGTTAAAAATGACAAAATCCCTATTTTTGACCATTTCAGAGAGATAAGTCCTACATGGAGTAGTCTGATAACTTCTACCCAATGAACTTTTATTGCTAAATAAGCTGAGCATTTTAGCATTTAAACGTTTTTCTCCATGCATCTAAAATTGTTTTCAAGTTACATGAGCAGAACATTTCAGCAATTAATAATTTTTCTCTATCTACTTTGGGTCTCAAGTTACAGTTAAAAAATGTCTAAAATCTCCTTTTTTCATCATTTAAGAGAGATAACTCCTACATGGAGTTATCTCGCTTCAATGGTTAAAAGAAGAGATTTTAGTTGGTTTTTTGCCTGTAACTTGAGAAGGAAAGTAGATAGAGAAAAACTTTATATTGCTGAAATGTTCAGCTCATATAGCAGTACAAAAGACTCCATAGGTTCAGGATAGTATTTCCTTGCTATTTTTGACCTTTTAAGAAAGAAGGTCATCTGGTAACTTTGTCCCATTGGAGAGGTTGGTAGAGCTAAAAATGAAACCCAACATGAGTCTTCTGCACAATTTTGACTGGAAGATATGGCAAAAATTGTTCAATATGACAGATGGCTATAGAAGAGTTTGTCACTTCTTGAAAATGACTATTTAAACCCATCATAAATATATTTTTTATTAAGACCTGATTTTTTCAATTTGATTTCAGGCAGTAAATAAAAGCACTTCACACACATTTAAATATATTGCGTCAAGTGGATTGCTGTGTTCCAGCATATATCCAATATTCTATTAAATATTAAATCAATAAATGTACATACTGTGAGAGTCCAATGGTTTTCCCCTTCATTTATTGCTCCAAAAATGAAGTCATAGTCACTTAATACTATCTGAAAATTAAAATCCAATAATGTATATAATATCAAATAAATCAGATATTCAAAACATAACTAACTAGAGAAACAACTCAAGCAACAATGTTTCTGTTGTGTGTGTTGGAAAGATTAATGGTAATTAGTAAAGATCCATCAAAGTACTGAATAAATCAAAGGCCCTATTTTTAAAAAGTTAAGATTTTATTCAAGATTAGAATGTCTGCCTTGTATATTAACATGTCGGCCATTAAACAAAGTAAAGGAACAGTGAATTCTAGGTTTCAAGGACTAACTACCATAGATGCACCAGTATGCAAGTTTACAAATCTAGTTGGGAAATTATAGTTACATTGAAGAACCTTAACAAAGTCAACTAACCATATATAGTCTAACTAGGAACCATAGATAAGAATGCATGCATGAAACATGCCCCCCCACTGGTTTGCAATAAACTGTGGGGAAGTACTTCACCTGGGAGCAGACAGTAAAATAGTATGTTCAAGTTAAACAAGCCTTCTGAGAGTATTGCTCAGGCAATACTGTCCCTTACTGGCAAATGACAAGCCCAGCAGATCTTGTTTTACAAAAATTTTCTGACAAACGGCCAACCTAAGTCGGTATTCACTGAACTTGTGGGTGGTCTTATGTTGTGTTGTTTTTCCTTTTACACATTCCCCATTTCCATTCTATTTATATATAGATTGATAACCAGACAGATGTATATAAATGTTTTAGCACTATTTCAATTTATAAAGGTATAAAGGTGATATATTTATGAGAGATCACATAAATCGAAGCAAACCATACGTGGAAGTCTTGGTAAAGTTTGTCTTGAGTGGCTATAATTTACAATCAACATATCATGAATTATGTATAGTTATGTACAATTAAGTACACTTAAAATAATTAATTTTATCAGAAGTCTTAATGCTGAAGATGAAGAGTACTTAGAGCGGTGTGTTTTACATTGGATTTTCAATGTCCAAGGACCATAATTTTCGTCAAAAACAATATTCAAACTTGATCTGTTACATGTGTTGGTTGACTAATATACCAAAATTGACTTTTATATCTGCAACCGTTTGTAAAAAAAGTCAGGAAAACAGCAAATTTTGAGAAATTTGCAAAGAGCCATAACTTCATCAAAATCAGCCAACTGGAACAATATTCGAACTTGAACTTTTGTTGGTTGACTCCTATACCGATAAAGAGAGAATGTGTCCATAGGACACAGATGCCCCCGTGAAAATCTAAGTATCGGCAAAGAGGAAGTAGCTATCCAAGCCATCTGAAAATCGCTAAGGACATACAGTACATCATGGTAAGTCACCCTACCAAGTATCAAATCAATCTGATGTATGGTTTCTGAGAAAAGTGCGATGAAAATTTGTTCATATGTATAGGAGTTTTTAAAAAATATAAGTATCGGCAAACAGATAGTAGCTACCCAAGCCATCTGAAAATCGCTTAGGATATACAGTACATCATGGTGAGTCACCCTACAAATATCAAACCAATCTGATGTACGGTTTCTGAGAAAAGTGTGATGAAAATTCGTACGGACATGAGTAAAACTTAATGCTCCCCGACGTGTTGTCGCATGGGCATAAAAATGGCTTTAATAATTGCCATCGTTAAAAAAAAAGTCCAGAAAACGTAAGTGTGACAGACGGACTGAGTGCTTTGCCGGTAGGGGACTAATAAAGTAGGCAGCACTATAGATGCAATAAATGTCATTTTGGTAAACCAGCACAAAATTTGGATAAGCATCTAGATATATCAATTATCACCCCTTTTAGTGGGATTTCATTTCTTGTGAAAAATACAGTAATTGTTTACATACTTACCTGTGTAAGATATTCATGTAGTTCAGGCTTATCATAAAAAATGGATGTCATCAGAATACTGTTGATGTGATAAATATTTCTGTTTCTTGATAAAATATGGAAATATCCATCCAAAATCTAAAATAAATATACATGCATGTTTATGATCAACTTTCACTTTCTATATCAATATTAACCAAGTGATTAACAAGAAAAAACTGTGAGCCTAAAGTCTTATATGAGCTGAAAAGTGTTTATGGAAAATTATATACTTTTAGAAGATATGAGACTAATAACATGAAAGATAATACATGTACTTTCTTTCAACACAATATTAAACTTACGATAATATGAAAGACTCCTGTGAGGAAAAGCTGAGCCTGAAAGAGAGCAGCGAAGCTCTAAAACATATGGAAACTGGTAAAAGCCCAGGCTCTGATGGCTTCACAGTTGAATACAAGTTCTTCTGGAAGGATATTGGAACTTTTCTCTTCTGTTCACTAAAGTATGGCTTTGAGAAAAGTTTTCAGATTTTTAGTATCAAAGTGTTACACTTGCATTCCAAAAGAACCCTATGAGCTGTGGGTCCTAAATTTTTACACAGACTTAAACCTACCAACAAACCGTTACATAAAATTGGATTGGTCAATTCTAAGATTTGTACTTTTTTGTAAAACTTGTGATGACATCTTAGAACACTTATTTTTTGAGTGCACTCATGTTAGCAAGTTTCTTATTGAATTTTTTGATTTACTTAAAATAATTTTCCCAAATTGTTTTAAATGGGAAACTGTTTATGCTTGGATGTACATGTACAGTACAAATGAATCTTTAAAGTATTATATTTTAACCATTATAAAAAATATATCTAAGCAAATGTAAATTGGATGAAGTGCTTCCTAATATTACTGGTACATAACAGAAAATCAAGTACCATAAGACACTAGATCAAAATTTACAACAACCCATCCCTGAAAAAATTATAAAGCTATTGCTCAAGACAAATTTGTTAATATATAATCATAGATAAGAGCAGGTAAATGTTGGAGAAATTAAAATAACTTGAATATGTAGCCGTATGTCCCCAACTGCAAAAATGGCAGTACAGTATGCAAATCATAGCTAGGGAACCTATCAAATATCTAAGAAATCTATCAAGAGGTTTCAAATGAGATTTGTTCCCAGATGGCAATTACTATAACTATGTTCCACCAAAGCTACACATGAAATCTCACAAAAATTGATAATCATGAAATTCAATAGTAATCTGTAAGTCATCAATAAAAACCCACATACAAAATTTCATTACCTAGCAGTTTAGAAAAAATCTTAAAACAGACGTGTGATGGACAGTTAGACAGAGTGCAAATCTACAGTCCCCTTCCATGAAGCCGGTAGGGGCTAAAAGCATGCCATATTTCATGCTATAACACATTTGATAAAATAGGTTCCATTAAATGACTGTATATCATATAAACCTGATACAAATTTAGTATGATTTAGCATAATATATTTATTTTAGCTTTTAAAAAAAATTATGTTGCTAAAAGTAATGCTAATTTTATGGTAGAAAAAAATAATTTGGTGTACTGCAAATGTGCCCTACATTTATGCTTATGTCCCACTAAATTCAAACCAGATTTTGGTCAGTAAAACAAAATGGTCTAATAGTTTTAATCAAAACACACTTCAATGACATTTGTTAACTGCAAATCTCTAATTAATCTTTTTTACTGGCAATTAAAAGAAATATTTTGCATTGAAAGTAAGGGAAATGGTTAGATATTAGAAATCTTATGTAATTTAGAGAAATATGCAATTTAAAGTAATGAAATTAAGTGGAATGTACTGTAATTGTTTTGATCTGATTCTTTTTGCATTAGCTATAACCAGAAATTCCATATAATTATACAAAATACCTATCTTCAATACATTACCTCATCAGTCAATTCATCTGCCAAGCTCATTAAAGAATTGGCTGTTATTCTATAGGGACCAACATATCCTCCATCCCAATGCAGCCTACCAGTCCAAATCTGTGTAATGACTGTATGGAGAAGAAGCATGTTTTATTTGTATATAGATTAAGTCTTATATTACCAATCCTGTTGGTACGTATCATTAAAACTAAATACTGATGGAAGATTTCAATTTTAAAGGAAAACCTTAAAGTCTGTTGATGTATAATCTCACACCAGATTTAGAATCCAGAAAACTTCCCCCTTAATAGGTTGGGCAGACATTAGTCCATTTATTCATTTGATAGGGCTGACATTTGCCATTTCCACATGTTTGCATTTTTTTAAAATGTATGACCAGATATCGACAGTTTATTAAATATAAAGCTTACTGCTCGGTCTGGCAAGTTTTTATATGTTCTGTGTTTAATTACTGTCCCAGCAGATTCGGAAAGGTTTTTTTTTACAATTAATTTTATTTTTTATAAAACATAAATGAATATGAAAGTTGGCTTATCGTTTATCATCAGAAACAACAGTTTCAATTTGCTTTTAAATTACCATCTGCCATGAATTTCCAGTTTTTGAAGCTCAAAATCCAAAAACATGACATCGTCTTATCTCACCATGAGATCAGCAGTGGATTTCACAAAATGTTGTAAGTGTAAAACCTGTCGTAAGTAATGATGTCACAATGGATTTTCCTTTGATCTTCTGAACACTTTTGATCAACTTCACACTTACGACCTTTTGTGAAATCAACTGCTGGACTTTGGGGAAATGTAACAGTTATAGCAAGAACCTTTCCTGAATAATTCAATACATTAAAAAAAGTATAATAGGAAAGAAAACATGCAATTCAATTCATTATCTCTGGCTTGTTTGTACTTTGTGATGGGACACACAGTAGTTTGCAAATTGTTTAACAATCATATTTAGCTGACACCTGTTTAAATACATTGTAGTTGTTCATTCATTTGATTACAGGATCAAAGAAAATTATAGTCTAACTGGATAAAATAATGATACATGTATGTAGAGGAGGCAAATGTTTGCGATATCAAAATGAAAGAGTTGGAAATGTACTGTCCAACCGACCAATTTAGGGGAAAATATTCTTATACCCCAGATATAATATCATGTTTACCCCTTTCATCACTTATTTACCATCACTGAAAACACTAAGTTAAAGTGTTATATTTGAAGAAAGTAAATTAAATATAAATTTAATATTATTTAAAACTAGAGCATCCTTGGAGCCAAATTGTTCACCCCACTAAAGTAGACAACTATATATAACAGGTTTATAATGACAACTGACAAAAGTGTTCTTTAATTCTAACAAGACATCCTAAAATCATTGGCTTTTGGTACAATTATTAATGTTATGGTCGAATATGCAACAATAATGTTTAGCATATGCACAATCGATTCAGTTATTAACAGCTTTAAAAGTTATATATGAAAAATTAAGTTTACAATAATTAAAAAAACTTAGTATATCCCCTTAAGTTCAATTTTAGCTAACTGACAGGCTGTAACTGTAAACAGTGCAAAAAAAATGAACATATACTATATGACTTCATTTTATTTACTACCCAAATTAGTACATTGTAATTGTCTTGTGAAAACTTAAAAACATAATGAATGTTCACACCAATTTAAATATTAAGTTCCATAAATTACATCATGTCACTAATTTTAATATTGTTTCAATATCAATTACCCCTTCTAGAAATTAAAGAACCAAAGTGAGCAAGCTCAGAATACCAACACGTTCCCATTACAACACTGTGGCAGTAAGAAACTTTATGTTAATGTGGAAGAACTTCCCAAAGTTTCATTGAAATCAGGAAATTTTCCTGAAAATCTGTCTCATCTAAGCATTTACTATTAGTAACAAGTTCCCAAAGTTTGGTAAAAATCCATTAAGAAATGAGAGCGCTATTTAGGCAACAACAGCTGACCCATGGACTGACAGATGGACAAAGCGACAACTATATGCTCTGCCTTCGGGGAGCATAACTAGTACTTAGGCATATGCATACAAAGATTGATTAAACTAGGACCTATATTTCTTGAGATATGCAGCCCAAAAAACTTGAACGTTGCTATTGAACATGTTGAATGCATTTAAAATTCAATGTTGCCCAACTGGAAATTCAAGGCCAAATAATGGGGATGCTGCTGTGTTAGTCTGGTACTGGGGCATATGCATACCAAGTTTCATCAACCTAGGACTTATAGTTCTTGAGAAATGGGGTAGCCCAAAAAACTTTAACACAAATGTTAATGCCCCAGCCGCCGGTAAAGCAATTCCTATGTCTCAATTGGAGGTGAGACAATAATACTACAATTATTTTTTTTCATTCTGCATTTGGTTCAATTTTAGTCATTTCAAACATACTTACTATCTAAATCATCTGTCATTACTTTTTCAACTCTCTGAAAAAAAAGCTTTAGTTTAGATCACAAATAATTAGAAAAATTAAACTTTCGTATGATATACATGTAAGTCTTTAAATAATATAAAATAAGTTGTAAATAAACTTTTAAGGTAAAAACAAAATTACTGAACTTGAAGATTTAATCTAAAAAATCCAAAAGAAAAAAGGCAAAACAGGGAAGACACACCAGAGAAATTGAAGACCACAATGGTCCTGACTTGGTACAGGCATTTCAAAAGAAATGGTGGGTTAAACCAGGTTTTATGGCACAAAACCTCCCTCTTCCATTGCGATTTAAATGCACTCTTTTACATAACTGAAAAAATAAACACACTCAGAAGACTTTATAAAGAAACAAATTGTCCAACTTACTGCAAATTCTTGTTTTATGGCTTGATTCCATTCAAGAAGCATAGTAAAATTCTAGAACAAGAAAATGTGTCTAACAAACACAGTGACCCGCCTTCATGGAAAAGTAACTTCAAACTATATTTAAACTTAAGTATATAGCACCCCTTTTTTGTGTGATCAATCAGCCATGATGTTGATGAGACAGGCACAATTTTATGGTGATATTTGTTAGATCATACCCTGACTTATATGTGTATAAAGTTTCATCATGATACAACACTTCCTTCATTGAAAACTAACTTCAACCTGAAGGTAAATATTACTGGACAGGAAGGACGGACATACCTGAACACTATTTCCCCCCTACTTTCGTAGGCAGGGCATAAAAATCTGTGAATATTTAGAGTTCTAGGAGTTTTTACTGTTATATTTAACTTATAGTATACAATAAAGGTTCAATATTGTCTTAGAGGTTAAACAGTTATTGTGCAAGTTCATGATTTTAATATATTTATCTCATTTTGTTCAAATTTATGTCAATATCAACACTACTATTGTTTATCTTTGTCTCATGTGCATTATTCAGAAATCATGGATTATTTAATGATTTTGGGATCATATTTCATTTATGTTAAAGACATCACATGTCACCATAACAAACAGTACCTCAGTCAATATCTAAAAACTGATAATGAAGACTGACACAATTGAACACTCCAACTGTACACATACGTATGTTAGAGCACTGAAGTTTAAATCCTGAGGTATTATAACACTGTGTGTTCAACTTCAGCTTGTGCCAAAGAAAGTTTTCAATGATTTCCATTAATCTTAATAACCGGACTGCCTTTGCATATATGAATCCTCTGTACCTGAGAATGGGTTCCCAGTTAGGGAAGTTACTCTCACACAAGTGGCCTTTAGGAAACACAACATGCCACCTATTCATCACATGAACCCAAAAATTAGGGTTTTAATGCTCAATTATGAACATATACAAGATATACAATTATGATGGGAACTGGTTAGCTTTTATTACTATACAAAATATTGAGAACCATTGTGACAGGAAGAAATTGAAAATTTTGCTATTTCCCTACTTCATAAATTAAATTGTTGCCAATTTGCAAACAAAGTTGCAAAGTTCACAAGTATAATGATGGTCATTTGAACAGACAAGATATATACAATATTAGTGTATTAGCTCCGAATATAGATTTTATATGGATGAGGCTTAGAAACAGGGTGAAAGGGCGAGCTTCAGCGATCCCTTTCCCCAGTTTCGTGCCGAATCCATATAAAATCTATATTCGGAGCTAGTACACTAATATTGTGTTTATCCTGCAATTTTAGCGGGGAAAACAACATTTACTTTTATTTTTTTTTTCAATTTCCCTCAAACGAGCCTCTCCTTTCTTGCGTAATAATATTGAAACCGAATTACTTTGAAGTATGGAATTCGCAAAATCACTGCGTTCAAAAACACAGTTCTCATAAGGAGACAAGAATTACTGAAATTGTTTACAATTTATTGGTAAGTTTTCAACATTTGAGGTGAAAAACACACATATTAAAGTACAATTAAATTACTTGTGCACTGAAAATTTAAAGAAACAATATGTAGTTACATTGTTACGCGCTAGAAGTGGGCGGGGTTAAGTTATTTCAGTCACTGACCAAAATAACACGGTGCTTTATTTGACCCCCTTTATTAGTACACAAAATACACTAATTGCAGGATAAAATGTTTTGTTTACTGTATTGAATCTAACAAAACAGTATTTTATTTATTACACACGTATTTGTATTTAGTATGTAAAATTAAGAATGTGTCAATACTAGTCTAACTATTGTCCATCTGTGTTTGAAATGACTCAAGAACTGTAGAAATTAGCCTCAGGCAACAGTTCTCAAATCATCTTCCTTCATCTGCAATAGTTGTGAACTGACATGTAATATATGGCTTAAAAATGGTGTACAAGGTGCAATACATCATACTGAACCACCCTCCTAAACCTCAAAACATTTTATGTATGGTTTTTGTAAAAAAAAACTCAAAACAGATTTTCATACAGAGGTGCAGGATTTAGTAAAACTATAAGCCACATTCATACCATATTACCAGTCATTGAGGGATGCAATTAAATAACAAGTGTGGCCACTAAAAGTATGTCTCGCCTGCCGGCACCATCACTGAACTCATCTACCTAAGCCTTAGCCTAGGTATCATACTTTTTTAAGAAATTCATTTTCCACAAAAGTCTTACAAAAAGGTTTACAACCCCAAATTTACGGAGTCGTTGAACTGTGAAAATGGGGTCAGGGGCACATGACATGGTGACAGTTGTGTAGACCCTAATCTGAAGTAGCTGTATACTAAATATCAAATGCCTAGGTATAATACTTTTCAAGAAATTCATTTTCCACAAAAGTCTTACAAAAAGGTTTACAACGCCAAAAAAGACCCAAATTAACAGAGTCGATGAACCGTGAAAATGGGGTCAGGGGCACATGGCATGGTGACAGTTGCGTAGACTGTAATCTGAAGTAGCTGTATACTAAATATCAGATGCCTAGGTATAATACTTTTCAAGAAATTCATTTTCCACAAAAGTCTTACAAAACGATTCATAACTCAAAAAAAGACCCAAATTAACAGAGTCGCTGCGATCCCTTTCCCCAGTTTCGTGCCGAATCCATATAAAATCTATATTCGGAGCTAGTACACTAATACTGTATACTAAATATCAAATGCCTAGGTGATACTTTTCTAGAAATTCATTTTCCACAAAAGTCTTACAAAAAGTTTACGCCGCCGTCGCCGTCGCCGCCGCCGCCGGAAAGTAATACCTATGTCTCGCCTTCCGCGACTTTCGTCGCAGGCGAGACAAAAATTAGTTTTAAAATATACCTCTTGAGATATCTGTTCATCATGTAATTCCCATGCCCTGGATATATGCTCATCTAAGACTGATTGTATCTCATCAACTGTCCGTTTCCGCTGCTGTCGTGCAAGGTCACAATTTCCAACCTCAACACTATCAAGGTCCTCCAAATGTCTAATCAACATTTCTTCTAACAGTCTGTATTCCTTGTCATCTTTAGAGTCTTTAAACTGTTTGACTCTATTAATGTACTCTGTACAACTATTTTTTATCTTTTGAATCTTCTCCATAGCTTTAATAGGCAGGGTCTTGTCAGAACTAGGACAGTCTTCAATCTTTAAAAATAATTGCATGATAAATCTTCAATAATTAATGGATCAATTTGTGTATATTACAAAATTTTACAATAAGTTCGAGTCCATTATTAAAATTTAATCGAAAGATGCATAAAATAACAAGAAAATTAAAAAGACATTGTAAGCCTTCCCAAGATTCCTCAATGTACGAAGAGCTGAACTCACACACTAGGAAATACTTAAATTGGCCCTCCAACATGTATACTAATGCAGGTCAATGGAAGCCTTTAAGTAACCAAAAGATTGAAAAGCAAAAGACTACAAAGGCTGAAGTTCCAAACTTGTGAAAGGTGCAAAACCTTTGTGGTAGACTTAAATATGTTTTTTTTTAGTACTCAACCCACCCCACCATCCAAGCTCTGTAAAAACTAAATACATAAAAGAACCAACAGTGAAACAATTTGTCGTCACTGGGGCATAAAAACATTTTTTGGATCATCCTAGAAATTGAATATGACCTGTAGTTTATTGTACTTTACAGCAGTGCAAAATATCATTCAAATCCCTTGATGCATTTTCAATTTATCATCTGGAAACTGTTGGAGGATGGACAGACAGACACATTACCAAAGGGAGGGTATAACATACTACCTCACAACTTTTGTGTGGCAGGATATAAAAAGGACCATTACTCTTATTAATTGATTCAATAATTGTGAAATTTAGACTTGATCTGGAACTCCATCATCAATGAAGTGCAATCCTATAGTCCCCTTTAGCCGATAGGGACTAAAAATAACCTTAAAAATATTTTGGAATACAAATCTTAAATTCAAGAAAAATAAAAATATTTAAGATGTTTTCGAAAGATCAGTAAAAAATTATTTAGAACAAATATCAATCGAGAAATGTTTATTGAGAAATGTATTAAGAAAATGTATTGCTGAGTAGGTTCAGATACCTAATGCATGGCGTCTAGATTCCTGGAAAATGAATAGCAATAATGAAATTAATTGGAAATTAACTTTTTTTTAACAAATTAAATTGTTAACAAGCATAGCAAGTAAATCTGTGAGCTAGTGCAAACAGCATGACGCAATGACTGACAACCGTAAAAAAGTATACCACCACTTCTTCAAAGCGGGGGCATACAAACAATTTACACGCTTTTTGCAATTTCGTCAAGCATTTTGTAACATTATTTTAACTTAAAAAAAAACAACTTTGCAAAATGTAAGGTGTAACATTGACATTGCATCATAAACACACACAGTTTGGACCATAAACTTGGGGTAAAATATTATTGAAAATAATGGCCACCAATGGTCATAATGATAAAACCTCTCCAACAAACCATCAATAGCCATGAATTTTTTCTTAAATAATTTTAAAATTTTAATCAACAATACAATAACATTACTATCTATATAGATTTTAGGAATAACTTTATTTTTCAATTAATCATTTATACTCTAAAGCAATGTTTACCTGCTGTTCTCTGCATGGAAGATCTGCCTGATCTACTTCAGACACCTACAATGTAATGAATTAAACATGATTTATTATTTAAGAAAGAACTATATTGAAATAACAAATCCAAGGAAACAAAATTTTCATTTCAACAAAAATAACAAATAAAATGTTTTGGAATACAAATCTATGTACATGTAATAAAAAAGGTTTTGGTAAAAACAGTCAAATTTGATTTGTCAATAAATCATTTCAACTCTAAAACAATGTTTACCTGCTGTTCTCTGCACGGAAGGTCTTCATGATCTACTTCAGACCCCTACAATGTAATGAATAAAGGTAATCAAACTCAAAAGAAAAATAAAGAGAGAATGTGTCCATAGGACACAGATGCCCTTGCAAATATCTAGTATGTATCTGCAAACAGGAAGGAGCAATCCAAGCCATCTGAAAATTGCTTAGGGCATACAATATATCATGGTGAGTCACCCTACCAAATTTCAAATGTCGATGCGGGGGCTTAAAAAGTAAAAACAGGGAATACACACCAGAGTAATCGAAGAACACAATGGTCCTAACTTGGTACAAGCATTTCAAAAGAATGGTGGGTTAAACCAGGTTTTATGGTGCCAAACCTCCCTCTTACATTGTGATCCAAAGGTCCGGTTTTAAAACAAAACACAACAATGTTGTGAGAAATAATCGAGAAACTGAGGTGATCATCTCATTACAACAACCAGCCAAACACGAATCAAAACAATCATTAACCATATTGTCTATCAAAATTTTGAATTTTTCAACCAGTGACGTATGTCGAAGGAAAATTTATTTTAGAGATTGTATGAGACATATTCTTTTATAATTCTTATCTAACATTCGGTCATGAAGACAGCTGTGTCAGGTAAAAAAATCTAAAAACTTGTACAAGCCCTAGCATACCAAATAAGTTGAGAAATATAAATGCTGTAAGCAGGTGAAGGAGGTATGTTACTTTTTCATGTTAGGAAAGTTAATAATTTTAAAGTTAAAGTCATCTCTTTCATTGTAAATTTTTGTACTGAGATGATCACACTGGACAAATTCGAGATGTAAATTTAAGAATCGGTGGTTTCTTAAATCTCTAACTCCGGTTGGATAAATTGAAGGAATCCAACTACTAAACAATAGATTGAGGTAATCCAGCTACCAAACGAAGTGTTGTTGACAGAGAGGACATCATCAATATATCTGTAAGTCAGGTTAAAAAATCTTGCCTTCTTCATCTTCTTGTTTTTTTTACAAGTTCCAGAAGAAATTCAGTCTAGTAAGAATATAAAAACAAGTCCATCAGAAGAGGAGCACAGTGTGTGCCCATTGGAATGCCAACTTAATGAAAAATCTATCCTCCAAATGTGACAAATATGTTGTTAATAAATAAATGAAATCAAGCATACTGCACAATTGGTCAAATGTGTAACAAATCATATCTTTGTAAGAAGTTTTGGAAAAAAATGTAGAATTATAACCATAAATAACAAAGTTTCTAGAATTTGAAAAAGCAGTTTCAATAGGTCTTTCCGGGCGACACTTTAATTTATCATGTGACAAGGTGATGTACAAAGTTGAAAAATCGAAAGTTTTCAAAGAATAGACCTCAGAAAAAGACAGAGATTTAAAATTATCCAATAGATCTTTAGAGTTCTTCAAGATCCACATATGATTGATTCCACTATAGTTATAAATAGTGTCACAGTATGCTGGTTGTCCTTCTTTTACATCAGACAAGATCGTGAATTGAACGGACAGCTCTGTAGTTGAGCATGATGAAGATCCAGCTATATACCTTTCTTTTTATGGATTTTTGTGAAGTTTAGGTATCCAGTACAATTATGGTAACTCTTCATGTTCCTTGTTCATGGTTGGCAATGATCTCACCTATATCAAAAGTGTATGTAGCACTGGCAGAAGTATTACCATTGATGCCTAGCTCTTTTATCAGACAATGGTAATAATGTGCTTTACATACAAAACTATATTGTAGGAAGCCTTTTCTGCATGTGTCACAACATACTTGTCGTTGAAGGAAGAGACAATCGAGAGCTTCACAATCTCTAAGTACGGAACAAGGCTGGGAATTTTTACATTTCCTAAGTTTGTCTATACCACTGCATAGAAGAGATCAAATTGTTCTTACCCAGTCTGATAATGATTCAAGTTCTGGCTCTTGGTCCACCTCTCACATTATCCAGGCTCTGGTATAATCTTCCACAGAGTTAATGATGACCTAATTATGGTTCCAATTAATACGTTGTGGCTCCCTGAATTTGGGTACGTGGGACACCACATCTCGTAATAAATCTTTTTCAATTATCTTTAGATCACCCGTGATGACGTGACCAGATGGATCATAGACAAAGGGAGAAATTGCACAATCCCACTTCAGAGGGCACTTTAGGTAGTCTTCAATGTTTAGGTCCTGCAATGTCTTTTTGTAATTGTAATTTTACTGCTTATGGTCTTGGTATAGCAATAGGAAAACAATTGGTGTTGATTGGTTCTTAAAATAAAGGAGGAATCTGGGATGTTACTTCTTTACTATTTAAAATATTGCTGATGTAAATAGCATCTATTCCTTTGTTCTTAAATGGAAGGTGGAGAAATTTTCTGTCCTAATAATAAAGAGGTTCACTTCTTACAGGTTTGAAAAGATGGAAACGGGCCATGTCACAAATTATGCTAGAAAGTCTGTAAGAAGCAGAAAATGTATCAGCACCTCCTTTTTCCAACCCAAGATCAAGTAGGTCTGTAAGTTTCGTTACTTGTAGTGAAAATAGAGTGGTATGAATGTAATGGACACCCAGTGGTTGTTGTAGACTTATGTGTAGATCATCAAACAAGTCTGATAGAGATTTGGTTACAATTCTAGTCTTGTATCCTTTATGACCATGACTAAGTTTATGCCTACCATTTGTGTCAAACAGGTTCATTACAGTCACTTCACTACATTGAGTATGTACAAGACAGATTGCCCACTCCTTTGATATTAACATTGCATCCATAAGGTATTGCAGTACCTAAAGTTTTTATCCAGCGCAGCCCTCATGAATTTAACATGATTTATTATTTAAGAAAAAACTATATTGAAATAAAAAATCCAAGGGAACAAAATTTTCATTTCAAGAAAAATAACAATTAAAATGTGTTTGGAACAGAAATCAATTCAATTAAAAAAAATAAGTATATCTAATTAAAACAGTCAAACAGAGTTGAAAACATAGGGACATTCGACTTGATGGGTCAAACTTGGATTACTCGACAACCCAGATAACTCGAACTATTATGAAATTCCCAACAAAATGCATATTTCCCCAATGCAATTTTACCTTTGATTAATTGAAGACATTTATCAGTCCTTTCCCTCTTCAAATAACAGTAATTAATCCTGATGTGTGGAAGTGCACTAAATATAATCTTTGAATTTTGGTATTATTGTTCAATGCTCTTCATAATCAGGATAGTGTTTGTGTATTTCAATATTTTGGCTAGAGCGCCTCTGATGAGTCTTGAATAGACGATACGCGTGTCAGGCGTAGCAAAATTTATTGTCTGGAACTTTGTTGTAATTTTATTTACCTACTTTTTGCAATTTTGTCAAGTATTTAATAACATTATTTTAACCTTTGAAAAAACAATTTTGCAAAATGTAAGGTGTAAAAGTGATAATGCATTATAAACAAACATCTATATGGAACACTGTAACCACTTTAATGAGAAAAAACCCACTTTAAGCTACTTAATCCTTGATTAACTGAACTTAATCAAGGATTAACTGACATAACTATCATTAACTGAGCTTAATTTAGGATTAACTGACCTATCTACCATTGTAACTTACATTTAGTACTCCATAACTACTTTAATGAGTTAATCTAGGTTTTTCTCACCTTAACGATAGTTACGAGAAAATCTTAGTTTAAATTCAGAAAATGACAGTTATTCTATAACTAGCATTTAGCAAGCTTAATATAAGATAGTTTCGAGAAAATGAGGGTTGTTGATTTTGGCCAATCAAAAGCTCCTCCATGAAAAGATGGGTTATTGTTCGCCAATTAAAACGCTTAAATTTATAGCATTATGTTTATACTAACCTACATTAAGTATGCTGTAATCTCTTTAATGAGTAAATCTAGGTTTTTCTCAGCTTAATGTTAGAGAAATTATTTTATTGTAACTTACATTTAGTACGCCGTAACCATTTTAATAAGTTAATCTAGGTTTTTCTCAGCTTAATGATAGTTACAAGAAAATCTTAGTTTAAGTTCAGAAAATGACAGTTATTCTTTTACTAGCATTTATCTAGCTTTATGTTAGTTACATCAGTTAATCCAAGATTAAGTTCAGTTAATCTAGGATTAAGTAACTTAAAGTGGGTTTTTCTCATTAAAGTGGTTACTGCGTTCCATACATATATAGTTTTGACCATAAACTTGGGGTAAAATATTATTGAAAATAATGGCAACACACATGGTCATAATGATATTAAAATCTCTTCAACAAACCATTATTTTCCATGAATTTTTCTTCAATAATTTTTTAATTTCAATCAACAATAAAATAACATTAATATATATATTAATTTTGAGGAATATGTTATAGGCTCCCAATGGTCAAAATTTTGTATTTTAGTTATTTTCACATTATAATGTAATTTTATTAAATTAGGTTTTTCATAAAATTAATTTTTAGAAATATTTAGTATTCAAGGTAAATGTTCAAGTTGTATTAATTAAGTGTTTGACACACCGATAGGCTAATTAGTAAATTGAAATGTCAAAATTATAATCACTCTGCGACACCTGTTACTAATTGCATCAAGTTGTTATATTCATATGTTCTTTTGTTAACTTTAATCTTTTTGACATATTGTACTTTGAAATTATTGCTCAGTGTTAATTAGAATATTTTGTCATTTTAGAGTACTTTTCACATTTTTGGTATAAATACACCTTAAAAATTATTTCAAATCAGTTCAAGTAGCAGTGTAGAATAGCGATAGTTACTGTAATAGCTATTTGTTAACTGTAAGAGTAGTGGTACCAAGAATTCTAGTTGGAACTAGCATTCAGTGCTAGACACTGAGTTCATTGGTTCGAGGATATTGACGCCAAAGGGCTAACCGTCAAGCCTGTTTAATTCTGCCACATTACAGACTTCAGAAGTATCATCTACTCAGCATCACTATAAACTTTTAGGACTTATTTGTATTTAACATTGTTTATTTGTTATTATTTGGTTTGTATTTTACATTTTTGCTTTATTTCAAATTAACTTATTTTTAATTGTTATTAAATTGTAAAAACTGCTTATGCAATTTTACTACTGCCTTGCCAAGTACTTATAAGTCTGATTGCTTGACTTAAACCCCTTGCCATCGGGGTTCTGTGCATTGCTTATTCTAATTCCCCACATCTGGCGTGCACTGGACCGCAGTGACAGATAACTTGATTTGTCAATAAATCATATCAACTCTAAAACAATGTTTACCTGCTGTTCTCTGCATGGAAGATCTTCCTGATCTACTTCAGACACCTACAATGTAATGAATTAAACATGATTTATTATTTAAGAATAACTTTATGGAAATAAAAAATCCAAGGGCACAAAATTTTCATTTTCAGAAAAATAACAAATAAATAAATAATGGTCCAGGTGAGCTAAAAATATGTTCATGTAATTAAAATGTTTTGGTAAAAACAGTCAAACAGAATTGAAAACATAAGTACAGTTGACCTCAATGGGTCAAACTTGGATTACTCAACAACCCAGATAACTGGAACTATCATACCAGTCCCAACAAAATGCCCATTTCCCCAATGCAATTTTACTTTGAATTACTTGAAGACATTTATCTGTCCTCATCCTCTGCAAATAACAGTAATTAATCCTGATGCATGGAAGTGCGCTAATTATAATCTTTGATTTTACCTGCTGTATCACAATTTTTTCAAGTATTTTTTAACATTATTTTAACCTTTGAAAAAACAATTTCGCAAAATGCAAGGTGTAAAATTTACATTGCATTATAAACACACATAAAGTCTGGACCCTAAACTTGGGGAAAAATATAATTAAAATTAATGGCAACACATGGTCATAATGATATTAAAAATTTCTTCAACAAACCATTAATTGCCATGAACTTTTCTTAAATAATTTTAAAATTTTAATCAACAATACAATAACATTACTATCTATATACAGATTTGAGGAATAACTTGATATGTCAATGAATCATTTCAACTCTAAAACACAATCTCCAAAACATAGTCACGCATCACTCCATATGTCGATCACTAGACAGCTGCCACACGTAGTGTGAGGAAGCTCTTTCTGGTTAAATTAACATATCATTGTTGTCTGAGCAATGACAATGTAAATATATTCATTGCAGTTTTTTATGATGCAAATCGTCGATTATCAGAACATTTTTAAAAAGGACGTCATTTTTATTTCAGAAATTATAAACCATTATATTTTTAGAAATTAGACATTGTGGAATTACCATAAAGGGGCGGAGCTTATTCAACATGAAAGAATATGTGTGGCAGAGATATTGTCTTGATGTAGGATTCACCATCTCTGTGTTTCGGGGATTGTCTAAAACAATGTTTACCTGCTGTTCTGTGCATGGAAGATCTATATGATCTACTTCCGACACCTACAATGTAATGAATTAAACATGATTTATTATTTATGAATAACTTTATGGAAATAAAAAATCCAAGGGCACAAAATTTATAACAATTAAAATGTTTTGAAACAGTCAAAAAGAGTTAGGTACAGTCAAACCCTGATGGGTCAAACTTGGATTACTCGACAAACCAGATAACTCGAACTATTATAAAAGTCCCAACAAAATGCCTATTTCCCCAATGCAATTTTACCTTTGATTACTTGAAGACATTTATCAGTCCTCACCCTCTTCAAATAATTATCAATTAATCCTGATGTGTGGAAGTGCGCTAATTATAATCTTTGATTTTACCTGCTTTATCGCAACTTCGTCAAGTATTTAGTAACATTAATTTAACTTTAAAAAAAACAATTTCGCAAAATATAAGATGTAAAATTAACATTGCATTATAAAGACACAAAAAGTTTGGACCCTAAACTTGGGGTAAAATATTATTGAAAATAATGGCAACACACATGGTCATAATGATATTAAAATCTCTTCAACAAACCATCATTTGCCATGAATTTTTCTTCAATAATTTTACAATTTTAATCAACAATACAATAAAATTACTATCTATATAGATTTTAGGAATAACTTGATTTGTCAATGAATCATTTCAACTCTAAAACAATGTTTACCTGCTGTTCTCTGCATGTAAGATCTATATGATCTACTTCAGACACCTACAATGTAATGAATTAAACATGATTTATTATTTAAGAATAACTTTATGGAAATAAAAAATCCAAGGGCACAAAATTTTCATTTTTAGAAAAATAACAAATAAAATGTTTTGGAACACAAATCAATTCAACTAAAAAAAAGATGTACAAAAATATGTTTTTGTAAAAACAGTCAAACAGAGATGAAAACATAAGTACAGCTGATCTCGATGGGTCAAATTTGGATTACTTGAAAACCCAGATAACTTGAACTATCATGAAAGTCCCAACAAAATGCTCTTTTCCCCAATGCAATTTTACTTTTAATTACTTGAAGACATTTATCTGTCCTCACCCACTGCAAATAACAGTAATTAATCCTGATGCATGGAAATGTGCTAATTATAATCTTACCTGCTTTATCACAATTTTTTCAAGTATTTTTTAACATTATTTTAACCTTTGAAAAAACAATTTCCCAAAATGCAAGGTGTAAAATTGACATTTCATTATAAACACACATAAAGTTTGGACCCTAAACTTGGGCTAAAATATAATTAAATTTAATGGCAACACACATGGTCATAATGATAAAATCTCTTCAACAAACCATCATTTGCCATGAATATTTCTTAAATAATTTTAAAATTTTAATCTACAATACAATAACATTACTATCTATATAGATATGTAGAGCTCAATAAGCTGAACATTTCAGCATCAGAAAGCTTTTCTCAAGCATTAACAGTTTTCAAGTTATAGTATAAAAACAGCAAAAGTGCAAACTTTGACCTTTCAAAAACAATTATTCCCAAAATGATTTGTCTTACGACTTTGAACCTTTCAGCAGGAAGTGGCTATCCAAGCCATCTGTAAATCACTTTGGACATACAGTACATCATGGTAAGTCACCCTAGCAAATATCAAACCAATTTGATGTACGGTTTCTGTGAAAATTGGTACCGACGAACATGAGTAAAATTAATGTTCGTCGCACTTTTCTCAGAAACCATACATCAGATTGGTTTGCTATTTGGTAGGGTGACTCACAATGATGTACTGTATGTCCTAAGGGTGCATTATACAGTTATTTTCATGACGTCATTATGTGAGGGTCTATATGAGTGATAACCCATACTTTTTAGAAAAATTATTTATTGCACTCATACAATGGGTATATCATTTGAAAGCTGAAATCCTGCATTTTATGACTGTTACTTAATTTAACAGTATTACATTATTTTATTTCAGTATAAGCACCTAAATATCAGGAAAAAAATGGGAAAATATTTATATGATTTCTGTCAAAACAAGGAGTTTTGGCAAACTTTCACTCACTCTGCTGTTACTATGTCACAGGAAAAGTTGCCCATTTAGACCCTCACCCACATGTTGCACTTTACTAGCAGTTTCGTAAAAGTGGACTTTCCGGGTACGCTTCCCTAAACTTTAGTACTGTAAAATTGCACTGCAGGCCAAACTCAAATTTCAGCACTTCCAAAAACAGGAAGTAAGCTGGGGACACCCCCAGCATAATTATATCAAATAAAAATTTATTTTTTATTATTTCAATCCAAATTTGCAATTTTCTCATTCAGAACAGTCCAACTTTATGCTTGAAAACCAGGTTATTTGAAACTATCAATGAATTTAATCTATAAATAGCCTCCATATTGCATTACAGTGGAAAAACTCCCTTGGATTTAGTAGGAAACAGTGGGAAACTGTATAATGCATCCTTAAGCGATTTTCAGATGACTTGGATAGCTACTTCCTGTTTGCCGATACTTAGAGATTCGCGGGGGCATCTGTGTCCTATGGACACATTCTCTCTTTATTTCTATCTACTATCATTCTCAACATATAGGCCTAAAAACAACACAAACTTCCATTTTTGACATTTGACAACTTTGACCCAATGGAGACTTGTACAGCTAAATCAGCTGAACATTTCAGCACTGGAAAGTTTTTTTTTATCTACTATCGTTCTCAACATATAGGCCGAAAACAGCAAAAATTTCCATTTTTGAGGTTTCAAGAAAGAAACTACTTAAGAAACCTCCTACAAGGAGTGGTCTGACAATTTCAACCCAATGGAGACTTTTGTAGATTGAGCTGAACATTTCAGAAATTGAAAGTTTTGTCTTGATCTACAATCAATCTCAACTTATAAGCCAAAAACAGCAAAAATCACAATTTTTGATGTTCCAAGAGAGGTAACTGCTACAAGGAGTGGTTTGACGTTTGGACCCAATAGAGACTTTTGTAGAGCTTTTGATTTTGAACAGGAAAGTCACTTTGGATTCCTCCTATCTACTATAGTTTTTGAGTTATCATGCCCTAAAGGTGGTTGTACCCTCCCCCTTTTCCCTTGTTCTATTTTTAGCAACAGTGGCCATATTTTCATCAAAACAACAATCCCGACATCAGTTCTGTGAAGGATATACCCTAAAAACAATCTGACCAAGTTTGTTTATATTTGGTCAATTAGTTTGAGAGGAGAAGATGTTAAAAAAAGATAATGATGAAGACAACAACAGAAGACAGACTCCAAGTGATGGCATTAGCTCACCTAAAAGTGTCTAATGTTATAGGTAAAGTAACAAAACACATACATACATGCACAAAATAAATTTATAACAATCTTTAATTGGACTGAAATAATCTTAGTATACTGAGTGTTCAAATCTAGGTCGATTGAGATTTCTAATGCAATGGACTAGAACAAACAACATGGCAAACATTATTTTATTTTTCAAGGGAGCTGGGTTAACATTCTTTCAGCCCTGTGTACAATGCAATTGTAACTGAAATGAACGATTACCCAGATCATGTGGGAAATACCTGGATTTCAATAGAAAAAATCCCAGCTTGACACATAAATTGTTAATGCAGGTTATTACCTCAAAAACAATCTATGGAAAACATCATGTAGTTGTGGAAAAATAATCCATGTCCCTCTTGGACATGAATGCTGATTTGAAATTGATAATATTAGTTTTGTAGTTTCATTCCTTAGAATGTGACTTGCCAATTGGCTACATGACATAAAGATTTCTAACACTTCAGAGCTCTTGAGTTATGTTTGATTTTGACATTTATGTTGCAGACTCATTTGCTATGTTTTGTTGTTTTTTTTATGATGTGCCTTTGTGTATTTTAAGGTTTAATTGTTTTCCCATATGTTGATTTTTAGGTTGATTTTCTTTATGATTTAACAGCTTCAAAGTTCAGAAACCCCCTCTTTTGATCGATATACTTCATTTTGCAAAGATCAACAAGTTTTTGTCTGAAAATTAATAATCAACTATATTCTTAAAGTCCAACCTTTAGATTTTTTGCCTAATCACTGTAATAAATTAAAGGACTTGGTTCACTAACTACCATATTTGACCCTAAATTGAGTAAAAATTTTAGTTTGCTTTAATTGACCAGTTTTGGGGCTATAAGTAGTCTTAAATAATTGTATTTCTAATTTTCATATCTTTTTCAATAATTTCATCAAAGTTGACTTTATAATGGGATCACAAAAAGAGGTCATTTTAGACAATTAGATGTAAATCATCAAAATTCATCTGTTTTAGTATAATTAATGGATGATATGAAGGTGACACCACCTTTTGCCCAAAAACATTCTACTTGGAATATATTTATCTTTCCGTATTTGATAAAATAAGATTGAAATTTTTTGGGGTGACAGGTGGTGCCACCTCTAAAAGTGCCAAAAGTAAGAAAAAAACAATTGTCTTCAAATTTTGTAATTTTGATCATTTTATTGACATTATAACCTAAAATATGGTAATAGTGGCAACATAACTGCTTTAGATTTTTTAAATGTGTGGATTTTAGATAATATGCAAGCAATATTATTCCACATAAACAATGTTTTAGATTTTCCATATATTAGGGCAAAATTTGATAGTTAGTGAATCTGGTCCTTTAAATTCTTAAATTAGCAACTTACACTTTTTTCATTACTTTTTGCCGTGTAAAATTTACAGTCTGCAAATAAAAAAACAGTAGTTCTTAAGATTAATTAACAGTGAAAATGGCTATATAGTTGATGTTAAAAGGCTTTAACATCTTAAGGGTCATCTGAGAACCTTGTCCAAAAATTTTAGAAGAGCTATCAGCTGAGCATGTGTATGCAAGCAAAAGCATGATATTACCACAGAAAGTCAACATTGTAAGTTGGGGCTGGACATGGACACACAGATCATTAAGGACACACAAATGTTGGATACAAAATTTGCTAAGGACTTTTAAAACAAGTAATAATTATAACAGAGAACTATTACTAAGTCTCCCAAACAAAACTCCAACATCATACCCTTAATAGTACTAAATGCTTTGACTTATCATAAGGAGCCCATTTCATTAAGAGAATGGAATATATATAGGGTCTAAGGGAGGCAATCTTAACAGATTTTGAGAATCATCACACAGTAGCCCAACTCAACCCTATATAGCAGTATTTATTATTCTCTTCATAAAGATCACAAGAGGCACCAACAATTACTCAAGATCATGTGTAAGATGTTAGTAGAAAGTTTTTAACAGACAATGACCCATGAGGATGATGGATGCTATTTTGTAACAAAAGCTCACTTGGAAATTTGGTACAGGTGAGAATTAAAAATTTTTTTTACCACATACCTTTTAGCTGTTTTCTACATAACCGTTGCAATTTAATGAAGCAAGGTCTTGTTAACTGAAATACAAACATGCATTGTAAATAAATTAAGAAAGTAGAGTCAAACTAAAATAAAGAGAGAATCTGTCCATAGAAAACAGATGCCCCCGCAAAAATCTAAGTATCAGCAAACAGGAATTAGCTATTCTAGCCATCTGAAAATTGCTTTAGACATACAGTTTATCATGGATAGTCACCCTAGCAAATATCCAACCAATCTGATGTACAGTTTCTGGAAAAGTGCGACGAAAATGTGTTCTTATTTACAGGCCTTTTCAAACAATAAAAGTATTGGCAAACAGGAAGTAGCTATCCAAGCCATCTGTAAATCACTTTGGACATACACTACATCATGGTAAGTCACCCTAGCAAATATCAAACCAATCTGATGTACAGTTTCTGAGAAAAGTGCAAAAAAAATTTGTACGGACGTACATACAGCACGACAGACATGAGTAAAACTTAATACCCCTGACATATCGTCGCTGGGGCATAAAAATAAGGCATCCAATGAAAATTAAATGACATCCTGCCATGTTTGAGTTCCATTATAGTAAATATCAGAAAGCATATAGTGAATTTTAAGATGTGTACAAAATCAGGAGACACATTTTCAAGATATCATCCAGAAACCAAATTGAGACTGCAATTTTTTATGAAAGCATGATTTAACTAAAAAAACTGTAACCCAATTTTGCTGATAACTGAACGTGACCTATTATTGATAGTTTATAACAGCTATGAAAAGCATTATCAAAATAAGGTGGAATGCTTTCAAGATATCACTTGCAAACCAAATTTTTACACACTTTTTATGCCAATAATAATACTGATAAATTGGTTCTGCTTACAACATGAGCAATCACTTAACCTGTATTTTATAGTTCACAACAGCTTTACAAAGTTCTCCCAAAATCAGGTAACAGGTTTTCAAGTTATAATCCAGAAATCATCAGGGACAGACACATAACCTAATAGTGCCAACCAACAGACACCCTATCACAACATTCCCTCTGGCATAAATACCTTGTTGCTACTAGAATAATCACAGTAATCAGTGATGATGGAGACTCAAATAGGCAGAGAAGAAATAGAATGTAAATAAAATACACATATATTTACATCCGGTTAATTACCACGTGCTGAAATGAAACAATAATTCTATACATGTTATGACAAAATTGACTAGAACGTGCGTCTTATATGTGGATAATATAAAACAATTTCCAAAAAATCAGCCTTGCGTATTCTAGTATGGTGTGTCATATCCTCCAGAAAATAGGGTACATCTTTTATTTGTTCCATTTTTTTCATGTCTAAGTAGTATATTGGATGGTGTGTAAGCCAATAGGATAAATCACAAATCTAACAAGTGTATAACTAAATCTTGCCATAAATTAGATACATTACCTGTTGCTTCTGTGATGTTGACTGTATTTTTAAATCTGTGAAAGATTTGTTAAAATCAAATTAATGATATAGGTGGATTGACAGGTATAAAATTAGAACAAACAAACGAAACACACATGTATGGCGCAAACAAGTGCGAATAAAAAATTGTCTGGTTTTTAACTTCTACCATTGATCATCACATATTCAAAGGACTATAACTTTTATTATAGAATAAAGAAAGAATGTGTCCATGGGACACGGATGCCCCCGCTGGCCTAAAAAGTTTAAATCCGACAGGTCTGAAAGTCGCTTAGGAAGCATAGTTTATCATACTGAACCATCCTACCAAGTTTCAAATCATTCCCATGTACGGTTTCTGAGAAAAGCTTGACGGAAATTTTAATGTTGATTTTGGTATCTATCCAGCGGCAAACAGGAAGTAGATGTCCGACAGGTCTAAAATTCCTTTAGGACGTATAGTTTGTCATACTGAACCATCCTACCAAGTTTCAAGTCATTCCCATTTACAGTTTCTGAGAAAAGCTTGACTGAATTTCGTACGGACGGACGTACGTAGGTACGGACAGACGGACGGACATGAGTTAAACTTAATGTCCCCTGACATGTCGTCGCATGGGGATAAAAAGCGCAGATAGAGGCTGTTATGGCCCCCTGACAAATATCTAGATCAAATGACAGTATCTGTTTAAAATTCCATTTGGCATTCATGGTTGATGATACAGTGTTTGTGTAACCCTTGTAAATTTCCATCTTTTCTGTCTATCCAGCCAGAATCCCCTATCGAACAAAAAGCCTATATGCATGAAGTATTTGACAAGGACCAATTATGGTCAAATAAATTAAGAGAGAATGTGTCCATATGACACTAATGCCGCCGCTATAAAGCTTGATATTTAAAAAATCTAAGTATCAGCACACAGGAAGAAGCTATTGAAGCCATCTGAAAACTGGTTAGGACATACAGTACATCATGGTAAGTCACCCTATCAAATATCACAACAAATCTGATATACGGTTCATGAGAAAAGGGCGATGAATATTTGAGCGCTATAAAACTTGATATTTCAAAAATCTAAGCATCAGCAAACAGGAAGTAGCTATCCAAGCCATTTGAAAATCATTTAGAACATACAGTACATCATGGTAAGTCACCCTACTAAATATCAAACAAATCTGATGTATGGTTTCTGAGAAAAAATTTGTACAGAATGATCGACATGAGTAAAACTGACTCATCATAAATATTTACACAAAAGAAAGACAAATAACTGAAGACAGCCATCAACAGATGCAAAGTGATTCCAATAGTCAACATGGCCTTCAATCCTTTGAGCTATAAAGTGATATAAATATGTAAATAATTATAACACTTGTTACCTTTTTTATCAACAGTTCTCTTCTTTCTCCAGGGCAAATCCTTTACACCATAGTCATACTTAATTTCATCTCCTGGCTTTATGTCTTTTATGGCAAACATTGCCAGATGTGGCCTCTCATCAACCTCCACTAATCGCATGGCAGCATTCTGCTCATGTCCTATTCCATCATTTACCATGCGTCCCATTCTGTTTGAAAATGTTCCATCAATGCTGAAATAAAGACAAGTATTAGTTTCATAATGAGCAACAACTGAGAATGGCCTCGTATATACTAGATATATTTAATTTCAAAAGCATATCTATCAAGCCTGTGGCAACCTGGTTATCTTATTAAATAATGAGAGTGGATATTAGGCAATCCTCAACTGTCACGATCTGTGAAACCTATTTCTCTTATGATTTCTAATAGATTATTTAACAGTCAGTTTAATAGCTCATAACAGCACAGTCATTTTCCTTGATTTGTCTGTGAGGTGTAAGGTTGTCAATGACTAAAAATGTGTCCATTGTATACCTCTTTTCCAAGTCACGTGTGCATACCTCTTTTCCAAGTCACGTGTGCATACCTCTTTTCCAAGTCATATGTGAGAAACGGATTAAAAGATAAAATCTTAAGAGAAAATATTTGTCTTTTCCCTATCTATTTCACTTATTTGGCATATTGCAAAATGTCCCAATTTACATTTCCCCCTCCCCTCCCATATAACAAAGCTCTACACAAGGTTGCCCTTTTTCCATGTATATCAAATGCCATAAAAAACTATTTTCTAAACAATAACCGTACTTTTCTTGACACGTAGGAAACCAAAAAATATCTTTCCACTTCAGTGTCTGAGATTTTCAAGTGCTTTTCTACAGATTGAGGAATAAATTTACACCAAGTGCAGGATGATACAGATGCAGCAATTGCAAAACTGTGTATGTTGAGGTGGGATGTGGACACACAGATCATTTTGGACACACAAATATTGAATATTCAGGTTGGACACAAAATCTGCTATAGACTCAAATATGCACATATCAAAACATAAAAGTTAAATTGTAAGATCATTTGTACACTTGGTGGGTCATTACCCCTGAAACTCCACTTACAACACAAAAATAGGTATTTTTAGTCTGTCTTTTTTTTAGATTTTTTAGATCTCAAATAATTTGAACTTAATTGGGTGAAGTAAAACCCCAAAAGCATCCCCCCCCACCCATTAAGGCATTAAGTCTGTCTTATTACAAGAAGCAAGTACAGCCCTGGTATATGTATGGTTTATGGGTTGGGATCTGAACAATTTTTAAGATATAAGTAGTTACTTAGTGAAGCAACCCCCTCAACATCCTTTGAAATTGGAGTACTTTTTTTTTTTTGGTGGTGGTGGTGGTGGGGGTGGGTGGGGTTCCATAATGTTAGTTTTAAGGACATTAAGAGACAGAGAGGGTGCTGTCTATAACCCCTCCCTTGAATTTTCCAGTGATGTTTCAGGAATTGGTCATGACGGAAAAGGGTAACAAATGCATTTACATGTATATTATTTGATGTGCATCAGTGTTATAAGAATTACTATGTTGCAATCAGTGATTTTTCTCATGTTTTGACATTGAATCTTATAGAAATAGTTATGTGAAATTGAAGTTTGCACACCAGTGAAAAAGAAATAATGTGATAATTTTAAATTGGTTTAAATGGCAATTAAAATGCTTTGGATACACCTAAATATCTTAATTACAGAATTTTTAAAACTATGCATAGTTTTGAAAAATATTTCATTGAATTGCCATATGACTTAAGGAAATCTTATTGTAATTTTAGATGTTTAAACCATAGATTACCAATAGAACAAGGTCATCTTTGGGGTGTTATCAGAGACAACTGTATATTTGATCTTTGTAACATATCTGTTATTGGTGTTGAATATCATTATCTGTTTGAATGTCGGTGTAGCTTCTTTAAACATGAAATAGAAAGTCTTTTACCTGTTGACTTGATAACTTATCTAATACATTGAAATTTTGTCATTTGTTTAATTCTGATAATAATGATGTATTAGTCAAAACAGCAAAATTTTTGTAAAAATTAGTCTATCAGTCGTAAATTGATTGTCTTCCTATAATTAATATATTTATTACTGAACTTTATATACATGTTTCTACATGTTCTAATTCTAGTCAAAATACATATATAACCATTTATTCTACAATTGTTTATACGTTTACATGTAACTTGTTACTGCTTGTATTCACATTCACCTGTTGGTGACTTGAGACATGAAGACTTCAAACTGCATTGATCAACGCATGTCAAGCGCCGATGAGTTTTCCATTGTTTTTTGTTTTTGTTTGTTTTTTTTACAAAATGATGAGCAAACCTGCAACTACAAAAAAAATTTGCATTCTTATTAAAAATCAATTGCTTTACTGATAATATATTGCAGGGCAATCAATTAGTTTTAGTATCTTTAACTGTATCTATACCATATGGTGTTGTCTCTGCTCCTAAAGAAGAAGATATAACTGCCAATACCATCTGGATACTCTTCCAGTCTTTTCATAGCCTCTTTTTTCTGGATAAATTCTCCATGATATTCCAGAATAAAATCTCCTTTTCTGAATTCTTTTCTTGCAAATACGCCTTTTCCTATGAAAACAAGAGTTTCCCAATAGGATGAACTGCTCAATGGCCAATTATAAATATCTGATAATTATCATCATTTAACCTTTAGTTTCTTATAGCTCAATTTGTTGAATATTTCAGCAAGCAAAAGCATTTCTCTAACTGCTATTATTTTCTGTCTACAGGGCAAACAAATATCAACAAGAGATACAGGGAGCCTGAATTGTTCATACATATTTATTCATAAAATTATCCTTATTTCACATGTTTAACAAACAAGAAGGCCCCAGGGGACCTGTATTGCTCACCTGGAATTTTTTTGTCATTTCAGCAGCAATATATACTAAATAAAGTCATATGACAATTCAAGCCAATAGACAATAAAAGCTGCTATTTTCGACAATTTAAGAGAGGTAACTCTTACAAGGAGTGGTCTGACAACTTCGACTTATGAAGACTTTTGTAGAGCTGAATGAGCTAAGAATTTCAGCTACTGAAAGTTTTTGTCCAACTTTTATGGTTCTCAAGTTACAATAAAAAAACCCACAAAAATTGCTATATTTCACCATTTAAGAGAGATAACTCCTATAAGGAGTTGTTTGACAATATCACTCATATTAAGAGTTCTGTAGAGCTGAATGAGCTGAACATTTGATCTACTGAAAGTTTTTCTCTATCTGCTATCATTCAAAAGTTACATGCAAAAAACAACAAAAATTGCTATTTTTTACCATTTAAGTGAGATAACTCCTACGAGAAGTTGTCTGACAACTTTGACCCAAGGAAGCCTTACATAACGCTAAATGAGCTGAACATTTCAGTAATTGAAAGTTTTTCTCTTATCTACAAAGTAACGTTTTCAAGTTATAGACAAAAAACGACAAAAAATGCCATTTTTGACATTTCAAGAAACTCCTACCAGGAGCGGTTTGACCATTTCATTAGCATAGAGACTTTCTTAGAAGAAATTGAGCTGAACATTTCAGCAGTTACAACATATGGTTAGTCACCCTACCAAATATAAAACCAATCTGATGTACGGTTTCTGAGAAAAGTGCAACAAAAATTTGTATGCTATTAAGCTTGATATTTCTAAAATCTTAGTATCCGCAAACAGGAATTAGCTATCTTAGCCATCTGAAAATCGATAAGGACATATAATACATCATGGTTAGTCACTATACCAAATATCAAACCAATCTGATGTAGGTTTCTGAGAAAAGTATGACGAAAATTTGTACACAATCAAGCTTGATATTTCAAAAATCTAAGTATCAGAAAACAGGAAGTAGCTATCCAAGCCATCTGAAAATCATTTAGAAAATACAGTACATCATGTTAAGTCACCCTACGCAAACAGGAAGTAGCTATCTTAGCCATCTGAAAATCGATAAGGACATATAATACATCATGGTTAGTCACTATACCAAATATCAAACCAATCTGATGTAGGTTTCTGAGAAAAGTATGACGAAAATTTGTACACAATCAAGCTTGATATTTCAAAAATCTAAGTATCAGAAAACAGGAAGTAGCTATCCAAGCCATCTGAAAATCATTTAGAAAATACAGTACATCATGTTAAGTCACCCTACCAAATATCAAGCCAATCTGCTGTATGGTTTCTGAGAAAAGTGTGACGAAAATTTGTACGAACGTACGTACACACATACGGACTGACATGGGTAAAACTTAATGCCCCCCACTTGTCTTCACGGGGGCATAAATATCAGACCTGTATCTAATGTAGTTGGTTAGAAAACTGTGACGAAAATTTTCATCTATGTCCACTGTGTGCAAAAATCCAAGTATGCGGCAAACAAGAAGTAGGTGACCTAGGAGTATAAAATTGCAATACAACATATGGAACTACAGGATAAAGCTATATGCAAAATATCAGACCTGTATCTCATGTAGTTGGTTAGAAAACTGACAAATATTTTCAACTATGTCCACTGTGTGTAAAATCCTAAGTATTTAGCAAACAGGAAGCAGAAGACCTAGGAGCATAAAATTGCTATACACTATATGGTACTATAGGACAAAGCTATATGCAAAATATCAGACCTGTTTTATTTAGTTGCTTAGAAACCTGTAACAGAAATTCTATTACGTACAAAGGAAAGAACGGACAGACAGACAAGGGTATAACAGTATATCCACACTTCTTTGAAGCATACACTATATGGTACTATAGGACAAAGCTATATGCAAAATATCAGACCTGTATCTTATTTAGTTGCTTAGAAACCTGTAACAGAAATTCTATTACTTACAAACAAAAGAACAGACAGACAGACCCGGGTATAACAGTATATCCACCCTTCTTCGAAGCAGAGGTATAATAACAAAACCTTTTAATGTCACATGCAGTAGCCTTGAATGTACCGGAATTTGAATTTGAAGTCAAACAACGCTGTCCATGTTTGACAACGTTGATCCCATAGAGACTATTTTAGAGCTTAATGAGATATACATGTACATTTCAGCAATTGAAAGTTTTTTCTATCTACTATCGTTCTCAAGTTACAGGCAAAAAACTTCAAAAATCCCTAATTTTGACCATTTAAGAGAGATAACTCCTACAAGGAATGGTCTGAAAACTTCAACCCTATAGAGACTATTGCAGAGCTAAATGAGCTGAACATTTAAGCAATTGAAAGTTTTTCTCTATCTACAATTGTTCTAATGTTACAGGCAGAAAATGTCAAATATCTTTAATTTTGAACATTTAACAGAGAATAATCTGTCAACTTGGACTCTATGGAGACCATCGTAGAGCTAAATGAGCTGAACATTCCAGCAATTGGAAGTTTTTCTCTATCTACCAGTACTATCATTCTCAAATTACAGGCAAGAAAAGACAAAAATCACTATTTTATGCCGTTCAAGAGAGATAACGCTTACAAGGAATCCTCTGACAATTTCGACCCAATGACTTTTGTAGAGCTTTTGATTCTGAACAAGAAAGGTGACTTCAGATTTCTTCTATCTACTATAGTTTTTCAGTTAAAATGCTCGTAAGGTGGTGATATCCCTATGTTCTATTTTTAACAACTGCGGCCATGTTATTCAATAGATAAAAAATCCAAAAGATAGTTTCGTAGAGGACATCCTAAGGAACAAGCATACCAAGTTTGGTTGCATTTGACTGACCCATTTCTGAGGAGAAGATTTTTTAATAAAAGTATAGATGACAAAAATCCTTGTTTTTTACAATCCTTTGGTCATTTGGTCCAGGTGAGCTAAAAAAGCTGACAGTTTTTGTTTATTTACCAATTGTAGAATTAATAAATTTGACCTCCAGGCCATCCTGATCTCTCTTCCAAAGGATATATTTCTTGGCCTCTTCCATTGCTTTTGCCTGAAAAAAATAAATGACTTATTTTCACAAGTCTGAACAATTTATCTACAGTCAGGCAATTCTTTGAGATATCATGACATGCATAACTAAAATGATTGTTCTTGTTTGACTAACACAGACTAAAGAACTGGCTACATCCTGCAAACGTTTGTTGTACTAGGACCAGTAGTTTTGCTTGCCTGCCATTCAAAATTTTACAACACTGATGTTCATGTAAACATGGTTAAGATGGAACTTAGATAAAACCCTATAGGTTTGGAGACAAATATTTGGAAACATCATATGGTCATCAGAATAATTTAATAAAATTAATTATAAACTTTAAGATTTTATGAGCTGACCATTTCATTAATTAAAAGTTTTGTCTTTCTACTATATATCATTCACAATTTATCAGCAAAATAAAAGACTAAAATCGCTTTTTTGACATTTCTAGAACTTCAACAAATGGAGACTTTTGTAAAGATAAATGAGCTGAACATTTCAGCAATTGAAAGTTTTTCCTCTATCTACTATCGTTCTCAAGTTACAGGCAAAAAAACGACAAAAATCGCAGCTTAATCGCTATATTAGACCCTTCAAGGGCGATAACTCTGACTAGGAGTCATTGGACAACTTCATCCCAATGGAGACTTGTAGAGGTAAATGAGCTGAACATTTTAGCAATTGAAATGTTGTCTCTATCTATTTTTGTTCTCAAGTTACAGGCAATAAACTAAAAAAATAGCTATTTTTGACCTTTAAAGAGAGAAAATGCCTACAAGGAGTCATCTGGCAAACTTGGACCCTATAGAAACTTTTATACAGCTTTTGATTCTGAACAAGGATGGTGACTTCAGATTTATCCTACCTATTATAGTTTTTGAGATTGATTGTTGATTGTTGCCTGTTTAACGTCATGTCAACAGCTAAGGTCACAACCAGGACAGAGTTTTTGAGATATAAATTATGCTCAAAAGATAGTCAAACGCAAAAGTTCAGTTTAATAAAATTAAATGTAAAACGAGCACATGTTAAACAAATCTTAGAATTTTAATGCGCATTTCATAATAAAAGCTTTAATTTTGAGGTGAAAAGAGGAAAAATTCCCTAAAAAATTACAGATTTCGTAAAGCTTCATAGATATATTTTTTTAAGAAATATCACTTGTAAACACAATTCAATTATCACAAAATATGTTGTTAATTATTAAATATTATGAACAAATGTGGCAGGTCAGATCATGCAATATTATGTTTTATGGATCAATTCACAGATGTCAAACTCGGCCTCTGGCCTCATTCCATACCATTGATTTGTTCCATAAAACATGATACAGCATGTTCTAACGTCATAATTGTATAATTATTTCTAATAGAAAAATAGCCATAAAATGTTAGTTTCAATAGAAACGTCTTGAAGGTCAATTTTAGGGTGAAAAGCGAAGCAAGTCCAAAAAAAGTAAGTAATCTAGAAAAGATGGCATACAAGAGACTTTGGAGAAGTATGTATTACGTTTATTGACCTATTAACCAATACCCACCTGATGAGACCATTGATGAAAACATTACTTATGTAAACTTTGTGTATATTCTGATTACAGAGATACAGATAGCTTTTACGGAAGCCTTGTTTTATGTTTCACTTTGTCCTTATATTTGAGAGGGCTGAAAAGGCACATTTGTGGCTCTCAGTAACCTCTATGTCAACCTTCATTATTTATTGTACATTCTGATGTGCTGAACACTTAAGAATATGTCATTTTCGAGTTCATTCCTTTTCCGGAAATATTCTGTAATTATAGTAAAATCTTCACGTGATTTTAGGGGGAACGGAACTATTAACTCCACTAGGTTGCTCTTTTGTGTACCCTACTTCAATAAATAGAATTAAAGCCTGGCATTGGTCATAATGCTTGAAAATTTTAAACTCTTGAATTTTTCTGAACTGTAAGTGTATTGAGAATGCAAAAATTAAAATAGATTTTAGGTGCTTTCAGTTTTAAAGTGTATGGAATTTTTTAAAAATGCATAATTTTCTGCGGCCAAAGGGTGGATAATTCATGTGGTTTCACTCCAATGTCCAATATTCACCCAGTTAACGGTCATCAAAAATATTGCCATCATTTTCACATTTCTGAATGAAAGTTGATACAGAAAAAACACAGATAGAATGCTGGTCATTGCTTTATTGTGTAGAAAACTTGGAAAATGTCACTATTGACAGCAATGTAAATGGAAATAGTTCCATTCTTCCTTTACCAGATTTTGCAGCATACTGGTTTGCTGCCGTGTAGACTTATGAATAAGTGCAAAAACGGGATTATGAAAACAATAACATTTCTTTGAACCTTAAATACTTCATTTGAAAGGGAAAGATGTCCTACCTGTGTGGATGTATTTTTTAATTTTGAAGAGAATATCAAGTTAAATTAAAGAATCGATGTTTATTGTGATCTATTGCTCCTTGTTCCCATGCCGAGAAAAAATTGTAAAAAAAGAACTTTCTCGGATGGAACTTGCCATTCCGCGCTAACTCGAAAATGGCCTATTGCAAATAAACCTACCTCTACCTCTACAGTAAAAGAACAAAAGTCGAGAAAAATTTCAGAAAAAAGGCCACAATTTTCACATGGGTCTTCAAAAAAAAATTTAGGGTAGACAGATCATAAGGTGCTAAAAATTTTTAACCATGCCAGAATTTAGATATTTGTAATGCTTTTTGAACTGTTTCAGAACAAAAACTGCAATTTACCCCAATGTCATCACAGCAAAAGGCAATAAACAATATATAAATGAATCATAGTTTTGTAGAGGACAGCCCTCAAGAACAACCATGCATACCAAGCAACTGACCAAATGGTTTCAGGGGATGAAATTCTTTAAGTTAAACAGACAGACATACAAACAAATTGAATGCCAAGTAACAACAATTGCTCACCTTGGGTCAGGACAAGTGTTTACTCCAAAAAGAAGAAGTTAAGATACCTTTACTACAATCATGTCAATAACATAATTACCTTTCCTTCTACCTCACTAACAGTTTTTCCTCTTGTAATTCTATCCCTGAAACGAACCAACATACAGATAAGTGACAAAGTCAAGTTAATCTAATTAATATTACATATATTTATTACATTGACTTCCATGAAATACCAAGATTTCTCAGTGAAAGGAATTCTGGTAATCTGTTTTCGTTCACTACTTGGAAAAGATGTCACAATATACTTCATAAACAGCATTGTATTAAAACACTGACACTGACTAAAGTGCAGAAACATTGAAAACATAGTTCGTGTTTTGACAGTCTACATGGTCCAATCACATATCTTGAATATTGAAAATATTATCAATCATGCTGCAAGGCATTCAGATTCAACTTTCAAACATTCTGATGCATAAAGGAGCACTTGTGATTACTGATTATCATGTATTAAAGTAAATCACATTCTTATATTAGGCCATTACCTTAAGGTCACCAAGACAGTTAAGAAGATAACTCGAAAACTGAATATGTCAGAGAGGGCCCCACAGGTATGTATATTTTTGTTATTCTGACCATGCTGACCATTCTTAACAATTCAAAGCAGAAAAAAACATCTCGCTAATTGAAATAAACAGATACATATAGTAGCAAAAACATGACCTCTTGTATCTATTTATAGTAACAGTGGCCATGTTTGTCATAATATATAAACAAGAGTGCCAAGGGGGCTTGAATCACTCACCAAGATTTATTGACAACACATGCACAATTTTAAACAAAAACTTTTCATTTTATCAACAAAATGTTGTTCTTAATAACATGTACATGTATAAGCTGAACATTTTTGCATTTAACAGACATTTATTCACTTTCAAATATAATTTTCATGTTATAAAACAAAACAGAAAAAGAGTTATTTTGAAAGCAAAATGCAAATTTTGACCTTTCAAGGGAAATAACTATTATAAGGACTGGTCAGACAGCTTTGAAAGATGCAAGTTTTGGAGAGATCAATGAGCAGTTCATTTCAGCCTAAGAAAGTTTTCATCTATCCTATATGGTTTTCAAGTTATAGGCTATAAACAAAAGCAACAAAAAGTACAATTGAATCTATCAGGATTTGTCAAATAATGCTTTGAACCAAATGAAAGTTTTTTTATTAGATCTCAATTTGCTTAACATTGCCGCAAAAGGAAGTTTTACTCTATCATAAATGGTTTTCAAGTTACAGGCTATAAACAACAAAAAACAAAAATTTTGACTTTCCTGAGCAATAACTCCTATTGTGCTATAAGAAGTGGTAGGACAGCTTGGACAAATTGAGACTAATGTTGAGCTTTAGATTCTGAAGATGGATGGACACCTTGGACTTTCTCTTTATATTATTCTTTTTTAAGCTACAGGTTGCAAATATATGTAATTGCTTTTACCTTATGTTTTAATTTTAGCTATGGCAGCCAATTGTGTTTTAATTAATAAACATACAGTATTAGATTTATAATCTACACATATGACATGGACCTTGGGTCAAAGTGAGCCATGAATCCCAAGATCAGTAGTTTTGTGCACAATGCTCTTAGGAACAATCACACTAATTTTTGTTCCAATCCATGCGCAGTAAAAGGAGTTTTTATAGAACTGTTAAAAGACTAAGGACAACGATAACATCTTGGAAAAAAAGAGGCCCCTGTATTGCTCAACTGTTTTTTTTCTTTTCAGGAGCAATAGCTCCTACAAAAATCATTAATAAAAATCACTATATTTGATTATTATAGTTAGATAAAGTAGTATCTACTATCGTTCTCAAGTGAAAGGCAAAAAACCCCTAAAATTGCTATTTTTGACATTTCAAAAGTGGTAACTCCTACAAGGACCCATCTGACAACTTCGAACCAAAGAAGTCTTTTGTAGAGCTTGATGAGCTGAACATTTTAGCAATTTAAAGTTTTTCTCTATCTACTATTGTTCTCAAGTTATAGGCAAAAAAAAAAAACAAAATTGCTATTTTTTACATTTCAAGAGAGATAACTCCTACAAGGAGCCGTCTTACAACTTCTACCCAATGGAGACTTTTGTAGAGCTTGATGAGCTGAACATTTTAGCAATTGAAAGTCTTTCTCTATCTACTATCGGTCTCAAGTAACAGGCAAAAAAACCACAAAAATCACGATTTTTGACATTTCAAGAGAGATAACTCCTACAAGGAGTGGCCTGACAACTTCGACCTAACGGAGACTTTTGTAGAGCTTGATGAGCTGAACAGTTTAGCAATTTACAGTTTTTCTCTATCTACTATCGTTCTCAAGTTACAGGCAAAAAAAACCCCAAAATCGCTATTTTTTTACATTTCAAGAGAGATAACTCCTACAAGGAGCCGTCTGACAACTATGACTAAATGGAGACTTTTGTAGAGCATGATGAGCTGAACATTTCAGCAATTGAAAATTTTTCAAGCATCGTTCTCAAGTGACAGGCAAAAAACCACAAAAATCGCTATTTTTGACATTTCAAGAGAGACAACTCCTACAAGGAGCGGTCTGACAACTTCGACCCAATGGAGACTTTTGTAGGGCTTGATCAGCTGAACAATTTAGCAATTGAAAGTTTTTCTCTATCTACTATCGTTCTCAAGTTATAGGCAAAAAAACCACAAAAATCGCTTTTTATTACCTTCCAAGAGAGATAACTCCTACAAGGAGCCGTCTGACAACTTCGACCCAATGGAGACTTTTGTGGAGCTTGATGAGCTGAACATTTTAGCAATTGAAAGTTTTTCTTTACCTACTATCGTTCTCAAGTTAAAGCAAAAAACAACAAAAATCGCTATTTTTTACCTTTCAAGAGAGATAACTCCTACAAGGAGCCGTCTGACAACTTCGACCCAATGGAGACTTTTGTAGGGCTTTTCATTCTGAACAAGGATGGTGACGTCAGATTTCTCCTATCTATTATAGTTTTTGAGTTATAATGCTCTAAGGATGGTTTTACCCTATGTTCTATTTTTAGCAACAGGGGCCTTGTCTTTATGAGCTCAGTTATCATTGACACAATTTTTAAACCAACACCCCAAGGATGCTTGTGACCAAGTTTGAGCTTAATCCCATCAGTGGTTTCAGAGAAAAAGATTTTTGAAAAAGTTAACGGACGACGACAATGACATCGACGACGACAGACGACGGACGCCAAGTGATGAGATAAGCTCACTTGGACCTTTGGTCCAGGTGAGCTAAAAAGGATTCCTATATTACTTCCAACAACCAAGATCTATGATACCAAGCTGCTTTGAGGTACAAACATAACTGACAAATTAATTTTACAGTCTAATTAAAATTAGCCTCTACATAGAGCTCTGTCCCGTAAAGTCTAACACAACCCGGTTGAGGAAAACGTCAGAATGCACTTAGTCACGTGATAATTATAACCAATTGAATTTCGACTTACGCACTCATGAAAGTATTTTTTCCATTTGTATCTTGCTGACGTCATACAGGTCATTCTGACAGAAAAGTAAACTGTTATGGGTTAGACTCTACGGGGCATGGCCCTACATAGAGGCTAATTTTTATTATACTGATTAATTTTACAGATTCTGGGCTTTAACTAGAGAGAAATAACTCTTACAAGGAGCCTTCTGACAACTTCAACCTAAAGGAGACTTTTGTAAAGCTTTTCATTCTTCCATCTATTTTAGTTTTTTGAGTTACAATGCTCTAAAGGGGGTGATACCCCCTATGTTCTATTTTTAGCAACAGCGGCCATGTTTTTCGATGGATCAAAAATCTTAACGATATATTTGTAGAGGACATCCTAAGGACCAACCATACTAAGTTTGGTTGCATTTGACACAGCGGTTTCAGAGTAAAAGATTTTTTAATAAAAGTTTACAGACGATGACTGGTGCAAAGTGATGCAATAAGCTCACATGGACCTGTGGTCCAAGTGAGCTAATGACAGGGGATGCCAAGTGATAAAAAAAGTTACTTTAGACTTAAGAAATTTTTTCCAGAGGCTTTGATATGTTTGCTTAGTAGATATAGTTTTAATAAACTGAATTCCAATTTAGAAATTGAATTCTAGTCTACAAATGTACTTAGTAGCTCTTAGTGATTTGTTATTGTTGAGTGTATATTTTGTTAGGTTGTTTCAGTTACCTGGTTTTCACTAAGGACTCAGATTTCTTTTAACTGCTTAGCTTGTAGTATTCGTTCTATTGTGTATTTAGTTATTACCGAGGTTGGATGGTGGGGAGATGTTGAGTACTAAAATTATGTTTAACCCCACTGCAGAGGTTTTGTGCCCGGCCAACATCAGGAACCTCCAGCATCTGTTATGTCTTTTGAATTTTGCTTTTCAAAATTTTGGTTACTTGATGTAAGTATAGGCTGATCGATGTGAATTGCCCTGCATATATATATGTCTACATGTTGTAAGGGTCAATTAAAGTCTATTTCTCCGTGTGGGTCGTTCATTGAGGACTCTTGGCAGGGGAGGTCTTATGTTGTCTATTTTCATTTCAGAAGAGTCATTGTCTCTTTGACACATTCCCCATTTCCTTTCTTTTTCTATTTTTATGTTTTACTTATCTGCAAACGAGCTGACAATTGATTTTTTTTTCATTTGCGGAAAAAGATCTGGGTTTGTTATATGAATAGTTAACTTATTGTCATGATTGATGGATGATATGCAGTTAACAATATCTCTCAATTATTCAATTAGTAATGTATCTATTAATTTTTAACACAAGTTGTAAAATTTAACTGAACCTTAGTTGGCCACTTCCATAATGTAATATGTATCTTGATACATGTATCAACTTAAACATGATTTGATTGATTAAGGCTATAATGATACATTTCCATAAGACTAATATTGAGTAAAAGTTTGCTACAATGTTTTCACAGTATTTCATTTTGGACAGACAAGTTATTTGGGTATCCCTCATCATTCTATCTTCTATTCCGTTACTAGTGCTAATATTGTTTTGTTATTATTAAAGAATAGAAAGAGGCAAATGCTAACACTCCAACAGGATGAAAAAACAACATGGTAAGTTGACAAATGATGGTGAGTTGTTCCGGCACCATAGGGAGGTTTTAGGTTGGCCCCTACAACAGGGTTCATTAAATTGAGCCAGACCAAAGGTAATGACATTAAATTTTACAAAACTCATCACAAAAAAAGAGAGCTTTTCACTAGCACATAAAGTGCTATTAGTTTCTTCGTTTATATTGGTCTATTATTCTCTGTTCTATTTTATCTTAGTTTTCTAGATTTGCCTTTAAGTGCCAAAAGCCTAGTTTGTTAAGTTTTTTAACATGTGTCATATCCAAAGACTATTATCTTTAATTCTTGTAAATATATCAAGAACTAATGAGTCAGGAGAGTTTAGTATATGATTAAGGAATTTTATAATGCTTAAATGAACTTTGACATGTAGGGGTAGTCTATTAGTTTCTATTCAACAAGCAACATTTGTAGCTTTGAACCTAACTTAGATGCAGACTTACTTGCTCGAAGTAAAAATTGAAAAAATGATAAGTACCTTTTCAGTAACCATTAAAACTAGAAATAAATGTATTCAGACCAACCAAATGTTACACACCAAACTGGGAAAGTCACAAGTTGGATCTTAAATTAAAAAAACAAGGAATGTCAAGTGCTCCATTTAAAAAAAAAAATTATATAAAGAACCAATAAATATATGACAGTCCATCTCATTATAAGAGACAAGAATATATACGGTTTATGGGTGGGGATCTAAATGGTTCATACCTGTCAAGTCTCACGCTCAACGTTTTTGAACATGAAATCACGCCCTAATGCTCATTCCCGTAAATCTCACGCTTAATCCAATTTTCAGATTAAAAAAAATCTCTTTACAGTTTTTGTGTTTAAACCGGAGTTGTCCAGAGACGTTATATTATTAAAAAAAGCAACTGCCCTTAACCTTTTTCGTTAATTTTAAGTTCAAGAACCAGTATAAAAAGTACAAAGGAGTGGGACAATTCATGTTTAAGTGAAGGCAAAAGCCAAAAACAGTCCCGTTAAGCATATTCACAGAAAAACAATGGCACTTTTCATACAATTTATTGGTATAAAATAGTGTTTTTCACCTTCATTAAGACTGTCCAAAATATGCTCAATTTCTTAACAATTTTAAAGCTCAATATATTGTAAAATGACATGAAAAAATTTGAGGAATTTCATGTGTGGCACATTTGCCTGTGTAGCAGAGATTATTCTCTCTTATAATAAAAAGCAAGATGCAAGAATATACATGTACATGTATATGGTGGTTTATGGGAGGGGATCTTAACACTTTTTGAGATACAATGCAATATGTGAACTTTAATGGGTGAGGCATGAAGCATTACCCCTTCCCACCTCAAGGATCCCCCCAAATAAGGGTAATAAGTCTGTTTTAATTATTTGAACATTACTATTCATAATAAGACTACTAGTATATGCATAATTATAAATATTTCTCTAACAGGCATCTTTTTGGGCCCTTATATCTCACAAACCTAAACGTTAGGGTCAAAATTGTTGAATGCATCTGAAACCTTCTGGGAAATAAAATGTGTTGAAACAAAAAGCATGAAAATATCATGAACATCAAGCACATTTTTTACATCTTTTTGGCACCTAATTCTAAAACTATATATAAGGGCCATATACTCCAATTACAATTCCAGGCTTCCTTGTGGAGAGTAATACTACATGTATATTAAAATTTCATAAGAATTGGTCAACCCAAATTAAGTTATTGGACAGAAACAAAAGTTCAGCCAAAATCTATTTTGAGATATGTAGTATTATATTTTGAAGATATGATACTCTTTCTTCATTGCTTACAATTATCCCCACTATGTCTTCTTGCCTTAATTTTTTTCCATTGTTCTAACTTTTTATGTTATAATTTGCAAGTTTAAATTCAAATAATATGTTCCTAAAATATTGCTTAATTTACTATCAATTAATTAGTTATTATCACTATGATTTGCCTCCAAGGCAAGTCATACTTTCCAAGATGAAATTGAGATTCTACTTTTTAGTTTTTAATATATACCATTGTAAATAATAGAAATGGCAATACATTCACAGACTGACCTATGATGGAGCAAATGACCGCCATCTACACCACTTTAAATGAAATAAAAAAGATACTTTAAATCATCAACATTTTTATGCATTTAATCTAAATTTTAATACATCAGCATTTTATCTTTAATATAATGTTCTTATTCCTGCCACTGTGATATATAGCACTATATGGCTCTTCTATCCCGGTTAATTTTACTTAAGTTATATCTTTATCAACCTTTATCTAATCCTTCTGACTACACACCACTTATGAACTATCCCAATATTTTACCTGGCATTAAATGTGCATGTCAAAATGACTGAAACATTAAACAGGTGAATGTGAGCTGACATTTATCACATTAACAAGCAAATAATTTTAAAGAATTTTAGCATAACCAAACAATTTAAAATTTCTGTCCCAGCAGATTCAGAAAGTGGTTTTTGACAATATTTTATTAGACTCTCCTGACCATAGCTACAGGCTAATTAAACATATTTAAATAAAACAGTTTATCCCAACAAATGCAGTTATTTTTTCTTATATATTTGGGTAAACTTTAGCATGTTTAGCCATCTTATTCATCTAAGTTCAGCAAATGGTTTTGGAGAAGAACATGTTTGAAAAAACTGCTAACGACAATGGATGATGACGGAAGACTAGTGATGACAAAAGCTCACATGGACCTTTGGACCAGGTGATCTAATAAAAAGTCTGGACCACACTTACATACTTTTTCATAGTATCCTATTGTACACCCAATTGAGAAGTCACTCAACTTATTACAATACCCTGAATTTTAAAGAGGTAATTTATTCTGAGAGGACGCCTGGCATACAGTGATAAAAATAACCAGTCGACCACTCGCCCACGGGGACTAGAATTGAGTGTGGGCTTATTCATTTCATTTTAGGTACCAGACAATTCGGCCCGGGAACAACTCTGCCCAGGACTACTCAGCCTGATATTCACTTGAGACAAGTCGGCCCAGTTTGTAAGACAATTAACTCAGTCCACTACAAGACATTAGTCAAGCCCCTAGAGGACAACTTAGAAACTAACAAAAATATTGAGTAAACTTACCATGTATTATGAAAAAAATATATCTGACAACTTGTTTAAATACAAATGTTTGAATCTTTCGCCAAAATCCAAAAAAAATGCAATTTGGTTTCATTAACCCAGGTACAACACAACCAGCGACCAAAAAATACAAAAACTACATAAACCTGAAAATTTTTCAGAAATTATGCATTAAATTTAAAATGAAT
>OX104115.1:38800166-38972166 GCA_944474755.1 Limnoperna fortunei
ATACGTGTATGCTGGTCAGAAACACACATTTTGTTTTATTTTTAATTTAAATTCAGGTTTTTGTTTGTTTATTTGTTTTATTTTGTATTTTTGTTGTTGTAAGATGTCTTTTTAAATACTGTACATTGATAAATAATAATAATAATAAATGTTTAAGAAAAAATTATTTTGCCCATGTTGCATTCAGTTGTCATTTTATAAATTAGTGTGCATTTGCATTATTGATACATGTACATGGAGCTTACGTCTTCACTTTTATTCTGTCATTATTTCTTTGTGCTTATTAATAGACACACTGTGTCTGACAGTTATGATTATTATGTACTGAAATTTCAGAAAAAATTGAGGATTCCCAGTCTACATGACAGACAAATTTAATATAAATTTAAAATGACAGAAATTGTAAAACCAGGTGTTCTGAAGTATGATTAGTTTCCGTCTTAGATGTATTTATGGTAAAGCCCAATTAGTACCATGCTTTTGCATTTATCATATGGATGGTCTGCTACATTATGGTATTTTATGACAGAAAAACATGAAATCCCCATTGAACATTTTTTTCATTCCTGAAATTATTTGTAATTTGGGACTAAAGCCAGGTATGAAATTACAAAGCTATGAATTACAAAAACAAAACAAAAAATAAAACAAAGAAAAAATCATAAACCCCTCTATAAACAGAATGGGGGAATCGCGGGCGTTGCTGAAGGGTTTTACCTCTATTTTAAAACAACATAATTATGCAGTGATAAGGATTAGAATTCTAAGAATGTGATATTTCTCAATAACCTCTAGATTTTAATGATTTTCGTAAAAAAAATTCTCGTAATGAGACCTTTTCAGTTTCAACGTAGACCCACATCTTCCTTCGGAATAAGATACTAAGTAAACGTCATTTTTCTGTACATTTAATGATTAAATGAAATGACGTTCCGAATGTCAAAATCCGAGCGTCGACATTCTTTGGAAAACCCCTATACAGGAAGAGACATTTAACTGTAACAATTGCATCCCCCAACTGATAAACATAATTTTTTGTACCATTCGATAGCTAAAATGAACTTCAAAGCATGTCTTTCCTAGCAATGCATCACTATGACGATTAAACTTCAAATTCAAGGAATTCCTAGCGCGGACATTTGAACAGTCGCCCTTTCACCAACTTAAGTCATATATTTTATTATGATGCAGTGAGTACTTTATCGTATTTTGCATTAAAAATGGTATAAATTTTTCTCGTTCATTATATCTATGAAAAAATATTTAATGTGTAACAAAGAGTAGCTCAAATTTTGCATTTTCTACGGCATCGTCTGTTTACCGAATTTTGAATTAAAGTCACGTGACCCTGGTCATGACAATGGAACTCTCCTGTGTCGGTGGCATCCCGGCTGAATTATTGCGATCTATACACACAATGTATACACTACAAACGAGACAACACAATCTGACCTTCAGCAAAACTGTTGTATGGAATGGAGCCATTAGTTACCAGCCAATTATACATGTGCATCACTGGCTTTGTTAATGTTATCAAGCTCCCATTACCTCTAATCAACATATTTTAGCAAGTCTGATTCTGGTTAATGTAATGTACTTACATTCTACAAACACTGCTAGACTGTCAGCCAATGCACGATCTGGGTCTAGTAAAACAGATGAGAAGTAATAGGCGTCTAACAAATGAGAAAGTTTAGTCTGTGTTTTGTTTTAAAATGTATTTGCATGTATGATCAAATCATATAACATTTTTGTAATTTACCTCAAATCATTTGACGTGTTTAAACTTTCAAATGGTTATAAGGTAAATATACTCATTTTTATTGTAACCAGCAAGTTAGTTTGCAGTATCGCATATTATTCAACGCATTACAAAATAATAAATAAACCAACTGCTTCCTTAACTATTCATTTCACTTTAGACAAAAAATATTTTTAAATGAAATTGCGCATACCCTTTTTATTCATAACTATTTTAGGGGCCAAAAAATAAACGAACCAGCATTTATTCGATGCGTGATCTGCTAGTACGTTGTAGCGTAAAATCTGCAAGTCCGTAAAAAATGCAAGTTCCGCTTCCGGTTTCCGGCCATAAACTTGTGTTTTTTACGCTGACTGTTGTAAAAATCGCAAGTCCGTAATAATTGCAAGTCGCATCTAAATGTCAATAAATATTGAAAATCAAATGATAATTCATAATTTATTACAATTTGAATCAAAATGACTCAAATAATGTTCAATTATTCTTAAATATATAAATTGTGCTGTTCTTCAAAATGAAATTAACGATATATCAAAATCTCACAAATGCATATATTTTGCACAGATAAAACAAAAGGAAAAAATGGGAAAATGTGAGGACATTAATGATACTTGCTAGGTCAAGTCATTACCATTAAAAAGGTATAAAAAGGTAATATATGTGTCAAAAATGTCATCTAATTGGAACATTCATATAATTAACAATAATTGTGCAGACAGGATGCAAAGCTTTAATTGTTCTATACAGCCATAAAAAATGCAAGTTTAAAAATATGTTAAGCCATATTTGATAAAAACTGGTAAAAAATCATAACCTCACTGCTCTATATAGTACTAGCAGATATTAACTTATTTTAGTAATTCAAAATTAATAACAATTAATTGATTTTTTGTTACAAATTCCACCAATTTATATCCGAAATTAATTCATGACAGCCGTAACAAATGCAAGTTTTTACCTATATTAAACCGAATTTCATAAAAACTTGATAAAAACATACATTACTTAGTCTATATAGTACTAGCAAATATAACTAAAGATTTTTATTCAAGATAAGTAACATAAATTTAGTTTTTATTGCACACTCTTCCAATTTATATCAGAAACTAGTTCAAGACAGCCGTAAAAATGCAAGTTTTTGCCTATATTAAACCGTATTTCATAAAAACTTGATAAAAACATAAATTACTTACTCAACATAGTACTAGAAAATATAACTCAAGATTTTTATTCAAGATAAGTAACAGAAGTCAAGTTTTGATTGCAAACTCTACCAATTTATATCAGAAACTAGTTCAAGGCAGCCATAAAAAATGCAAGTTTTTAACTATATTAAACCATATTTCATAAAAATTGGATAAAAACATAAATTACCTACTGTATATAGTACTATCAAATTTAACTAAATATTTTTATTCAAGATAAGTAACAGAAGTTAAGTTTTGATTGCAAATTTATATCAGAAATTAGTTCAAGACAGCCATAAATATGAAAGTTTTTATTGCAGACCAGACTGAAGTAAATATATTGAATGTTTCTGTTATGCAGGTTTAAAATTTTATTTTAAAAATGAATTTTGAATATTACATTGAATTGCATTTGTTTCATTAATGTAAAAGTTTGAAACGGTTCACTTGGAAATATATACTGTATATATGAAATTATAAGATTTATGTAATCCTTAATCAACTATTAGAAATTGTGAGCAAAAATATTGAAAGAAAAGGCTTCTTATAATTAAAATAAACGGCAATAAATGACTTCTTAGAAAAAATCAATAGCATTTTAAATATAAAATCAAATTATCGTGTATATATCATATCAAAGCCGTCCACGAACTGAGAAAATTAACGAAGTTGAGATATTCAACGAATTTATTGTGCTGAATTATTTATCGTCACCTCTTGAATCATAAATTGATAACATTCGTTAGCTATGGAGTTATTACACCTTAAAAAGAATGAGTTTATCAATGACAATATTTCTAAACAAATTATGAAAGTTTTTTTCGAATGCCACAGCGAACCGGAAGTTACTAAACTTGCATTTTTTACACCGAAAGCAATATGTGATATATTTTTTACGGGACTTGCATTTGTTACGCTACAACGTATCTGAAATAGTAAAGCACTTTATTCTGGACTAATAACACAAGTATGTGGTAAGATTTATACAGGATATACAATGTGTACATCTGGTACTCAAAAAAGAGGTGACTGATAGGCTTCTATGCATTGTTTAGGTTTTATTCTGACATTATTTCTATAAATAAAACTCATTATAGATAAACAAATCAGTCGATGACCACACTTACGTAAACTAACTTGGCAATATGGGTATGCGAGCTATACAGAACTGAAGGTCTAGATGTACTATCATATTTTTCGTAACCACAATCATCTGTACTATCGATGTCTACCACACTTAACCAAATATTATCATCAGCACATCTATTCCCCCAATCTCGAGTCATTTGAAACTTTCTGTATTTTAATCTTAAAATACAAATTTACATCATATACATGTAGCTATCATCTGAAGCCTTTACCTAATAAAATTGAAACACTATTAATTTAACTCTACTAGTTCTTGGTATTGTGCTAGGTTTTATTAGTTTGACCAAAGAATAACTGTTTATTAAGTAAACTGTTTAAAAGTTTGTTCTTGCCTGCTGTAGGAGAATTAAAATTTATGTAAAAATATAATTGCATGTGTGCTGGTATGGCTTGAAAATAATCTAAAGGTGCTGTTGTGTTGTTACAATGTACATAACATGTACATAAATATTTACACTACTATTGAAAACGTAGGTGGTGTTGCAGACATTATGTCTTTGTAGCTAGTTGGTAACAATCGTGTATGATCGAACCAATTCATTTTAGTACTTCCTATTCCATCAAAAAGGTGATATGCAACCTCTTTACCACCATCATAAACTGCCACCCGTTACTGGTAAAATTTAGCAAAAATACGTATTGCGTTAGCTTTAAACTCATAGTGACAGCCGAATATATGTGAATGATTATGGTATACATTAATTGATCGAAGATAGCTTGACGCCATGAATGCAATATTTAAGCTGCATTTACGTGAACACATGTACAAACAAACAATCTGCGCGAAAAATCTTAGTAGGGTTGGAGACTTTCGAAATCTACCAATTATGAAAGTGGTTTTTATCGTGCAAGCATTCTGTTTGAATGGTGATTAACGCCCCACGTTCAGCATGTTTAAGCTATATCAATATAGTCCAATTCTATTGCAAAAGGGGGGGGGGGTGTCGGGTGGGCGAGGTACCCATCTTACAATCAAATAGCTTTCAAACTTGAGTCATCGTTCAAAAACTAGCATGAGGGTTAAAGTTACGAAAATGTGCTCTCTTTGCACGCAAAGTGGTAAGTGGAATATTTATTAAAATGATTCTCTACACGTTCCATCACGGGTTTGACCGCCAATGCCCACAAAGTCCTGAGACGATTTCTGTTGTTAAATATGTGAGCCAAAGCCCTTTGAAACACATGGATATTCAGGAAATTTCTAGTTATTTAATGTATACTTTGAACTGTACATTTTGTAGGTGTACACATTAAATTGGTTCATGGTTAGATGTCCGTCAGTCGATCAAACATTTGTGACCGTCTCTATCAAAATCTCATGATAAGCATTCTATTCCTCATCATACAATGTAGCTGCCGGTTGAATTATTGTTAGAAGACTTGTCTGACCCGACATTATATCGATTCGTAAATAAAAACGTCAGTTAATCAATCGATTAACCCGTGTGTATTACATTGGGCTTCTGTATAAATTGTGGTTGAAACATTAAAACTGGCTAATCTTGTCAGTCTAGTTTAAAGTCGAGAAAAGCTGCCAAAGTAGGGATCAAATATGCAACCTCAGAGTCAGCATGGTGGTGATAAATTAAGATAGTAAACTGGTTTTAATACTAGGCCATCATACATAATTACATTATGGTGTAAAAGTACATGTATACGTATAGGTATACGTATAAGATATCAAATGACTGTTTCTAAAGAAGGGAAAAAATATACTTGCATAAACTATGATAGCTCGCTTGTACAACCAACACCAAAACTCAAGTTTATAAATATTTATCAAATGCTTACATAATAGTAAATGTTTAAAAATCAGCTAAATTAAGGGCTAAATATATCCTATATTTATGTGGGAATAGAACACCACGCTTAACTATCATGGTGTATAAACAGTTTACCTGAACAATGTTTTGTGTTGACCACTGATCAGCTATCTCTGAATTAAAGTGTTTCTTTATTGGGTTTGTAAGGGACTGAGCTTGCACATCTCCAACGTTCAGTGTTCCATTATTTGTGTAGAGTTTGTAAACATCATCTAGGCCTGAAAATGTTTATATTGCTTTATAGCCTTCTTAATTTCATGTATATATATATATATATATATATATATATATATATATATATACTTCTACAAATTAAGCCCAACACTGTTTGAATTAGATTTTTAACACTGTCAAATTTTTGTTTACCCTCAGCGGGATTCGAACTCACACCGTTGTGACACTGTGGCACCAAATCGCCTGCACCATGTCCAGCGGTCTAGACCCCTCGGCCAAATCCGCTATATAAAAATATAGCTTCATTAACCGGGGTGAATCGTAGACATAGACATAGTACATGTGTACTAGCGTGTGACGATGGAATTTTCGTAACCAATACATATTAATTTGACAGTAATCTAATTCAGCATTTTTGTATATATTATATAAGATGACAAAGTTACTTGTCATTCAGTCACAGTAAGTAAATTATATACAAACGTCTAAGTATTGTGACAACCATATAATATATCTATCCAGCGGATTTCTGAAACATCAGAAATACAGGGTTAATATCAAATTTTTATATATACTTCTACAAATTAAGCCCAACACTGTTTGAATTAGATTTTTAACACTGTCAAATTTAAATAAAAATAATTTTATCGACTTTATTCTAAATAAATGCATTCAGCAAATATCTAAACCCATGTAAAAAAAATTTGTTGAAGTTAGTCTGCAACAATAAGCAAGCAATGACACAACCTATTACAAACCTCCAGTAGCTACTTTGAACACAAGAGTCCAACCACTGGTGACAGTTATTCTTGTTGCAATTAAATAAAAAAATATTAAACATGTTTTTTATCATTATTATGCCTAAAATAAAGAAAACACCAAATGTAATAGCATTTCTCTCTTAGCTCAATATTCAATAAAATGTAAGCAACTATCTTATAATTGCAATAAGGATCAACAAGGAATATTTTGTATCTTGCCTTTCAACATTTACACATCAACTGCTAGTACACATATATGGAGGACTCTTGTGCAAATTTCGATATAAACTTTGTTGTGATTTGTTGAAAACTTTAGTGTTCACCCAGTGGAACAAAATTTGAGTTGTCATAGTAAGACGTCAAAAGCAAGGTCGCCAAAATGGTAAAATAATAAATTCTTCTATAAAATTTGAACAGCGTTAATATCTCATCAAAATAACATGAAGAAATAATCAGCGAAGAAACGTTGAAAAATTAGCTCTAATGAATATGAAAAGTAATAATTAGTGTAACAAGAAACGCTTACTTTCTCGTATTATTACTTCAGATGTCTGAATTAACTACAAAAGTCGATTTGTGAATAGCGTAAAAAAGAAAAACATGGTACATGTACAATATAATTAACTTTGGATTCATTTCTACGCAAAAATGGCAAGAAAACCGACCGAACAACAAGAGCCAAAAGTCAAGGGACCATTACAAATTAGGATTTAGACAAATATAAACAACACAAAACAAAACACAAAAAACAGTAAGTGAGTAACCCGAACCCAATAAAGAAAGAAAGCAAAATGTAGTCGAACAAAGGAAACTTCATAATAATTGCAAAACTGCTTACCAACGATATCCAAAATCAATCCAATCCTGTATTTTGTCCAGGGGACAATATTTCCGCAATATGAAAAAATGCTACTTATATCGCCACACAATAAACTGAAAAAGAATTCATATTCACACTAACGATGTCGATGATATTCCTACTTTGTGCAGTCCTGACAAATTGGTAAACAAGGATGTCCACTTAGTGCAAATTATAAATTAATTTTTGGGGCAATTCAAAAGATACAGAAATGTAATTAAATGTATAATATCAAATTACGACATTCGATGATAAATAGAAAACCCATTAACACTAATCAACACGCATTCAGGGACAACACAAACAAAGAATTGATGTCAGATTGATATATTTTGCTCCACTTGTGTCACTCATGTGGTACTCTGCGTTCAACGTTAATTTCCAGATACATTTTAAGCTACCCCCCAAAAGATGTGTCATTTTTAGTGATGCCGAAATATTACTATCCGGAAACATGAATTTATTATTCAGAAATGAACTTGCTGAAACTTTACCGGAGAATAGTAAAAAGGATTTAAATAAACATTTAAGATCTCTGATGTTGAACATGGTTGAATATTTTATTGTGTGTCCGCAGACAATAAACGTAATTAGGTTTAACACATATTGTTTCAGGTTTTTCACAATAGTATAATTTCCATATATTATTAGAGAATAATAGGTCTCGCGAGACCGAAAGAACATACAGACAACTAAATATCATTTTTAAGTTGAAAAAACCAACGATTAATCTGTTCAGTAATAAATATTGAGAAATTATGTTAAACAACCTCGTTAACCCTTAAATTCTAAAAGACAATTTTTTACTCTATTCACATGCATCTTACTTACTATACATTTATTCAAACTTACCCAACTATACGTGCGATGTGTTCAGTTAAAAAGTATATTATGCTTTATATAAAAACGTTTGTTCAAAGGTAAAAAGTCAATATGCAATGAAGGCAAAAGTATCAACTACAATAGTTTGAACCATTTAAAAGACAATCATGTCAGTGTTTATACATGCGAAGACCTGTTAGTGCAGGAGAAAAATGTTTTGATCATAATGTTTAATTATGTCAGCTCAACTATTAAGTCGCGCAATAAAAAACAACGTCTTGTTAAGTGTCATAGAAGTTGTTGTTTTTGCACAGTTTCTTAGTTATTAAATCCCCAACCACGAAGTGTCGGATGATTTATTATTGTTGCCGTTTCTTATTATTAAGTTGCAAAAAATGAAGTTTTGGAGACATTGTTTTCACACCGTTTCTTCATCTTCTTCTTATTAAGGTCTTTCCCCTTTCCAAGGCAACGACTTTACTGTATTTCTTCTGATTATCATTAAGGTCTTTCCCCTTTCCAAGGGAAACCCTTTACTGTTTTTCTTCTAATAATTATTTTATTCTTACTATTATTATTAAAGTCTTTCCCCTTTCCAAGGGAAAGACCTTACGGTATTTATTCTGATTATAATTTTTTTAATTATTATTATTATTCTTCTTTTCTGCCGTCAATGTAAAAAAAGTGTCTTGACGTATCGCTTAGAGACTTGGCACACTTAACCGACACTACCTGGGCTCGACTTGAGTCACACTGCGAAAACCGATCTTTTTTTATTAACGGAGTTATCTGCCCCAAACCCAAAAACCTTGTGTTCAGATAAACTCAGAAACCATGACAGGTATCAAAAATCTAAAATGAGAAAAATATTGTCTGACTTATGGCCATAATATGTCATGCTAAAAAACCCTTTTAGATTCCACTTCCTGTTTACGCGATTTTGACGCGAAGTTTGTCGAAAACGTCAAAATTGTTTGATTTCCACAGAACTTTGTTTCCAAGTAGATATGAAGGTCCTAATTACATATTCGGGATTAAACTTTTTTCGGTCCACCATTTTCAAAATGGCCGCCATTGAAATTATGTTTTCATTATAACTAAAAAACCATAAAAAATTGAAGGAGACAATATATAAAAAATGTTCCTCTCATTGAGATCTACATTTGATATTAAGGGTCGAAAACTGTGCGACAAACCCTTTTCGAGGTTATGGCCCTTGACACGTTTCGGCTAATCAGTTTTTGGCTTAAAACCGTCAGAGATGATATGGTAAACATAACAAGCTCTTCGATTTAAGACCAACATCTAATGGTTATGGGCAGCCATTTTCAAAATGGCCGACACCGTAAAAAGTTTTTATAGAGTCAAACGTAAACCTTTGAAGAAGACAATTAAAGGGAAAATTGCTCATCACATGGAAATGTACCAAAAAAAGGTTTAAAAAGTACGAAAGCGTAAAACGTTTTTTGAGTTATTGCTCTTGATTCGTATTTTGAAAATGGTTTTTGTTTATAACTTTTTAAACATTACAAATGATGAATGAAACATTGGTTCATTTTAAAGAGAATTAAAAGATCTACAATTAGATCTCAAATGGTACTTAATTCAATTGAGTGTTTTCAAAATGGCGGCCAAAAAACATATCGTAAAATGCGTTATTTGTTAACAATGCTTAAACCGTTACAGATTATATAGTAAACAATATGTCAAGCCCTTCGATTTAAGACTAAAGTCGAATGTTGCGGACAACACATGGGAAACTGAATCGGGATCACTAACTGAATACAAATATCACATTGTTTGACTGGAATTAACATTTTGTCTATAGCAACCAACTAAATGTCCTTAGTAACCATACATTTTCTGACTTTGGACCACTTGCTTTGTACAAAAAATCCATAGTAACTGACCGTAATGTCATTAGCAACTATATACCTAGACATAACACTAACAAAATGCAGGGAAAGATCTCACATTTGTTCCCTGAACAAATGACTTTTCATTATTATTATAATTCATTTTCATTGATTTAAAAGTGTCAGGAATGTTTCACCAACAAATGAATAATCAAATGTCAAAGTTTTGCATTCTTTAATATTGCCACCGGTAAATAGATGGCGGCATACCATGTACACCCCAATTTGAATGGAGGCAGCAAAATCCACTTGTAATATAGAATAAATGTGAAATATGACAAGACACAACACGTACATCTATTGTTTTCGATTATATTTTTATTAGTTATTATAGTTTAACCAATAAAAGAATGAACACCTTTTAATTACATGATATCCAATTTATAAGGAACTTGAGCGAGATAAATTGTACATTGCACTTTAGAATCTGGAGAAAAGGCTAATCGCAGACCGTAGTGCCGCGGTCCTTGCTCAATCATGACAGTTTTATAGATGAAAAAGATACGCGTATCTCCCCTTTACACAGTTCCATTTTTGCCGTCCCTACACATTACTCCATACTTTTAATAATGGCAGTAGAAAGTATGAAAGTATGAAAATTTTGCTCCCGATGTCATACTCTTTGTTCACGTTGATTTATTATTTATTTGTTCTAGTCCAATATATAGTTGACATATTGATCGCCTGATTTTGGGGAAACATTTTAATAATCAATTAATTCAAAATTTAGATCAACTGAACAACAAATCTTATAATCATAATTGTACAAAGAAATATGTGGTAAAAATGTTGTGTACCTCAAAATATCTATTGCTTACCATGAGGTATTGGATTTGTTTTGCTAAAAAAAAAGTGTTGCTCTTGATTTACACTCTCTTTAGATAGCATGTGCAGACAAACCTTCCTTTCAGAACGATTTTGTATATAAACCCATACCCTGGGTTGTTCTGGGGGTGCTGTCTGTCTTATGTTTGGAGGTCACGACAGTGTAAAAGCAATCGCTAAACATATATTCTTGTGGTTTTAATTTATTTAACAGTAAGAACTAAATATCAAGTGCATGGTCTACAGTGAAAGGAAAGTTAATTTCAGCATGCAATCCGCAACAGTTTGAAACCTACTGCCATCCGTACACATCTTATTTTCAAGTAATCACAAAGAAATTTATAATCGTTTTTTAAAATACTAATATTACGTAGCAAACACTATGGCAATCAATTATTTCCACTTTGTCTTTTACGAATATGTTAAAATATTTGTTTTCGTATTCAGCTACAATTGAGTAATATAATATTTTATAATGTACAACCTGTTTTTATCACTAAAATAATTATTCTTTCTGCACAAAAATGATTGTGAAGTTTTAGTAAATAATTTAATTTTATATTAACATGCACTTTTACTTGTAGAGTACGTTTCTTATGGCATCGTGCTCTAAAATTGAATATGAATTCGTGAAATGTCGCTTTTATGAAATCGCAATATTAGCAGAATCATGATTTCTATAAAATGCATGTAATACTTTTTAAAAATAAAGTTGTTCAACAATAAGGGTTATCCTCAAAGTGAACTGCATTAGTTGATTTCAGCATGTCTAATGAATTTCACGGTCGTTACATCATGCGCGCCATGTGTAAGGCTGCTAAATCGTTCGCTATGAAAAAATCTGGATGTAACAAATATCGATTAGAAATTTGATTTCTGCTGTTGACACTTATACATATGTACTAAACATGAATATGATCTTAATTTTTTGATATTTTTTGCATTTATTCAATATCAGTGTTTGTAACATTTAGATTTTAACAAAGACTGAGTGAACACCTTCTCGGTATTTACAATCATGGACTTCGAAAATCGGTCGTACAGTGCAAGTGAACTGATGAGTTTTCGTTTTCTGCCGAGACAGCGGATTATACCTGATCAAGAAGTATTATCAAGGTTGAAAGGTTTGGGAATTTTTAACTTTAGAAGAAAACGTGCAGGTGCAAACAACACAGAAACTTTCACAAACCTACAAAACAAAACGGAGTAAATTACTTTAATTTGATATATCCCAAGCGAGGTAATACTAAAACTATTAACAACTTCATAGAAAACGTCATCTGTTTGATTCGTAATTGTCGCTCATTAGTCAGAAAAGATGTACTTAATGGTCAATTACTCCGTGAAAAATGCATTGACTTGCAATTTTTTCAGAAACTTGGTTTTCCGATGATAATCAGTATCAGTTTGAAACATCAGACCTGAACCAAAATGGATATAAAATTAGTGTTTCTAACAGACAAAACAGAGTTGGTTGTGGGATTGCTTTCGATATGGGGTCAATATGCATAGACTGCTGTCCGGTATGAAATCGAGTTTTGAGTATGGAATTTGGTACTAGTAATTGATTTTTAAAACATTATGATAGACCACCATCATAAGCAACTACCAGTCAATTCGTTTTATATTTTTTTAGTTCCTTGACGAAATCGTTCCGAAATATTCAAATATTATTATCATGGGAGTTTTCAACCTGCATATCAACGATGACAGTAATGCAGTTTCGGACTTCAATAACTCTGTAATTGCCCTCGGGTTACAACAACACGTAGACTTTCCTACACACGTACACAGTAACAGTCTTAATTTAGTGATCACCGAATTCACGAATGTGGTTGATTTAATGTAATGAGAACCAGATCCGTTCTTGTCAGATCACTGCGCTGTTAAAGTGGTAAGGGGGGTAAAAAAAGAATATATTGTCAGCAAAACATTTTTTTTCGGAATTTTAAAGACAAGAATCACGACGAATGTGCTGATGACGTCAATCTAATGGCGATAAACTCCGATTCCGTTGAAATATTTGTTGACCAGTTTGAACATAAGATTGAAACGCTTCTTGATACACACGCGCGTTTAAAAGAAAAGTCCCAAATATGTAGAGCGTCAAAGCCTTGGTTTAGCAACGACATATTATGTATGAAACGAGCGATGCGGCGTTTGGAGAGACTCTGGCAAAAACATGAACAGATGTGCGATCATGAAAACTATAGAACTGCGCTTTACAATGCCATCGCGAGCTTCAGAATGAAACGCAATCCATCCTTAGTAAAAAGATACTAGATTAAAGGTGATTAAAAAACTCTATAAGCTTGTGAAAGAACTTACCGGAAGTACACCAGAAAACCCCATGCCGCCAGCAGAAGACGAAAAAAGTCCAGCCGACAAGTTTGCAGATCATTTGATGGACAAGAACAAACGAATATGCGATCCTCTAAAAGAAATCGATAGTTATAAACTCCTTTTTAAAGACGTGCAAGAGTTTAGTTACTTTAATAGTTTTTCTCAACATGAAGTAAAAGTATGATTAATCAGCTGCAATGTAAAACTTGTGAACATGACAGCTTGCCAACAAAAGGGCTTTAGTTATTTCTAAACGACAACAATTGCCGAGCTTGTAAACCTTTCTTTGACTCTGGGTATTTTTTCTATTGAAGTGGAAACAGGCAGACCCCTGGCTGCACTTGAACTTACGTATTCCAACTATCGTCCAGTAAGTAATTTGTTATTCTTGTCAAAGAGGATAGAAAAATTCCGCATTGTATCGACTAAACAAACACGGGATTGCCAACAATCTTCTTAAGAAAAATCAGCCAGTACATCGCCAGTTTTATTCTTGCAAGTCTGCTCTTCTAAGGCCCATCAATGACATTCTAGTGGGAAAGGAACAGCAGGAAGTCACTGCGTTGATCGCGTTAGATCTTAGTGCCGCCTTTGACATGGTTGACTACGATATTCTTCTCGATGTGTTTGAAAACAAGTATGTAGTTTGTGGATCCGCATTAGCATGGGTTGATTCGTATCTGCGCCCCGGCAGTTGTCGTGTAAGCGTTTACTCGTCTGTATCCTTCGAACGGACGCTTGACTGTAGTGGGCCACAGTGAAGCTGTCTGGGTCCTTGGCTGTACCTGGCATACGCGGGAAATATATTTGATATCGTACCTCCAACTATAACTGTGTATGGATTCGTTGACGATCATACAGCCAATACACGATTTAAACAGACACCAACAGAAGAAAATTGTGCCATTGACGATCTACAGAACTGTGCTATCGAAACTAACAAGTGGAAAAACAACAAAATGTTACAAATGAACAATTCAAAGACTGAATTTATCCTTTTTGGTAGTCGACAACAACTAAACAAGTGTAGTACTAAAGAAATAACAATATGTAACGAGGTTATCAAGTCAACAAATTGTATAAGATATCTTGGTGCTTTCTTTAGAGGTGTCTCTAAATTTTAAGGAACCTCTGTAACACCTTTAAAAACTGCCACTCGTACCTGAAATATCGTAAAAAATAATACATTTACTTTGAAGGCATAGTGACATATTTATACGTGTATATGTTTTGATAAAGTTGACAAAATACTTGGGAGTTAAACTTTTAGTATGCAAAACTAATGCTGCAAAACTAGTAAGTATTTATGAAATATAGCTTGAACACCATGGTACATGTAAGTGGCCGTAGTTATATAATTTCCTGTACACCCCGGAAGAGTTACATGAAGATTGTAAATAGACGATAGGTATTACAAAGCCCCTTGAAGCACGTGGATATTAGGAAAGATTATAATTGGAAGCCATAATACTCAGTGAGCAAACTTTAGCAGTAAAATTGCCAGTATCTTGTGAATTAAAGATGTACTGGTTACACCCTGTATGCAATCGGACGTTAACGGAACCTTAGTTTTGACACGACGGTTATCAATAATTGATGATTAACTATCTTTTTTCGTTTGGCCACCATTCCCAGTGATATTACAATATATGTCAATAGACACCGAAACCGAGGCGAAGTGGTAAAGGTAGTTCGTCTACTATTGATCATGTGGTCTGTCAACACTGAGATTGAAGGTTCGAGTCTCACTGCGGGCAGGGCTTGACTCCAATCTTAATTGACAAGGATTGCGAGTTTTCCTACCCAAGGTCAGGGTTTTTTCGAGTATTCGGGCTTTCTCCCCCAATAAAAACTGGACGCCATGTTATAGCTGAAAAATTGCTGAAAGTGGCGTTAAACATCAAATAAACAGACAGACAATATACACGAAACCAAGCAAATCATTGTGAAACAAACAAAACATAAGGAGATGCACATAACATCTATAAAGGTATGCTTTGAACTAGTTTTAACGAAACGCGGTTTGGGGTATTGCATACTCATTCAATATAAAGTATATGTAAATGCAACATCTTCACCCCTATTTTGATTTAGGTAAATTACCTTAACAATGTTTTTGATGATCAAAGATCAGCGACATCCGATTTGAAGTGTTCTTGGATTGGGTTTGTAAGTGTCTGAGCTTGCCAATTTGCAAGAACATTTAGAGTACCATTGTTGATACAGAGACCCTACACACTAAGTTGACCCGAACTATATTATATAGTTTCCTTAAGCTATATGAAAACTGCGGTTCATATATATCTGTTGTTAAAATAATAAAGAAAAGTTGCAATTATTGCTGCATTATTTAATTTTGTCGCTCTTAATTGATTATTGTTTTATTTCCAGCAAGTAATATTTCAGATATAACAAAGACGAATAAATTATAACTATTAAATTATTACTTTTCGTTTGCCTATTTGTACTGATCTAGACTGAATAGAAACAGAAACAGAGCCAAAGGTAAATTAAAAGGGCAAAAGCAGAACATTGGTAGATTGTCTGGTTAGAAATCATTAATTGCGTAGGAATCAAACTAAACAAGTCTATAGGTCGTGTTGTTGCAGTATAGAAGGCCTCAATCACAATAAAACAAATGATGTCGAAATGTGATAAACGACTTACAGCAATAGGTGGCAAAGTGTAGATACCTGTGCTAAGGAAGCAGTTGTTGACGCTAGTGTGCTAAACGCAATAGGTTGCAAAACATCCCATTTATAGTTTTCGACAAAAAGTAGGCTATGTTTAGTTGTACATTGCATTGATCGTTTGTTTGTTACTACTGAAAATTGCATAAATGCTCGTCATTGTTAGGCATTAAAATATCCATATGGAGATCATGTGTTATTACGTCCACATTTTTCATTTGATAAAACATTTTTAGATCCCATACCCATACACTTATTTAGGTCCACAACGTAATACTCTTCATGACAAACTTGTATATGTTATTGATTTATTGTTACCAATTTATTTTTGTACAGCTGAATAAATAAGTGTAGGATATAATTATCAGATCGTCAATTTGACAATAGCAAAAATATGAATGTTATTTTGAACTTAGCAGTCACGATAGAAGCTAGCTTAATACTCAGTAAAATGTATTGAATTTAAATTATCACACTGACATTTTTACAAGATCTTTTAACATTTAAACCTTTGTACGTCAGAGCGTTTTCTATTGTTTGTTTTAAAGACCTGGCAATACATATAAAAATACGGACTCTCTGTGATATTTAATATATTTCAACATTAAGTAATATCTCTACTAGAGACCACGCAGTAAGTATTTACCGATTTTATCCGTATAAAGAACCACCATTTTGTTTAAAACTAATTCAAATGTTACATATTTAAGCGTTTCAAATTAATGAGTTGTTATTGCATTTCATTTATTTACAAAATAAATTTCTTTGTCGCATAATGTATAATTTATTTGTAATAACTTAAGAAAATCGAATAATAGGGAGGTTTTGTCGAGCTTTTCAATACAGATTAGTAACCAATACGCTGATGCTTTAAATTGGCATGTGAATATAGCGCTTTGTATACTGCAGTGTTAATACAATTGGAAAAGGGTCTTTAATAATACATTGTACTCTATGTCCAAATCATGAGGTAAAGACAATGTTTACCTTTCAATAAAATTGTAAAAAAAAAAAAAACTTTGTACCTAATTGACAAATTGAAATGTAACAGCTATGATATTACAAATGCCATGTGCTGAAAAATAGCTTTAACACTTGCCCAACTTAAACTGAACTGTGGCGTATGCATCTTTTCTTAATATGAGTTTAGGGGTCATTTACTGTTTAAATAATTCATAATGCGATTATCGCTAATAAAAACCTATTTTAATTTGATTCCGCATATTTTAACTTGCATTTGCATATTTTGAAATCATCAATTTAATTAAAAACTAATTTTAACATCCAATCACTTAACTATGACACATTAGTTAATTCACTTTTACAATAGTATAAAACACACATAAAAAAGCTTTAGTTATAACATGTATCAAATTAATTATTCATGTTCAGTTGACCATATTGTCCGGTTGGCTGTAAGAAAAATAATTCTGGGCATTAGCGTCTATATATATCAGCGAGCGACAAAATAGTATTCAGTCGGCTCTATTTTGAAGTCACAAACACTGAAAAAACTTTTAAATATAAGTGTTAGTATATATCAGTATTTTCCTCACAGCAATTAGATTAAGGTTACATTAAGAACAAGTAGTTTAGTTAAATAACAAACCAAGCTGCTGGTAACGTCTCCAAAGGCGTGAAATCGTGCTACGATTAACATTGTACGTTCAGGCAACAGCATTCTGTGCTTCCTTAGCCTAGATTCGAGCGATAGAGATATTCTGGGTAGCAGAATCTAACCTTGGCATAACGTTACCTCATTAGAATTGTATTTTACTAATGCAGTCAAGAAAAGAAAAAGCGGGGTTTTATACCGATTGTCCGAGTTAAAAAATACCCATGATTTGCACGTGAAAGTCAACCCTGTTTTACCATGTAGCAATGGGTAATTCATAGTGTGTTCCAGATTTCCACCACAGTCGTTCACGGGTGGATGAACTTAAATGCAGTCACCTGGAAACCTTTAATTGAAGTGTAATTATGTTGTTTTGTATATTTATTTGAATATTTATAGATTATTTGTCCGTCAAAAAATGATGTGAAAAAAACTTATCCAATGTTGCGTTTTTTGATTGAGTATATACTTTTACAATGATCAGTGCGGAAACATTGATTAGCGCCCAATAATTGTGCAATGTATAAAAACCTGTTTTTTTTTGGTACATATATATATATTAATATATATACGGAGGTCAAAAGTTTAAACTACCTTTTGTGTCAATAATTTAAGAGACCATCACGTCAATATTGTAACCTGCAGGGCCTTTTTATTTTCGCAAACAATATTTTGAAAGAAGAACTTACTTTGTACATGCAACTTTAAATTTTGTCCGCCCAACTATTTCAATACTGTGTTTATTTTTCTATTTGTTCTCATAAGTTTTACCTTTTGTAAACAAAATTGAAACAAGCACTAGATTACATTGTTTTGTTTAAATTGTGTTTTGTATTTCCTTGTTAATTCAATAACTTTTAAGAAAAAAGTCATGGAGCGGACAACAATATGCTACCTGTCATAATGTTCAACACAAATTTTGAAAGATCCCTTTTGAAAATGTAGAAAACACCAAGAATAATTTCCAAAATAAATGTTCATTCATTTTATAAACCATATGGAGCTTACTAGCCAACTGTTTAGGTAGTTAGTCATCTATTATCAGCTTTATCATGGCGTCTGGTTGATGGTTGATCGAAGAACCATTCATTGAAAAACCTGACCTTGCCTAAAATAAAAACGTGCATATAAATCTCTATGTTTGTATACTATTTTACAAATATTCAGCCGACACAAATGAAAATGCCTCTAATAGACAAGAGAAATATAAAATTAAAGGGCACTTTAAAATATATTTACAAAAATTACACAGCTGGCTTTTCTGCACTAATAGCACATACTGCGATTGTTCTTTTCAATAGGATCATATAGCAAGACACTACTCTTAAGACACCAAAGATGCATTTGAAAGGATAATGTAGAAACGATGAAGCGAAAATTAAAAAAAAATCTGAAATGATGGTGTCAGTATATAAGACATCGCTCAAAACATGCATTGTGTCTCTGGCGATTTAACTCTACCTCAAGCATTTATCTCCACTTGTACAGTACAACAAACATGGGCACAGGTAGTGTAAAATTCTAAATGACACTATATTTACAATATGTGTACATAAAATGTAAAGAAAAACTGAATGAACAAGATTTTCGTATGACCTATAAAACGCACTTAATTCAGGTGAGAGATCTCATACGTGAACATTTTTAGCGAAGCTTGTTGAGGACCTACCGTTGATAAAAACAATAAATAGCTTTGACCTTATTATTTTAATATTATTTATTGAGCTTTTTTAAAAACGTGTATGCATTTAGAGAATTGTGTCGATTTGAACATTGTCAAGACATATTTTAAAGTTCTATTTAAATGAACCACATTCTTAAATTGTATATATACTTGAACAATTTAATGGTTTAATTAATAAAATTGGCGAGTAATCTATGATAGTAACTGTGTTTTTGTGTTGCAAGTTCGTTTTATTTCAATAGCATAATTATTATGTTAAAATTGATCTGATGGATTACATGTATCTTGGATGTTATGAAACTCTCACACCTTGCCTTTAAACGCGTCAATGTTCATTATGATAATGGCAAAATTGGTATTTCTTGAAAAAAAAATGATATGTAATAGTGTGTCGAATTTATGCAACTTTAAATGTTGTCCGCCCAACTATTTCAATACTGTGTTTATTTTTCTATTTGTTCTCATAAGTTTTACCTTTTGTAAACAAAATTAAAACTAGCACAAGATTACATTGTTTTGTTTAAATTGTGTTTTGTATTTCCTTGTTAATTCAATAACGTTTCAGAAAAAATCATGGAGCGGACAACAATATGCTACCTGTCATAATGTTCAACACAAATTTTGAAAGATCCCTTCTAAAAATGTAGAAAACACCAAGAATAATTTCCAAAATAAATGTTCATTCATTTTATAAACCATATGGAACTTACTAGCCAACTGTTTAGGTAGTTAGTCATCTATTATCAGCTTTATCATGGCGTCTGGTTTATGGTTGATCGAAGAACCATTCATTGAAAAACCCGACCTTGCCTAAAATAAAAACGTGCATATAAATCTCTATGTTTGTATACTATTTTACAAATATTCAGCCGACACAAATGAAAATGCCTCTAATAGACAAGAGAAATATAAAATTAAAGGGCACTTTAAAATATATTTACAAAATTACACAGCTGGCTTTTCTGCACTAATAGCACATACTGCGATTGTTCTTTTCAATAGGATCATATAGCAAGACACTACTCTTTAGACACCAAAGATGCATTTGAAAGGATAATGAAGAAACGATGAAGCGAAAATTAAAAAAAAATCTGAAATGGTGTGTCAGTATATAAGACATCGCTCAAAACATGCATTGTGTCTCTGGCGATTTAACTCTACCTCAAGCATTTATCTCCACTTGTACAGTACAACAAACATGGGCACAGGTAGTGTAAAATTCTAAATGACACTATATTTACAATATGTGTACATAAAATGTAAAGAAAAACTGAATGAACAAGATTTTCGTATGACCTATAAAACGCACTTTAATTCAGGTGAGAGATCTCATACGTGAACATTTTTAGCGAAGCTTGTTGAGGACCTACCGTTGATAAAAACAATAAATAGCTTTGACCTTATTATTTTAATATTATTTATTGAGCTTTTTTTAAAAACGTGTATGCATTTAGAGAATTGTGTGGATTTGAACATTGTCAAGACATATTTCAAAGTTCTATTTAAATGAACCACATTCTTAAATTGTATATATACTTGAACAATTTAATGGTTTAATTAAAAAAAGTGGCGAGTAATCTATGATAGTAACAGTGTTTTTGTGTTGCAAGTTCGTTTTATTTCAATAGCATAATTATTATGTTAAAATTTTTCTGATGGATTACATGTATCTTGGATGTTATGAAACTCTCACACCTTGCCTTTAAACGCGTCAATGTTCATTATGATAATGGCAAAATTGGTATTTCTTGAAAAAAATTATATGTAATAGTGTGTCGAATTTATTATTCACAATGCCAACACTCTTTTAGTTTTTATTGACGCGAATTGATTTTCCAGTGACGTTTGAAGTTTGCAAGATATATAATCACCGAAATACCACAACTTACAAAAACTTGTACAACGGGAAACTCTATTTGATAATATATTCTGAATTTAAAATATTTAAACAGTTGTGTCTTTCTCTTATGAACAATCATTTTAAAGTACAACGTTACAAGTAAAGATAGCTTTCAATTTTTTATTTCAAACTTGACAATACGGTAAATATAATGGCCTGCTGTGGTTTAGATATTTGAATATTTCATAATATAGACACATGCACCAAAAAATTTAAATTTTCGCATAAAAATCTATGTTTTTACACAAAAAGAACAAATGTCAAAAATTTGAGAGTCTCAAATAATTGATTTCACGTTTTAATGCTATATTTATATAAGATAATAAACATGTCGAAAAATATAAAAGTTACATGTTATAGCTTTAGAACTGAATAATAGCGAGGTTTTCCCGAGATCGTCTCTGCAATTTAGAACAGCACCTAAACTGGTAATTAGTTTTATCTCTCCATTAATTTTCAGTGATGTGTTGAAACCGTTTATCACCTGAATGCGCCTAGATCATTTTATATTGTACTTACTTCTATTAAAGTCAGTAGATTTAATTCAGTTAATTTTATTGGCAAGCAAATTAACGTTACATTAAAAACATAACTTTGTACCTATTTGAAATAATTTAAAGGATTTTTTAAAAATTTTACACAGTGGGTTACATGTATTAGGTATAACGAATCTCATTTCAATCAGTCCAAGTGCTCCGGGAGGGTATGCAACTCCCTCTCCACGCGCGACACCCTCGTATTTTTCACCTTATAATCCAATAATGGCCATATCCGTAGGTATTCATATTCATGTAACAAGGAGATGGTAATGTTCCGTAAGGGTAAACTAAGTCATAATGCCGACCATAAAATTTCCCAGTAATAAATTTAATCTTGCCCCTGTGGAACCTTGGTTAAGTGTCTTTTTTTGTGAGCAGACAATCCTCTCTCAAGGAAATCTGGAAAGTACGTGATCAATTGTAATAAGTATACTCCATATGCAGGTTATAGTCTGGCCAAATCCACGAACAAATCTATATGTTTTTTTGGGGGTTTCCATTTTGGGATCTTGACTAAAGGTATTAGGGTCTTTTATCTAACGAATGTCTTAAAGAAGTGTTATTGTCAGAGAGATGTTGATTTTTAAATGATTTACCCGACAAAGCTAGGAAGCGCATACTTGAAGTCCTCTTTAAAAGGATGTCAGCCTACAATTCAAAAACCTGATCGCAGACCTTGTGAATATTACTTTGGGAGATGTAGAAAGCGAGTAGTCTCAGATAAAGCTAAGTTTTGTCATTCTACATAATACTTAATATTTTTGCCGTGGCAGTCATATTCAAATCAGCATTGAACCATACTTTATTGACACGTTAGACGTATACATTAAAAAGACATTCAACTAAAAGCGTATTTGTATGTGAAAATTATTTAATACAATTTTTATCTGAATCAAATACTTTGATCAATATTGTTAGATGTGTTTCTGAGAATACCTTGGCAAACTACGACGATTAATAACTTGTGTTTTTTCACGAAGAATCAGAAAAGTTTCTACCACGGGTAAAAGAACGAGCATGTTTTTCCTCCAAAACATACGAGAATGTTCCTACACAAGTTTCACATGCAATCTCCAATTCCCAATGGTTTAAATAATTAATTTGTTGTTGTGGACACCGTTTTAGCAATTAGATGCTCAACGAGTAGACGAATGCACACGAACTTATTTCAGTTCGGTAGTCTTAACTTGGCATAGTCTATTGAAGGAAGATATGTTAACCAGCTAAAGTAATTTAAAGTTAAATATTAAGCTAATTCGGATATGATCGTCTACACAATTCCCGATATGTGGCTATCATGGAAAGACACTATGCATCTTATCCTTAAAATACAAATGAGTTGATGGACACAATAGGGCGGTGTTTTGTACCTATACGTGTCTGCAAATAAGGTAACCAAATGTGCGTCCTTGAGGAAATGAAGCACAAAGTAATGTTGCTTCCCGATGATGTCGACTGACTAATGTTTGGCGTTAACATGGTCCCATAATTAAAACTATATTTTGTTATAGTACATAAATTTACTGCATTTGCTTACTTTCAGTTTTTGAAACATGTAACCCCTTGGTGACTTAAAGGTGACCGCCAACTGATTGTTGACGAAAAACGTCAGTCAAAGCATGAATCCGTCTTTCCTTTATAACAGTCACCGGTCAGTACGATCAATCCATTAAAGAATTCGTCATTTAACTATATGCAGCGTTTTTTAGTTTACTTACGGCTACATATAATTTTAAATTCAGCGAGTAGTTCATATTAGTACAGAAGTCTACAAATTATACCCAACATTTAATTATATGCAGCTTTTTGGATTTAAATATGGTCAGTATGTTGTTGCTTTTCTCGATTTGAGATTCAAATCCACAACGTTCCCCAAATCCGACAATATTTTCATAAGCATAAGTCAATCAAGAGAAATGCAAATTGAATTGTCGTTACCAATAAGACTAAATCTGACAGTAATCAAACTCGTCATTTTGTATATTTTATATAGGATGATAAAATTACTTACAATACAGTTACGGTATGCAAGTTAGATATATCCAGACGTCTTAATATTGTGACAACCAAATAATCTATTTATCTAGCAGATTTCACAGATATGTAATATATACAGATGTAACTGATATGCAGAAAAAATACCAAATAATTTAAAATCTTCAAATTAAAAGTAATACTGTTTTAAACAGATTTTACATAACAATAAAATTTGTTTGTATTTAAGATTTTATAAAAATATTTAAAAAAATGAATCCATGTTTGTCTCCACAAAACTAAATTAAAAAACTCTTTGAAAATCCTGGGCTTGTCTACTAGGTACGCGAATGTAATACTCATATTAACATTTCTTTATTTAGTACATGCATTTTATCACATTGTTCTGGCCCATGTATCCCAAATTTAGATTTCACGCTGATTGATATTAGATTGATGTTTATCTGTCTTTTTTCAATGAAAAGATACAGTGCATGAATACATGTTGCAATGCGATAGTTCATTAAAATGCAACAAAAGGCTTGAAATGAAAATTATTTTCTTAAATACATTTTTTTTTCAAAAAACTAATTAAATAAATACATGCGATAATGTAAATTAATGTTGATATTACTCCAATTCTTATGCTTGCGAGTGACAATAATTGAACTGTTTATGTATCGTCAATATCACCTGATTCTAAGTTGATTATACCTATTTCAAAAATCATCCAAATTAACCCGTCAGACTTGTCCACACCAGTTTATTGACGGATGAACGGATTGAGAACCATCTGAATTTATTAATGCTTTGCTGACAGATAATTGAGAAATAGGTGATTGTTGACTTGTTGCCAAAAAAAAAACATAACTGTTAAGGCAGCTTTACATGCATAGATAACATGTATCATTACCGAAAAATGAAAGTTTTGAATGTGCTTTAGCTCCGTTAGTGTTAATGTTAATAGGCATGATATGTTAAGAGTTATTTTAACTTCTAAAATGCAGTATGCACTCACAAAATAAAATTGCATTTTTGCGGTTTCAAATAATTGTTGAGCTTAATAGTAAGTATCTATGAATTATAGTATAAAGTTTAATCCTGATAAAACAGAATCTCTAAAATTTTAACAGGAAGAAAGTGGAAAAAAGGGAATTATTGATTTCAACATTGAAAATGCGTTATATAGCGATCCCTGTTGTAATAATGAATAAAATAAAAACTTGTTTCGTCCCGTCTGTACATTATTTATTGCAACAATTGAAGTAGCATATTTAATTGCTTAAGATAGAAGTGGAAATGAATATTGCTTACATGTATTAATTATTATAAATAAATGTATTTGGCAATCTGGAGCATTAATGATAACATGACGTCCAAAGTGTTATATGTTGATTCTCTCTTTGTTTGTATATATGTTTGTTCTACTTATATATTTATTATTATTAGTTATTTGTCATCTGTATGATCTTTTCATTTAGTTAAAAAGCCACAGTCTCACAATTCATATTTTGGCTTGCAATCTGTCAATACTTGGTATCGATTTGTACATGTCATCAGATTGTTTATCATTATCTTACGTAATAATTACTGAGAAACATTACAATTAGTGAGTTTTTGGCTTACAATAGAATTTGAGCTCAACTTGTATTTTTTGGTTTGACTTAATTATGAATGTCTGTGTCACCCTGCTCTCCAATCAAATTAATGTTTTTCATGAATTAAAAATATTAAAAAACAAAAATCATATAAAGTGTATGGCAACATACCACAGTGTGCAATCAATCCACTACCTTCCGAACACAATTTACATTTTAATAAGTACAAAGTAATTAATCACAAGTTTACATATTATGATCACGTAACCAACAATACTATTATAAATTGTCATACATGCAGATGTGAATGCACACTTTATACAAGATTTGAAGGTTATAGTACCATTGGTGTGAGAGAAATTATCTTAAATGTATTTTTTTCAGACATTGAAGAGTATGATGACATAGTTACACTAATACTAAGTGACATTTGAGTGATATATTATCATCAAATGTGAATTAAACAATAATGTTTCCGGCTACAACAAAACTATGAAATAAATTACTCTTCATTTAAAGAATTGTTTGACAGTGTTCTTCCATATTTTGAAGTGCAGTAAACCATCAATAAATGTATCTTAAAGAGTGGGGAAGGTATTAGTTAATAAGATTAGATTAGAGAAGATTAAATAGAGACTGGCGCGTAATAGTTCAAGAAACTAGTTGAAATATTAATAGGCTTTTACATGTCAGATTTTTTTCTTAGCTCTCATTACTTTTAAACTCGTTAAATATCAACATAATGAAATCACAATTAATATTCATTTTTTTCATAAAATACAAATAATTCTCTTATATTCAACAATAAGCATTATTGCTTATATCAATACTGCATCAATTACTATTAACATGTCTATGGATTGTCCAATGACGTTTTAAATTTACAAGGTCTATAAGCATAAACAGACTTGCTACTCCTGAAATAACGAAAATACCAAAACCTCCAACGATCTTCGCTGATCTTCTGTCTTCATACACAGAGGTATGTAATCTTTTATACCCTTAAAATAAAGACATTACATATAAAAAATATCAAATTCAACTTAATACTTATTAAAAATTTAATAAATATACGCAAATAAAGACATTACATATAAAAAATATCAAATTCAACTTAATACTTATTAAAAATTTAATAAATATACGCATTCATTTACAGTAACTATGGACCATATTAATTCACTACAACAGGACAGACAACATTCTAAAATTCCAAAGTTTTTAATAAGGATTGATATACATTGTCCTGTTAAGACATTACAATTAATTACATATAAATAAATCTGTATGTTCTATGGACAATTACTTTGACTACTTGAAGTAAACACATAGTAATCCCAAACACAAAACTTAGTTAATGCATATGTCAGATATCTTTTTGTATATTAAGTACACTGTGTATTATTTGACTTTTATGATTTTTAATCGTGATAACTTTAGATATTTGAGCAAAAAACTTACTTGATGTATTTCTCTTGTCAATTGTTAAGGCCTTCTTTAAGTTAGCTACCATTACAGCTAGTTCCGCTTCTGTTATATAAGCATCTGGACAGAACTGGCAAATACAGTAAGCGTTTGTAGTGTTGCTTATCCAAATTTTGGTGTTTTCCATACTAGAGGTTGCTAATCCATTGTTTACCGAGCATGTAGTTGTCATTTCATTGTTCCCAGGAATTGCAGTTGTCATGTCGTTGTTCCGAAAACTTGTAGTTGTCATTTCCTTGTTACCAGGACCTGCAGTTGTCATTCCATTGTTATTCGGACTTGTAGTTGTCATTTCATTGTTATCAGGACTTGTAGTTGTCATGTCGTTGTTTGCAGGCCTTGTAGTTGTCATTTCATTGTTACCAGGACTTGTAGTTGTCATTCCATTGTTATTTGGACTTGTAGTTGTCATTTCATTGTTATCAGGATTTGTAGTTGTCATGTCATTGTTTGCAGGACTTGTAGTTGTCATTTCATTGTTACCAGTCGTTGTAGTTGTCATTTCATTGTTACCAGTCGTTGTAGTTGTCATTTCATTGTTACCAGGACTTGAAGTTGTCATGTCGTTGTTCCCAGAACTTGTAGTTGTCATGTCGTTGTTCCCAGAACTTGTAGTTGTCATGTCGTTGTTCCCAAAACTTGTAAAACCTGTTGTTGTATCACCAACTAAAACCGAACACAAAACAAAACTCACAGTAGATAAGATATTTGTTTTAAAATCATTTATTTATCCAGTCTATTTTATGTGTGCATAATATTGCTAATTGGGAGGAATTGCTATGGGTAATTGAAAGAGATTTTTGATATTAAGTTTTGGTCTCCTATGTAAAAACAAGAATAATATTTCTTCTCCTTTACCGACGAAGTAAGATGCGACTTAAAACAATTACGTAGACAAACATATACAACATGCAACAAAAGTAGGCAGGGGTTATGATTTATTGGGGAAAAATGAAGAAAACGAACTAATTTTTAGTATTTACAAACCTTTCTATAAGTCCACTATAAAATAAAAAAATATCAGTATTATTACTTGTCCGTATTTTTAGTAAATAATATATTTCAATCACGAAAATATAATTCTGGAAAATACTAAGAATTGTCTTTTACTTACATTCTACGAACACTGCTAGGCTTTCAGCCAATATATTGGTTTTATCTAAAAAAAAAGCAGTTTGCACAAGTGTTGAGAAAACTAAGAAATCTTAGGGCATGATTTGTTATTCACTAAAACCTGATTTACTTGTACAATTAAATAATAACGTGGTTTTGTTTTGAAGACTTCATTCTCCTTTTAAATATCTTGTATTCTAACTTTTCAACAATTCTGTTTGGTTCATAAGCTTATTGCAATTTAGTAAAAATAAGTTTGCTTACACTAACAAATTTTATTTAATAAATGAAAATAGAAAACACCAACCGCTTTCTATAAATTAAATGTACGATAAAGAAGGAATATGAATTAACAATGTCTTTTATTTTTTTTAAATTGAATATAAGGCAAATTTAGCCTTTGTATAGGCTGCAATAAACCTACACTTTTTCGAAATCTATAAAATGAGTCTTTATCGTGCAAGTAGCGTTGCACTAATCTCTTAAACAGGTCACAAAGTACGGTCTGCGGCTATAACCTAGTAACACCATAAAAAGAGGTCCACCCCTATGCACCACCCGGGACGCGCTGGGCAGCTCCTAGGATCGTGCAATTGGAATCCTCCCGCTATGGTCACAGCCTTGTTTAAAAATTGACACAATCAATTGTATTTGGGGGGATTTTACTCTGACATCCCATCCCATTTGAAAGCGTACTGTTAAAACAGTAAAAAAATATTACAATAACCTGTGTGAGAAATTAATGACCTATGTATGATCACACTTACGCCAACTAAAACGGCAGAAGTGATCATGCGAACTATACAGAACTGCAGGCCTATCACCAGTGTACTCTTGTTCATAATCACAAATATTTGTGCTTTCTGTGTCTACTACACTTAACCAATAATCGTCATCAAAACATGTACTTCCCCAAGCTTTAGTCATTAGAAACCTCCTGTACCCAGATCTAAAACAAATTAAAAGAATAAAATAATATAACATAACTTTGTTTTGTAATAAATGCGGCACGTATTGAACAGTTATTGACATTTAGTTTTACCCCCTGTATTAACCATGTGCTCATAACATTTTTATGTCTGTATCAGTAATATATATTCAAGTTTTTCCTCGGTGTAAATACTTTATTTTAATATTTATAAACAATGTGAATGTCTGCTGGTAGAGTAATATGTCTATAATGTAAATGTGTTGTTGTATTATTATAAAGTCACATGTTTAAATACTTTAACTAACCCTGAAATTGAGAACACCTCTGGATTAGATGTAACTACATCTGTATAGCTAGAACTCAACAATCTGTTATGGCTGAACCAGTCAATTTTATTACTGCCTGTTCCATTGAAGAGAAAGTGTGCAACTTCTGTACCACTATTATAAACTGCTACTCGTACCTGATGAAATGTCGATAACAAATTAGTTCAGTCATCAAAAACGAATAGTGACATATTTATGTTGTTAAATATTACTGAAAAAATGAAGCTGCCGTTATGGGTTTTGATTAAACTAATTAAGTACAACTATGAAATATATTGAATACATGGATATGTTCAAACAACATCCACATTACTATTACGGTAAAGTATAAGTTACCTGATCAATGTTTATTGATGACCAAAGATCAACGACTTCCGATTTGAAGTGTTCTTTGATTGGGTTTGTAAGTGACTGAGCTTGCACATTTCCAACATTTAGTGTACCATTGTTGGTATAGAGATCATACACATTACGTTCACCTGAAGGCATCAAAAATCAAAGTATATATAGTTTCAGCTAAAATGAGGCCCTTCTCTGTCTGCTGTGGAATTAATTAAATACAATTGGAATAATTGTTTCATGGTTTAAATCTTGTTAAATCGACCTCAAATAATTATCTGTAATTAGTGTTGATTAAATAAAGAAAAAAACGCAGATCAAAGAGATACTTAATAGCAATAAATCGCAAGCATGATTGAGATAGAGAATGATATCGAATGAGCAAGAAATAATTGTGACAAAACAGAGCCAACGGTTTATTGAAATAACAACGGTCTATTGGTTGCGGGGCTTAGTACAGAAGAAGAATTCGAAAAACCTGAAGGTCACCGTGACACTTTACAAGTCTTTAAACGTTAAGGTAAGACGATAATTAATTTATGATAATAAGTTACATCTTTTAGATAAACCGTTAGCAAGCCAGCTATGTATAGTTCAGATACCAGTTCAATTGATGATGTTGCTCATGTCCTTAACTTTTAGGCATCTATGTTGGTCTTTCTAATTGACATAAGAAATAGAAATTTAGATTTGAAAATTGTTTGAAGAAAATCACCAATTAAACATAACCCTTTTCTATTTTGTATTTTACATTGCATACAAATAACATTTTTATAAGATGACTTAAATACAACACATCAAGTAATCTAGGTACGAAAATGTAACAAATTAATTAAAGTATACAAGTTTAAAGTAAATCTGTGACAACATTCTTAATACAAGTACTTAAATAGTGCGAAATTCACATCTACTTTTTGTATGTTTGATTGAAGATAAACGATGTTTTTTCATCACTTTTGCAACTATATCGTGACGTGCAGTTTTTTGTTTGGGTCGGATTTATTACAACGGAATAATTTTCGAAGCACTGTCACATCCCGTCAAGTTCTTGTCTTATTAAAACAGCTTAAAGGCACTGACATCTTAACGTTTCGCGGTGTATACACTTTTTGAAAGTACAAACACATTTATGTGTGTACTTTTTAGAATCTTATTAGATAAGTTAAAAAGATTTGTAATCTAGATCCGTGGGAAATGGCATCACCTGCGGCGACAGCGTAACAAGCTAAAATTTGCTAGTGACCAGCGCGTTAATTATTTTAATTTATCCGTAATGCTAGATCTGCGATGGGAGTTTCTAAACTGAATACGAGTTTCAACTAAAACAACAGGACGGTCTTGTACTAATTAATATTATCTCTTAGTACTTGACTCACCTATGTTGGAATTCCATCTCACAAACACGATAGATATTTTTCGCCGATTCATGCGTAGCCTTTTCTGCTTCCGGATGTGACTTTTCCTTAGAAATGACACAATGTTATTCCAAGGTTGTTTGATTATAGTAAGGAACTGCTTGCTTGTCTGGAGAACTAACATGCTCTAATTTATTTTCCCGGTTACAAGTGTTTATGGTTTTGTTTGTTTGTGTTATGCGTTTGTCTGAATCCGATGTATTTGTAGTTATGTTCTGATGGCGATTACAAAGTTTCGTGCGCCCTTAATATGCCTTTTTCTTGGAACGATTACATTAAATAAACAGAATATTTTCATCACAGTCCAAAAGTTGCATTTCTTTAGAACATATTGCTAAGCTTAATTACAAACCTCCAGTAGCTACTTTAAACACAAGTGTCCAACCACTGGCAACAGTTATTCTTATTAAAAGCAAAGAAAGCACAAGAAACATGTTGACAAATCGTCATCGATGCCTAAAATAAATTTAACACAATATGTTAAAACATTTCTCTTTTGGGTTCCTATGTTTACAGGGTTACGAACCATTTTATAATAGCAATTAAAATGCACGCCTCAGACTTTTTTCACCGAAATAGCCTTAAGGTTTGCTCGTCCATATCATGCATGTTTTTTTTTGTACATTTCTTCTCAATGCTTGCAGGTATTAAGCTGATATTTGGTACGCAAGTCAACCATGATGAGTTTCATATCAATATTGAATATCTTTCGATGCGATGTTTTTTTTCTATAAAATTGTGGCCCTTGGACATTGAAAAATAATACTGTTTCCGATTTGTTTTCTGAACACTTACCGTTATTGAGCTGATATTTAGCAGGTTCGTCATCGATCATGAGTTACAAATCAAATTTAAATGTCGGTCCAAGCAATGAATATTGACGACATTCTGTCCCTTGAACTTTATTTGCTAGATGAGGACTTGATATTGGCTAAGCAATACTATCTATAATTGTTTTCATTGATTTAATGGGAAAACAATGTACATTTATATTTGTGTGCTGATTAAAGTTCTGTTGTTATATTCTGACAGTCCTATATCATTTACCAACAACAACTAATAATTTGGTGAAAACATTTCAAGCTGACGTGGTTACTGTTAAAAGACAATGGGCACCAAATGGAAATTAATTCTACTACCTTCTTTCCAACATGTAAATGTTTCATTTTACTTTTAATAGTAAGAATGGGTAGAATGGTAAGAAAGCATATGCTATGAAAACATTTGACGTACACAATTTTGCGAGGGTAAAGATTGAACAGTTTGCGCTAGTAAGTGTTCGAAATTTAATATTATAATACCGACAAAATACTAACTTTCCTGTATTATTGCTATTACATTACCTTATAACCGCATACCTGAAAAGCATAAAAACTTTAAAATAGTACACTTCTGTTGGAATGAGTTTATTTGGAAATTTCCGTTGCTGTATATTTAAAGTTTAAAGGTCCGTGTAAAATATGTGTTGTTAAATTAGTAAAAGCCCGTGCAGAAGTTGTGTAGTAAATCCGTCACAGTTCGCTGAACACATCAGTGAAGTGAAGTTAATTATCTAGTGTTCTCGTCACCAATGTAGAAATTGCAACTTGAATAGAATTTAATCCGTTGTCCGTTAAATATGTTAAAATTCCTAAGGAATTAATTTGATGTTCATCAGTGTTACAGTGCCAACGATGTGGAGGATAACCGGGAGACGTAGTGCGATGTCGGTGTGTGGAGGCTCAATTTGTGTTTATTTGTAACAGTATATTATATTTAGTTCAGTTTTGTGAATGTGTATTTATTTTTATGTGTATTTATTCATTTCATTTTTCATTATTGTGTATTGTCTTTATTTTGTTTTGTTTATTAAATTTATATGTTTGAGCTAGTTGTTATGACATTGACCATTTGACAATCGAAAGAAATTACTTCTTTACAAATCAATTAATTCAAATTACAAAACTATGTCTGGGTTTTCAGAAAATACATAGATGTTACATCAAAATTACAATCTCAGAGTACGACATTACCGATTCACAGATAATATAAAAACTCACTTACGCAACAAGCAGCCACCATTTAAATTGCACACCAAACAAGATTAACAACCCGAGCAAACCCAAACAAAGGAGTTGTATGAAGTCAATATATATTGTTTCGCCTCAAACACCATTACTGGTACTACAGGTAAATCAAGTTATTACATAAAGTCACATATTCTCTGTGATATTTTTTTATTTTAAGTGGAAGCCCATACCATGCACAGAATACAAAGAATACATTAAATACTCATTGAGGTTCAAATAAAATAATATACATAACTACAGAAATCTAATTGTCAAATGTAAATGATATTCACTGCACACTCATATCACAGTTATATGTGTATTTATATTATGTGTCCGGAGAAAGAAATTTAGTACATTTCAACAGATAAATGTGCATGTGCATTGTTCATACGGGATGTTGGATCGTTACGGTAAATAACGATACTGTACGGACTAAAATAATAATATATTCGTTTAAAAAGATGTACAACAACATAAATATACATAATTAAAGCGAAAACAAAGTTTTACACTTTAAAAATTGCACAAATATTTCGCCTGAACAATAGGCTTCATCAGTGTTACAGGTAAAAAATTTTTGTCATATGTATATTCCTTTAAAAAGTTGTATACCAGCATCTAGATACTCAATTAAAGAGAAAACAAAGTTTTACACTTTAAAAATTGCACAAATATTTCGCTTAACAAACAGGCTTCATCACTGTTTTCACAATATATATACGTCTACAAAATTAAGCCCAACACTGTTAGAATTAGATTTTTAACATTCAAATTTTTGCTAACACTCAGCGGGAATCGAACTCACACTGTTGTGACACTGTGGTACCAAATCGCGTCTATACCCCTCGGCAAATCCGCTTTATCAAAATATATAGCTTCATTAACCGGGTTAGTCGTACATGTGTACTATAGTGTGACGATGGAATTTTCGTAACCAATACGTATTAATCTAATAGTAAATCTAATTCAGCAATTTTGTATATATTATATAGGATGACAAATCATCAGAAATACCTGGTTAATATCAAATATTTACATATACGTCTCGAAATTAAGCCCAACACTGTTAGAATTAGATTTAAACACTGTCAAATGTTTGCCTCAGTGGAAATCGAACTCACACCGTTGTGACACTGTGGCACCAAATCGCCTGCACTATGTCCAGTGGTTTAGACCCCTCGACCCAATCCACTATTTAAAAATATAGCTTCAATAACCGGGGTGAATCGTAGACATAGACATAGTACATGTGTACTTGCGTGTGACGATTTCGTAACCAATACGTATAAATATGACAGTAATCTACTTTAGCATTTTTGTATATATTATATAGGATGTTAAAGTTACTTGTCATTTATGTATTTCATTGAATTTAAACTTACCAAGTTATATGTATGATGTATTCAGCTTTAATCTCCAAAAGAAATATATTTGTTATAATGATAGTGCGCAATAAAAGTGTATAATGCAATATAGAAAAATAAGTTGATTGGTACTAGTCATAATCAATATATATATATATATATATTTACGACAAAGTTTAAACTACCAATAGTTTGAACAATTTAAAGATAATCCTGTCAGTTTTTTTGTAAACTGCGGGGTCATTTTAGTGCCAGATAAAGCAAAGATCTTGAAATGTTTTGTTCGCAATGTTTTATTATTTCAGCATAACTACTTTTATTTTACTTCATAACGTTAAAATCGGATGGTCTTGCAGCGCAACATAGTATTTTGTAGCACACCCAAAACGCAAAAATTCCGTTTTGTAAATGTGGGAAACTACTAGCATGATTTTCAAAATAATCTGCACTCGGTTAACATATTTTTCAAAATGATTAAACATTTTCTCGACATTAGCATAGCTGAATTGCAGCTTTGTAGCCTTTCAATTAAAATAGTGGGCTGTGAGGTAATGCTCACTAGTGATAGCCCCGCTTTCATAATTTTGCGCATGTATGTCAACTATGTTTAAAAAAATCTAAGTATTCGGTATACAAGAAGTACATGACCAAGGAACATAAAATGGCTATGCACCAAATGGTACTTAAGGGTTAAGCAATATGCAAAATACCAGACCTCTGCGTCCTATAGTTGCTTAGAGTACTGCGACAAAAGTTTTTGTTAAGGACGGAAGAACGAATGAACGAACGGACAAGGGCAAAACAGTATACCCTATCTTCTTCGAAGCGGGGGTATAAATATACGTTATCTCTATATGTAAAACGTTTCTTGTAATGTTAACGTTCTGTCTATAGTGTATAAATTAAACCTTAAAAAGAACCTTTGCCAAACTCTACCATAAAGGTAACTCGTTTGACGAGACATATCTTGAACGTAAATTTGATAATTGTGTTAATTGTTTCGTTTAGATGTTGAGGTCTTTTTGTAATTGCATAAAGTGGCATTATGTACCATTCAAACACACACAAAATTAGAACTCTAATATTGAACCTAACTCGCATATTTAATATATTGATCAAAATTTCTAATTTTTATTATACATTGTAAAATAGCAACTGGGTTATTTGATCGTTTTTTGTTTTTAGACACAATTTGAAAGGTTTTATGGCAGAGTTAACAAACTTTGTTTTAAATTTACTGAGACATTATTTTCGTTATTTTTTTCTAACATGTATTATAAAAGATTGTATATTATGAGTTTTTTAAAAGCAAGGATGTGACAGCGATATTCTAATCAAAACTAATATAACATTGACTACAAGTTTTTTTAAACTTGTTTGAAAATGAAAAACATATAGTATAGTAATTTACTTAATTAGTAACATACAATTCACTACCAATTGCTTTCAATTTTATTCACTAATACACTTAGTCCCTAACGTATCAATTTTAAAAGTATATCATTAATCCACATAACATTAAAGTTAGTAAAAATATTATCTAATGGTTCCATGTCTTTTCAATTGAAGACATTGTATTGGTTTTCTTTGCTACGTATTGCACAAGTGACCGATACCACATGACTTATATTTCAATTCAACTATATTTGGCTTTTGGTCATTGAGTATCCAACTGAAGATGTAATATTTAGCAGTAAAAAGAACGAGGTTAGCAAGTAAATCTTCTGCTTCAAAACCAAAAACGACTTCTTTTTGTCGAAGCTAAAATTTTGGAAATGCTGGTTCATATAAAAATAGCAAAGAAAACCGAGAATAAGGGACAGTTACAAATTTGGATATAGACAAATGCATCACAAAAAAATCAGAGTTACTCGAACTCAATAAAAACCATGGGTGCACTCAGGTGCTCCGGAAGAGTAATCTTGCCTCAATCTTATTAGACATCAAGTAACTCATTGTCATGTCTGATGAAAAGTCAAATAGAGAAATACAAAACACTACCGTATGACAGCGAAAATGTCAGATCGTATTTGAGACACTGATTTCCCAAATGATATGACAAAGAAATGAAAAAAATCGTGTGTCACATGGTAGTTAAAACAAAAATAATGTTTTCACTTTAAATCTTACAAAACATGCACAATTATGCATTTTTGAGCTTTTTCATACGAAAATAAATTGGTAGGAATGATTTTGTATTAGAGTTAAAAATGAAAATTTTAAAGATTTTTTGCAGTATTTCTTTTAGAATTAAAAATATTTTGAACAGCTAAACAGTATTTTCAATTTTGAATTTGTTTGTTTGAATTGGGTTTTAACGCCACTTTCAGCAATTTTTCAGCTATTTCATGGCGTCCAGTTTTTATTGGGGGAGGAAGCCGGAGTACCCGGAGAGAACCCCCGACCCGCGGTTTTTCAATTTTGAGCATTTTTCAGTTGCAAAGACATTATATCGTATACAAGATATATACCCATTTAATATTTCTACTCTGAACTATTTACACTTGATATGTGTCCATTTTACTCAGGGTTTCAAAGATCAAAATAATCTTATTCATCTTAATCTGATATTTAATGTACTTTGAAACACTTTCAATAAGACTGTACAACTTTAACGAGTTATTGGTTTGCACTAACTTGTATAAAACTATAAAAACTACCAGTAAGTGGATCAAGAAGAACACTTAAATACTGCACTTAATATAAAATCCATCTAATAAGTATGAAAAATCGGTTACCGATACAAAATTAGTAACATCAAGGTACAATAATTTTTACGTTCATTATGGTACAAAGTTATGCTAAATGATATAAAAAAAGATTAGTAGTTAGTTTTGCTGCAACTTTCTTAAGGTTGCTTTCCTTTCTTAAATGTTAACAATTTCTTATGAACAGTTTAGTGTGGCAATTGGGAAAAAGTGAAACAGCTTTTGTTTTTGATGAGTTCATTTTTAAACCAGACACCTTATGAAAAGATTCATAACACATCAGTTCCTCCTTCAATGAGTTTTCACTTCCATCTAACATAAAAACGTATCTTAGGCATATTGACTTATAAGCGATTTAACATTGTTAATACAAATACCATGATTATTTTTATGAGGCTTCAGTTTATGAGGCTTCAGTTTTAAATAGAAGAGTTCTACATCAAAAATAGACAGATATTGTGAAATTGGGTCGCCTTGCCGACAGTCTCTTTCAAGGGAGAAAAACTTCGACAAGTTACCATTACTTATAACACTTTTTTGCTTTTAAAGAAAAAAAATATTTTAAACCATTTACACATAGATTGTCTAAATTTAAAACCTGAAAGTGCCTTTTTCAAAATTTCCTTTTAACTTAGTCAATGACTTTTTCGAAATATACAAAAAACTATAGGCCTGTGTTTTTTAATGTTTTTCAAGTCAATGCATCAAATCATACAACAGCCGTGTGTTCTCACCTATTAGTCTTTCCTTAATGAAAGCATTTTGAGTATTGTTTATGATAATTGGTAACAGAAGTTTAATTCTATTTGCAATTACACCTGAAGCTACATTAATTTCTGTATTTTGTAAACTGATAGGTGTCCAGTTTTGATTTTTTTTGTTCTTTTCTTCTTTGGAATAATCCCCTGATATTAAAAAGAGGGAAAACTTTCCGACTCATAGCCATAATATAATGATATAAAAAAATGGACCAATATCTATCCAAAAGAATTTATTGAAATCTACCGTTAATCCATTACAACTTTTTCAGTTAGTTATAAATTTAATGCCTGTCAGCATTCTTTGAAAGTTATATTACCCTCACGCATGACAAAAGAATGATTTTTCATTATAATCAAAACCTTTACTTAAATACAATGTTTTATAGTAGTTGTGTTGTTCAGGACGAATCTTAGACTGATCAGATATATGGTGACCTGTACCATCAATAAGCTTAGTTGCAGTTAATATTTTCTAAATTACAGAAATATTCCTAGCATTTTTCTCCATTTTCATGCCAGTGTGCCCTTGAACGGAGAATTAGGCCTTCCACCGGTTTCTCGTTTTTGTTTTCTAACACTCTTTTTTGTTATGCAAAGAAAATTGTATTGTTTGATTGGGCTGAGTTTAATTTATCTTCTTATCTTTGAATATCATTCTCAAAAGTTATTTGTCTTCTCTTGTTTTCGGGATACTATAAGATATTGAAACACTTCTGACCTTCATCTAAAGATATTAAAACAAAATAGTTGATCATTAGACTTAAGTTCAACATTTGAAAGCATATTCATTCCAGAAAAATTATATTCGGATACTGTTTCCCTAACACAGGTGTTTACATGTTTTATATAAATGACATCTCTACGTACCTCAGAATTATATTTCCAATATAATTTACCTTCTTGGCAAGGCTGGCAGAAAACGATCAGTGTTGTACCCAGTAGTTTTTTAAAATGTTTTTCACATGTGAAACAAATATCTTCAGATAGCACTTATTAGTCTAGACCACTTTGTTTTAGTAACATTTTCGCCAAATATAAAATATGTCATCTGAGAAAACAAGCTCTACATGGGTCCTGTTGTTCAAAAGTTTTTTCATTTCTTCGATTTTATTCTAGAATTTTGCTTCCTAGCATTATATGTTAAATGTATATATGCATAGTCTTGAACAACACATTAAAATCATTTATAATAAGTAGCTCGTATTAGAAAAAGAAGCAATATGTGACAGTATTTCATTGAACATGTTCGGCGCTTAACTGATGTATCCATGTAGGGGAACACAAATTTGTATTCAAATACCTTTGGATGAATATTAGAATTGTGGACATTGAAGTCTAACCTTTTTGTAAACACAACACTGAACTTTTGTTACTAAAATAAATAAAACATGTTTATCCCCATTCATCTTCCCAAACTTTTAATTCTATTTACATGTAATACTATGTGTTTCTTGAAATCAGACAACTGAATTATTTTTCATTTAATCAACTTGATTAAAGGTAAAAACAGTAAAGCAAATGTCCATCCTTTAAGCGATGGACAAAGTTGTTAACATCAGAGTCAGATATATCTAACAAATTGGCCGAAACATTTGCAAAACACTCATCTGCTGAAAAATATCATCCCAATTTTCAGCGGATCAAAATTCAAAAAAAAAATCAAATCTTAATTTTACAGTCAAAAATTGGAAAGATTATAATAAACCGTTTTCTTTGGCAGAGCTACTACTTCGTGTGCATTCTTGTGTATATGTTCTTCTAATACAGCATGTGGTCCAGATGACATCCATTTTTAACTTCTCAAACATCTCCCACAATCTTCTCTCGAACGCTGCTGAATGCTCTTAACAACTTTTGGGAAACGGGTGACTCACCATATATTTGGAAAAAGGCCACTGTTGCGCTTATTCCAAAACCAGGAAAGATCACTCAGTAGCGTCCAACTTTCAGCCTATAGCCCTCACAAGCTGTCTTTGTAAAACCATGGAAAGGATGATAAATGATCGCTTTGTCTGGTTTCTAGAATCCAACAACCTTCTATCCAATATTCAATGTGGATTTGGACAAGGGCGAAGTACCTTAGATCATCTGATGCGTTTTGAAACCTACATAAGAAACGCATTTGCATAAAATGAACTTTTTTGATTTAGAAAAAGCTTACGACACAACATGGAAATATGGCATTTTAAAGAATCTTTTTGATATGGGGTTTAAAGGTAGGCTTCCTACCTTCATGACATTTTTGTCTAATAGAGAATTTAAAGTTCTGGTAAATTAAACTCTGTCTGACTCTTTTGAACAAGAAATAGGTGTTTCTCAAGGTAACATCCTTTCTGTTACTTTATTTAGCATTAAAATTTATAGTCTCGCTCAAGTCTTGAAAGATAATATTGATTATTCTTTTTTTGTTGACGCTTTTCTCATTTATTATCGAGGAAAAACATGAATTATATTGAACGTCAACTACAGTTATGTTTAAACAGAATAGAGAAATGGGCAATGGAGAATGATTTTAAGTTCTCCACTGCCAAAACTGTTATCAGGCATTTTTAGCAAAAAGAAAATGGATCCAAACCCCGACTTACATTATATAACAATCCTATAAAAATTGTGAAAGAAACTACTTTTCTTGGTTTAATATTCGATTCAAAGCTCACCTTTCTTCCCCATATAAAAATGTTAAAAAATAAATGCCTAAAGGCTTTTTTTTATTTTAAAAGTCGTAGCCAACACCGACTGGTGTGCTGAGTGCGACGTTTTATTATATCTATATAGATCTAAATCGATCTAAATTGGATTTTGGTTGTTTTATATATGGTTCGGCTCGCAAGTCATATGTCAAAATCATTGTTACTGTTCATCATCAAGGATTGCGACTATGCCTTGGAGCTTTTAGAACCACACCTGTCCAAGTTAAAGACTTACCCTGGCATTTCTGCTCACAACTGTGTTTTTAAACCTCTTTACGAGAAATTTTTTTTGAAAAACATCCAAATAAAATACAACCTTTTGGCCTAAGAATTAAATCTTATTTGGAAAATTCTGGCATAAATTTAAATGAAATAGCTACTGTCGAAATTACACATAATCCTCCTTGGTTGAACCACAGACCCGTATTTATTTATGATTTCGAGAATGCATAAAAAAATCCGAAACAAACCCTTTAATTATTCAGCAACACTTTACATAAATAAAATCTTAATTTTCTGACCATAGCACAATATATACAGATGGATCGAAAGACGGTAATAAAGTTGCTTCAGCCGCTGTCTTCGGAGGGCGTGTTGAAACTCGCCGTCTTCCATCCGCATCCTCTGTATTCAGTGCAGAGGAACAAGCTATTCTTGTATTTTAAGCATCGTCAGTTGAAAGTAAATTTGTTATCTCCTCTGATTCTTTATCTTGTCTTCTTGCAATTGAAAATTGTAAAATTAAGAATCCATTTAAAAATCACTCAAATTTACAAATCATTGGCAACATTGGGTAAAGATATTGTATTTTTCTGGATTTCCAGCCATGTGGGAATCCATGGAAACACAGTCGTAGACAGGGAGACTAAGGCTGCCTTAGGAAAGGACATTAATAACTGTAAAATTCCTTTTACTGATTTTAAATTATATATTTTTAAATACATTTCTAATCTATGGCAGCGTAGGTGGGATCTCGAAGTTCATAATAAACTTCATGAGATCCAACCACTTCTGCACATACATAATTTGAAATCTTGTAGAGACAAAGTTGTTTTAACCAGTTGTCGTCTTGGACATACCAGGACGACACATAGTTATATTTTAAACAATGAACCAAGACCCGAGTGTGTGCCATGCAGCTGTCCATATACCACCAAGCATGTCTTGATGGACTGTGTTGACGTAGCACACATTCGGGAACGTTTTTATTCTGTTAATTCTTATAACAATTTTTTTACAACTGTCGCTGGCGACACAATTTTACAGTTTTTTAAAGAAAAATGATTCATACATTAAAAATTTAATCTGATTTTAAATTGTGATGTTGAATACTTTTTATTGTTTTAGCTTTATTTTTATCTGTATATATGCTCACATTATTGTAAGACACCACGTTTTAGAAAGAATGAATATTCTTTAAATAATTAAATTAATTAAAGTTCTAATTTTCACGTCCTGAAAATAGCTTTAATTTTGCTTGCTGGACGTAAAACAACTATCAATCAATCAATCAATTAATCAACCTTTGATCTAGTCAAAACCTATTTCCTTTTAACACTTGAAAAGAGTCCCCTTACATTTATTCAATGAACTGTCAAAATATTATCCATAATCAAAAACTAAAGCAACAAAAATCTATTAGAGAAAATCTGCTATTTAATGAAGTACTGTAAACAATAGAACAAACACATTCATACAGGTACAAAAAAATACAACATGACGTTTGACACTCGATAATATAGAAATACATTCCTTTTTTCAGTTTACCATATAATCAGAAGAATAATAAAGTTTATTAATACATAAATATATGCTGAAGCATAATAACAGCCTTATATACACAAGTAACACGTGTTTCGCATACATTACGCAAAAGATCTGTATTGTTTTTTTATTTATAGTACTTGTAGCTTTAATTTGGGGTAGAACGCATCAAAGCATTAAATTCACATGATATATGTTTACTTTAACTGTGCTCATTCAAATTTTGCAAATATCCTAAAAGTGTCAGGTCAGTGTCACAGGCCACACAATTTTACAAATTAATGTATACAGTGAATTTGTTTCAGTTTGTTTATTATATTCTATTCTTTTTATTGTTTTACTTTCTTTTTATCTGTATACATAGTCATAATTTTTGGATTAAAGAAGGGATTTTCAATTGTTATTGATCATTGGTATCTTCCAACATTCACTACAAAAAAGAGTTTAATTTATAAGTTTAGTTTAACAATACTTGTTATTACTGCTGTCTAATGGTATTGGTCTTTGTCAACCTACACCAGAATCAGGAATTGTGACTAACCTGTTTAATTTTGTGGTATCCCCATCACTTTCGTTTAGCATCGAGGCACAGTTTACACTTTAATATTTTGTGTTATTTACCTCTCCGATTTTTTCAATTTGTAAATTATTCCAACAGCTGACATCAGACAGATGTTCATACCAAAAGTCTATTCAGGTCTGGTTTCTTAAAGATAAAAAACTGAATCTTAAAAGTTCTTTTCAAACACATTGAAATCAACACAAATTATTTTGGAACATTGTAAAGAGTAGGCTAAATATGGCCAAACGTTAACTATTTGTTATTACCCAATACGTCATACTTTTCCAGTGGAGGATGAAGTTTTGACTTTTTAACGTTTGTTTGTTGTTAACATTCTCCTCCTGAATAAAGCTGAAATATGGCTCGTAAAAGATTTACAAAATGCAGTTTGAAAGCATTTATTCCACTTTCTACGTATTCTGTATCCCAAGTTAGCATTGAATGCACTAAAAGAATAGCTTGCATGTAAACATTGGTAAAGAAACAAGTCTGGTTTTGACTTCCAATTGCAGATCATGTGTGTAAAAATTGTGAATAACATAATGTGCATATGTCTTGATAATGTATTACAAAACATAGTACCGTACCCCTGATATTGAAAATATTACAGGCCTTGTTTATGTTTTTCTGGAAGATAACAATTTCTAGTGACTTAATCAATTTGTTTTATTGATACCAACTGTTTCGATTCATTAAATTAGAAATATGCAACCTTTTTACCATTTGTACGAACTTTCACTGGCACTAAGTGAAATATATTAAAATAAAATTTAGTGAATATACTTTATTAACGCAATAAACACATTGGTCCATGGTCGCCGGAATTAATAATTTGAGGACTAATGTCCTGTACATCTTAATTGTACCATTATTGGTGTAGAGATTATACACATCAATTAAACATTAACTAACTTCAATTAATTTCAACTAACTTTAGGCATGCTAATAAAAAATGAAATTGCGTAAAAACGACAATAACGATCATCAGTGTTGAATAAAAAAACAAGTTATGATGAAGGGTACACAATAACAATAAATCAATACTCCTACAGGCTATTAGTGCAAATCTTATTCCTCAACAGGGCGATATTATAACGGTGATTCTTATAAATTCGGACCAAATTTGGAATAATACTATTAGTTTTTTAATCTCAATTCTTAGTTTTGTTTGTTTAATAATGTTACTAACATTTCACTGCACATGAAAACAACATAAATGCACACAAATTGTTTACCGTTTTCATTTTTTGTCGAATGCATATCTCATGGTGAGCCTTGTTGTTACGGAAGTTAGTTGAATCAATTTAAGACTAATCAATCCAATTAATAATAAATTCCAGCCTTTTACTTTCTTTTTAAGCTAAATTGTGCTCTGTCTTTGAGTTGGATAACAGTAATAAACTATCCAAAAGCGTTTTTAGGAGAGCGTGTTCTTGTTAACTTTCCTAGTTTGTGCTAATATAATGCATTATGTTTCAAGTAAAGGTGATATGTTTTGTGCACTTGTATATTTGTATCTCCATTATAATAAAACGAGTACAAAAGATTACAACTTTACTAAGTTCACGAAAAACAAAATAATTTAAAAAAAATTGTATTACAGTTCACTGATTACAGGCAAACATTTGGTATCTATATGATCATTTTGAAAGACTTTTCGGCCTTTTCCATCCCACTTTTGTCAATCAGGTAAGGTGTATCCAATCCTTTGGATTTTCCTGCAGGTCTTGGTTCTTTTTCTAGTATGGCAGAAGATTTTTCTCTTTTTATCCACAATGTGTCTTCCGTTGCCGGTATTTTAAATGATTTGCCATGCTTTCCCGATTTCTCTTTAAAAAAAATGATCTCTACTACATTATCGTCAATCTCAATGACTACTATTTGACAAAAATAAACATTTCGTTTTTAAAAAGCAGAGACCTAGCGGGATGGTTGAATGTCAGATTACTGAATGTGTTCATATTCAAACACTTCTTCCTTGTAAAAAAATGGATGCATTCATAGAGACAAATTACCATACGTGTAAATTAGATTGAAATGAAACAAAAAACGTGTTATAGTATTTATGAAAACAGAAACTAATGGTGTAATAAATTAAATAGACGTTTTACGAAAGCAAGGTAATTAAAGACATGAACAATCCTACTTTGTCACATTATAGTAGAATGAGTGATAATACAAGTATAAATAAGTTTGATAAGAAATTTAGCCATTAAACCATCCGTGAACTTAAAAAGAAACCACCCCACATCTGTAACAATTACTCAAGCATCATGATGTTGTTTGAATAGACCTTAGCGTGTACAAGAGAGGAACGTTGGAACTTTATTCCATGGAACAACTTGCCTCGATATGCAATATAAAAAAAAAAGAAATTTATGCTCTCTAGTCTATAATAGTGAACGTTTTGTATTTATTCAGTTGTATTTCAATTTAATAAGTTTTTCAACAAATATTGAATCGATAAATGAGGTAGTAACATGTGACACAGGAAAAGTATGTACGCAGCAGAATTTAACAACCAAGCTCAATATCGGTACTAATTTTCTAACACGAAACGTCGAATATAAAATTTGAACAACGGGACACTGCTATTATACTTTAAATATTTAGTTTGAAACATTTAAACAGCTGTGTTTTTCTCTCCACAACACAATAAAAAAGTCAGAAATCTTCTGGATGAAAGACTTGGCAATGCATATAAATAATGGCATGCTGTGTTTTTAAATATTTAATATTTATGTATGATGATCACGTGCTTTCAACTAAAATTGGGTGACTATTGTTATAAGGTACTTGTTTATTTGGATTTAATATGTGTTGTTTGGCCTAATATTTGGTTTTTTTATTTATTTTTTTTATAGTGTAATCGTTTACATTTATTGTTAATTGTGTACTAGAGAAAAAGTATATGGCAAAGCGCAGCAGCATATTAGTTAGACAAACTTCAAGAATCACTCGTAATATGTGATGAAATGTGATAGCACTTGGTGTTTTATCTGCAGGGAACTAAACATTTGTGTCATGCAACGTTATTTCGTACCTGGAACTCTGTAAATATAGTATATTTTAGAAACAAAAAAGAGTGGTAAGAAACTCGTGTTAACGTTGTGAAACATAAATGTAGTTTACATGCATAAAACATATCAGTAGTAGCATTATATGTTTAAATAAAAGGTAATGAATGTCTCCAAATCTAATAATAAAATATACAAAAGACCAAATCTGTGAAATGTTAGGTTTTCTGATTGACAACACATTTGTCATAGTTTGACGACATGCTTTCATAAGACACCTGTGGTCCTCTCGTACCCGCTTTTGAACTCTATTTTGTATTCTTATGAGGCAGAGTCCTCAAAGGTCTACTGAAGAAGAAGGAAAAGTCACTGGCCCAAACATTTAATTTCATATTCAGCAATATTGATGATGTTTTCTCCCTCAACAATGCTACATTTGGTGACTATCTGCATTCAAACTACACTAGCCTGCTTGCCACCACCAATACACTAAGGTCGGTCTCTTATTTGGACCTACTTCTAGAAATAAACTCAGATAAGATACAAACTAAGTACTAGGACAAACGTGATGACTTCAACTTTTTATTGTCAACCTCCCTTTTTATCGACATCAACTATCCAGAAGCTCCAACGTATGGTGTGAACATTTCACAATGTTTACGTTATTTTAGATTATATTTACTATGATATGCAAACTAATTCTGCAGTTTTTTTAGTTGTACTGGAAGAGCCAATCCACAGACATTATTTAAAAAAAAAATAACGTGATTGTTCCCTATCTGTTCAATACTACATACCTCACTGGTGATGACTACTTAGCTACTCAATCAAGGGTCTGCTGCAAGAAAGTTTATGTTATGCTTTGAGATGTTCCAAGGTCGTCAGCGAGACTTAATTGATCGTTTAGGGTAATTAATTTCAAAACGATCGCTGAGTCATGGGTAGTTTTTCACGTTTTTATATTTGAGGAACTCGATGAGTACCTACTAAGAGGCAGACCCTGCTTACTCGTATTGGGTTCCGCTTACTCACTGTTTATTTGTATGTTTTTCGTTTTTGGTTTTCTCAGGATTTGTAATTGTTCCTTGACTTTTGGTTTTTGTTGTTCGGTAGGATTCTTTGCTATTGTTCATACGCATAAAATAAAGCTTAATTTTCACCGAACATCTGATTGAATTGCCTAATCCAAGTGTTTTGATGTTATTTCATTAGTTCGTTAAATTAATCAAGCCTTATTCCCTATTCTTGGAATAGGAAAGAGTTACTTCCCATTTGGAAGAGTTGTCTTTCATAACAGCAGGTATGTAGTATTGAACAGATATGGAAAAATCACGTTTTTATTTTTTTTAAATAATGTCTGTGGACTGACTCTTTCAGTACAACTAAATAAACTGCAGAATTAGTTTGCATATCTTAATAAATTTCACCGGATGCTTTGCTATATGTGAATAATTCTAATTTTCATCACAAAACGAGTTTTGGCTCAGAAGAAGAAAAGATGCATTGGTTTTCGTCTGTCTGCAATAGTTCATTTTGATCCCCGTTCTATTAGTAACTGCTGAAACGTTGGTTGGAAGGCACGCATGATTTGTGCAATTTGATGATTATGTGTGCAAAGTTTCAGCAATAGTTTGCATGACCCTTCGGGTAAGGTGGCCAAATGCCGGGGCTGAGTACAGGTGAAGTACAATGCCTGTCACGTTTAAATCCGGTAATTGATAATTTTTGGGGGTACTAATAGTTCAGTTGGAAGAGGATAAGGGGCTATGACAAAGGTGACAAAAATCTAATATCATGTGTGAAATAGATATTTAGTAATAGTGACAAAGTCGGGATTTAGAGCGCACAATTTTCTATGTAATGCCTTCAATGTCAAGTTTGGTAAAGGTAAATACCACAAAACATCTACGACAAACTGTACTCATTTTGGACACGGATAGCGCGTACTTGTCTACAAGCGCATGATGTCTTCCATCAAAGGTCTTTAATGAAGACAACAACGTTTGAGCAACAAAACCGTGAATATGCATTTTCCGCATTAAGGTAATAAGTTGATAAAGGATATTTCGCCGCAAGCTTTGGAGTAAAATATCAATAAAATGATAAGTGGAAAAAATGTGCCAGCAATAATGCAGAATTAGTGCCAACATTAAAGTTGTGCTGGCTTTCGAATGACTGACAACTGACAACCAGGTATTTGTAAAGACGTTGTCCACTTTTTTTAGTAAAGCAACCTTTAAAAAGTGATCTAGTTTAAAACAACACTATCAGTTAAGGATTCACATTTGATTTATATAAGTTGGTTACAGGACTGAAAGATGTTTAGTTGTACATTTAGAAGAGCCAGCAATACAATAGTGTATGTATTAGATTTTTTGAATCCAATACAGGGGAAGAATATCACTGTTTTCCCAGCAACAGGGAGTCAAACAGACTATATGACAGATTTGTGATTATCAATAATTTCATTTTTAGACCTTGTAGTTTCTGTATACATATTATTATTTACAACCAGTACAATCAACACCTAATTCGTTTGACAAACACTTACTGAAGTATTGTTTGCACACATAAATGCTGTTATTTGGGGCCTTTATTTTTATTTTAAGGTAGACATTGGTTTTGCAACATGAGTGTATGTAAATATAAATGTTGCTTCAATGCACATCAAGCTTTTCAAGAAGTTAATTATTTTGGGTATCTGACAGCTTTTATCAATTTTTTCTGCTTAATTGTTTTTCTTGTACCATTTGTCTGTTTACTACTCAATAGAATCCATTAGAACATATGCATTTACAAATTATCTTGTAAATTTTCATCTATCCGGGATCTATCTTAAATGATTGGCTAATTAGAAACATAGAAAAGTCACCAGTTGGCCGGATACTAAATGTGCATCTTCTCCTACAATGCACTAGGTGATAATACCTGCTAAAACGTCATAACAATTATAGGAAACGTATTTTGTGTACTCGATTTAATTAAGTGTATATGTGTCAATTAGATGGTCGTTTGAACGCTTTCAGATTTTCATTAATATACTTTTTAACCTTGGCTTCTGTAGAAGTACTCGATTTTCAATTTAAAATTAAACGTGTCTAAACCTGGTAACTACTATATGAACCTTTCCGTGCATAAAATATATTTTTTATCATGGAAGTAGTTTCCACATAAACATTTTCCATATAAAAGACTTAATATAAAGTCAATGGTCATCAGTAAAACTACAGTTTATTTAAGAGTGCAATTACAATCCACACTTATTCGTTAGCACACAGACTTAGATTATATATTAAACTACATGTACCTTTAAACAAAAACAATGTAAGCTATTATTCTTACTGTAAAAAGGATTGATAAACAACCACTCAAGTGTTTTGTACATTTTGAAGTGCATTATGTGATCAACAACTTGATATGAATATATTAAACTTTAAATTTGTTCATGTCCATAAAACAGTAGATTTGACGGAATAAGTAACACGAAGGCTCAGTTGGATAAAATAGTTTAAAAGGATCTTGTACCTCATAAATTGTTTTTCTTAAAAGTCATGGCACTTCACCATACATGCAAACTCGTTAAGGCACGATGAAATAACAATTACAATAATATAAAAACTATTTGTTCTCTACAATGCAGATAATACACTTAGATTTTTTAACTCAAAAAGTACACTCCAAAAATAAACACTGCATTAGTTTTTATTGACATGTCTATGGTTTGTCCAGTGACGCTTAAAATTTACAAGGTCTATAAGCAAAAACAGACCTGCTACTCCTGATATCACGAAAATACCAAAACTTCCAATGATCTTTGCCGATATTCTGTCTTCATAAATAGAATTATGTAATCTTTTATACCCTTGAGAATAAAAAAAATAAAGACAGCTATTTAAAATTACATAAATATAAAAAAATAGACGCAGGATGTAGGTTTACTACCTAAAATAAATGCATTTTTTATTTTAAATAACGCAAGGGCTATATAAATTTACTGCAACTGGAAACAAAATTGTATTTCTTTTATTAATGGATTGTTATTCTTTGTGCTGCTAAAATAATAAAATGCTCACTAAATATAAAACAATATTGGCTATTCTATGGACCATAAATTTGAACTAATCACTAGGTTTTACCTAGAACAAAAGTCGTTGTACATGTCCGATATCATATTCTAGAATGATATTAAAATTGCTAAATTTTTATATATTTCCTTTCAGCTGGATACATTTAAAGATCTTTCTAATAACTTACTTGTTGTATTTCTCTTGTTAATTCTCAATGCTTTCTTTAAGTTTGCAACCATGACAGCTAGTTCAGCTTCCGTTATATAAGCATCTGGACAGAATTGGCAGATACAGTAAGCATTGGTCGAGTTGCTTATCCAAATGTTGATGCTACTTGACGTTGTAGCTACATTGTTCGCAGAGCATGTAGTTGTTATGTAGTTGGTCCCGGATCTAGTAGTTTACATTAAAGTATTCACCAAACTGTTAGTTGTCGAACCTGTTGTAGTAGCAGGGACTACAATTGAAATGAAAACAAACTCATGGTTAAGTTACTTGTTTTAAAACACTTTAGTTGGGGTATATATTGTTACTTTTCATGTTTTATTCATTGGTAACCTATGAAAAATGCTATTAAACTCGTAGCGTGTGAACAAATTGGACAGACACTGACTTTCTTTCATTAATAAGCAATAATTCTAAAAGAGAACTATTTTGTGTTTTATATATTTCATGCGAAAGAAAGACATACTGCAAGAAAAAGCATGTTAACTGGAAAACAATCACATACATTATGTTATTTTCACTGAAATCGAAGAAAAATCATGACTATCGAGATCTAAACACAAAATGTATACATTTATGAGGCCGAACAATCATCGAACCTGCAGCGACTAAATTGTATGGAATAGTTAACAACTTCCATTATATATGTACATCATTAGTTTTGTAAATGATTTACATGTCTAAACTATCAATAATGAACATATTTGAGCAAATGCTATTCTGTAAACGACTTACATTCTACGAACACTGCTAGACTCTCAGCTAATATAAGCTGTGGGTCTGCAAAATAGATAATAAAAATAACTGAGTAAGCTAGTGCGATTTTTTGTTATTAATAACACATTATTTTACATGTACAATTATTCCATATAACATGTGTGTTATTTTTATTTTATACATTCGATAAAACAAACTAACCGTTTTCTTTCTTTTCCATTTCACATTTGAAAAAAAAATTTATTAAATTCACTACAATATATCAACTATTTATTCCAGGGACTAAATGCATAAGCAACTTATCTTAAGTTAAAATAAGTTCTTAAAAAGCGCATTTGCTACACCAAAACATTTTTTCTATACTTCTTGCACATGTATGTGATAATAGTTGTTATACACAATTTGTAACATGGATTAGTCATTGCCCAAATGTGAGCACAGACTCCTTTTTGTAAATAAAATGAGAAAATTTAGTTTTTTGCTAGGTTTATGTACATAAAAGGTTTATTTGTTGGTCACTATGTTATAAAATTAAAAATAAAGTCAAAACTACAGTTAAAATAGCAGGAAAATGCATGATTGTGTACAAATTGTTACAGTAAAAACATCGTGCCGCAATGAAATGTATGAGAATTCTTATCGTTTCACATTGGGTCGTGATTAAGGGGCAGTAGTATCACGCCACTTGAATTTTTAAAATAAATAAAGAACGCGAACAGCTAGCAAGTAAATGTTGATAACAATGTGTTATTTTCATTGCGATAGGAATTTATATTATATCTTTATAATACTGTGCATTTTATAATTGACGTTACTTGCGACCACCTTAATAGTGCCTCTCAATTCATAGTTGCATGACATTGTTATTATATAATGGTGACGTCACATCAAACGATTTTCAGTTAAAAAAAAGCGTTTTAAAGATTGCAAAAAACTTAAATTTTTCTTCTTATTTTTTATCGATGTCCAATTTATTTCTAAGTCTACCTTTCAAATTAATCATAGTGCTCTTCTGTATTCAATTTGTGACAGTTATTTCTACCTTTAAAATGAATTTTAGAGCTCCTTTGTGCGGTTGTTTGAAGGCATCACCTTCTTGACACAAAAATCAATAACAGCATTAGGCAGATTTTGATCACGTGGTTTATTTTTGATCACATGGCACACAATTGCCGTAGAGCTCATCGATCTTCGCGGGCAGCTGCTCGATATCAAATAATCCAAAATAGAATGAAAACATTTGAAAATTGGCGCTAGATTGAAAAGCTTCTGGGTCGGTAATATGTGTATCCATCAATCATCGCAGCACAATCTCGGTGTCCTGAGTTCAAACATTGGGAAAACTATCTGAAATTATATTTTAAAACGAGACGTTTTCAACAAGGAAATGGTATAATAAACACTCAAAGATAAACGCATCCGTCGGGGACTTAGTATACTTACGTTTACTGAACTTGCAGTAGGTCGTATGTGGACTATACAGAACTGCAGGTCTAGTAGTCCTGTAATATGTTTCGTAATCACATTTGTCGGAGCTATTGATGTCTACCACACTTAACCAAATTAAATCTTCACCACATGCAGTCCCCCATTTTAGAGTCATTTGAAACCTTCTGTATGGGTTGTTTGTGTCTCTGAAAAGAAGTAACATAAACATCTCATGATATCGCTATTTTCTGTAGCCAATACCAACAATGTTTAAAACATAATAACATTATAAAATTTCTTAGTATTCTGTTTGATTTGATTATTTATTTTGGGTCTAAATAAGTTATTAAAAACAATATGTGTATGATTCCACTATTAGACGTTGTTGTTTGACAGATCGTGAGATAATCAGTTTGCTTGTTTGGTAGCATGACATGTAATTATACTCTAAAGTGGCTATATTGTGACATTATGCTATAAACATAAAATTACCCTTCTATTGAAAAAGTAGGTGGGGTCGCAAAAATAATGTCTGAGTAGGTTGAACCTAACAATCGGCTGTGGTCGAACCAATTCATCTTATCACTTCCTCTTCCGTCAAACAGGTGAAACGCAACCTCTTGACCACCTGCATAGACTGCCACCCGTACCTAGTGAAAGAGTAGTAAAAAGGTATAATTGTAGGATAATCAAATGAGTATAGTGAAGAATGAAAATATGATTGCTGGTGCCGTACATTAGATTGAACTAGTGTTCCGCGCACGAGTTTAATTTTATTTGTTTGTTTAATACTAGAACAAGGTTCAATGAAACAAGAATGATTGATTTATTGATTTATTGGATGTTTGTTTTACGTTTTTCAGGTATATTCAGGACAACAACAGTTTAACAAACAATAAATCGATTAAAAAAATCAGAAATGATGGATCACAGGGCACTGATATTGACTAAAACTGGAAAGGTATGGGTAGTGAAGAACCTTTTGCCTTTTGTAGCAGCTACAACCAGACTACTATTATAGACATCCACAAAAATGGTATTTATCGTGCAATGTGCTTGGCACTCTCCAAATAGGTTGTCTACTGAGGTCCGCGGTCAGTCTTTTCGAATTATTACGACATTCCCAACCCTCAACAAGAGGGAATCCTCAATTCGACACCTATGAACCAGCTGTGCAGCGCTGTGGGTTGAGCACTGTCAACCCTTCTATTATGGTCCCAGTGTAACTAGAATATGTTTATGATAGTAATATCATGACTATCATGGTCATTGGTATATTTAGTACAAATTCTCTGTACACACCGTCAATGGTCTGACCGTTGAATGCCCTCATCAAGACCAGTTAAGACCTGTATTGTTAGATAATGTTGTGTAAACTGGATATTAGGTAACTAACAGTATCAGTCAAAATCTCTCGAGGATATAGAACCACTTTATTCCTTAGGCTAGCAACCAACATGTATTTATTTTGGTTGATTTATTATTGGTTGCCCTGTGCCAATAACAAAAGCATTAACAAAGTATGTGGATATTAAACGTCAATCAATCAATAGACTTTGTGCGTTACAATGGGCTTCTGTTTAAAGGTACTGCATTGATTGATTAGATGTCAGCAAAATTTCGGCTATATTAGGAACGGTAACAAACAAAATATCTATTCGGGGAAAATGAACTAATGGGAAAACATTTTGAATGACCCCAGAAAATTATGTGGTATAGGTAGGGGCGGAACAATTTGCCTTTTGTGGCTAAGAGCTACTCCTATGAACATCTACAAATGTGGTCATGATCGTGCAAGGAGCGTGGCACCCTTCACATTCGTTACCCACTGTTGTCCGCTGTCAGGCTTTCCACATCATGACCGGACAACCCTCTTACGAGAGGGCATCACTTATCCCCCACCTGGGGACGCGATGGGCTACTGTGGTTTGAACACTGCGAACCCTCACAGCAAGGTCCCAGTAAAGGTACTTGTAGTAATTAAGCCGAGGAGCAGACAAAATAGATGCTTCAAACTATGTTTGGAATAACATGCAGCATACAACTTTTAACAAGTTTTTATAACAATGAAAGCTGATATCCTGTGATTATCAGTGCATTTGATAGTTCAAGTTCAAGTAGATTTCGGTCTATACAGATAAGGTTACGTAGACTTTTTGCACTATACATGGTTAAAAAATTAGATTTTTGCTAGAAAAATTGGAAATGCTCGTCATTTAAGTTTAAAGCTTAGAACACTCTAAGAGTTGTCAGGACCGGATGTGCAACATCAGTATTGTTACGCCGCTATCAATATTAGATGACCAACTTCTTGGCCAAATTATAATTTAATGTAATATTTAAGTGATTTTTTAACTTTAAATATACATTCAAGTATAGTATTCAACTGATTAGTAATACAGAATTAAAGAATTCGTGGAAGTAGGTGCATAGCTGAATAACTATCATAGCTAAGTTAAATAAGCCACAAAAGAACTCTTTAGTCTTATGGGTATCTATCAGCAGCTTACATTGAAGTAAATGGCAATAAATCAGATACATAATGGGAAAGTGTAGGAATAAAACACTAGATTCGATATCGTGTCGTTTAAGCAATTTACCTGAACAATGTTTTGGGTATACCAAAGATCGACGATATCCGATTTGAAGTGTTTCTTTATTGGGTTAGTAAGGGACTGAGCCTGAGGATCTCCAACGTTGAGGGTTCCATTATTTGTGTACAGTTGATAAACGCCTTCTGGACCTACAAGTTTTAAACCAAAATATTTATATGATCTTATAGATTTCTTAATTCTAGCATAGAGGGGTGAGATTTTGAAGCGTTTTCTATATCTTTCATAGGATAATAAAACGTGATATAATAGCTACATTACTTAAAAATTAAAATAAATTTGACCATTAATCGATACTCAGTGAATAAAAAACGCACAAATTGATAAAGTTTACTACATGTCATTAAATCGATAATGTATGCAACAGACTTAGAGCAAAGCTAAATTGATTAACAGACACAAATATAACAGTGTTGCTGAAATTCAGAAAGACAATTGGTAAAAACAATGGTAAGTGAACAATCGACAAGTTTAACTGAAAATCGTGGTAAATGAATGAGTACAGTTTACAACAGAAAAGACACCTTTCATAGATTTCGGAAAACGGTAGGTTGAGTATAGTCATTAACACTTAATATGCCAAAAGCCTATAGTTTTGTATTCAAATTCTCGTTTAGTGCAAAAAGCCTATATAGAGCCTTTGGTTTTTTGTGTTTTTTTTGTCCCGTAGCTATGCACGTCATAATGTCGATTGTGTAGTTAAGATGTCACGGATCTGCTGCTTCATAAAGCAGGGTTGCTAAAATGGCTATCTATTTATGGTGTAATAACCAACGATTCGTGTTTATAATGGCGGTACCAAGCAGTATTTTCAACGACGAGAAATAAATAACTTAAATACTGATCATTTCCTGATATTTGAAGCTGTAATGGCGCGGACAAATATATATCATGTTTGAAAATTGTGTAAATAGATCGCATTTAGATTTTTTTTATTTTTTACATTGCGAGTAATACGACTTAGTTCTGCCGTTAATCCGACGTTAATAAGACAAAAATCGGATTATTAGGGCAGCAGAATTCGGCATAGATTAACATAAACCTAAAAGTCTCGTTTGCTGACCATAGTTATATTTTTATTTATATTTTGTGTCCACATACAATAAAGTCACTAGATTCAACACATACATTTTTATCGCTTTCACAAACAAATTTAACAGTACAATTTTCATATTTTTTCATATTTTCTTGGAGATAGATTTATCAAGCCGGCCCCGAAAGACTCAACAGACAAATTAACGTTTAAAGAACAGATGATGAATGCATGTTTAAAAATTATGTTAAACAATTTCATAAACGTCCTAATTCAAAATTTTGCTCTACAATATCTTGCTGTACTTAAACTTACCCGATGCAAGTCCGATGTGCCCGGTTAAAAAGTGTATTATGCTATATAAAAACCGATTATTGCTATTGCTTCACAAGTTATAACTAGAATTGCCATTGCGAGCAATAGCAGATGTCGCCCTGACATTTTTTTATGATTTCATGTGAATTCCAAAATCGATGATTCCATGTTGTTCCCCACATCAAATTATCTCTAGAAGTTGATTTTCATTGAATTCCGACAATGTTGTATTTTTTAACGTAACTCGGCAGCCATCTTAAAAATGGCCACCATTTTGAAATTTTTCGTAATATGAATTCCAAGATGTAATGGTGACGGTGCTTTGTGTAAAGTTTGATTGGAATCCATCAATGCATAGCAGAGAAATGGAGGCGACAAAAAACCTCCATTTCCCCATAGGCTTCTATGCATATGTAACGTGGCGGCCATCTTGGAAAAGGTGGCCATTTTGGAATTTTTTGATATGTGAATTCCAAGATGTAATGATGATGGTGCTTTGTGTAAAGTTTGATTGGAATCCATCAATGCATAGCAGAGAAATGGAGGTGACAAAAAACCTCCATTTCCCCATAGGCTTCTATGCAAACGTAACGGTTGTGGCTGCGGCCACACGGTGTGAAATTTTTTTTTCAAACTTTCCTGTCTTCTTGAGGTTGATGAGGTCCAACTTCCTATAAAAAAACTTTGGAATATCTCAAACCATGGTGAAGCTATTGTAGAAAAATCATTTTCCCATAGGCCCCATGTTAAATCTATTTTTAGCCATGGCGGCCATCTTGTTTTTCCGTTCCGCCCCAAATTCATCTCAAACCTGTATCTCATTATGGTCTTCCATCTTACCAAGTTTGGTCCCTCTGTGCTTCTAGGTTTCCGAAAAAGTAAGGAAAATGCCCAAAATCACTCATGCATAACTTTCTGGTTTCCATGGAGATGGTTCCACATATCACCATTTTTAAAGTTGATTGCACAACTTCAGATAGTGGTTCTACTTTATGCCATGTGATGTTCTAATCCAATCAGCCATCTCTGAGTTATCAGCCGGACAAAAAGTGAGGAAGAATAATAATAATAACTAGAATTGCCATTGCGAGCAATAGCAGATGTCGCCCCGAAATTTTTTTTTTACCGTCATGTGAATTCCAAAATCGATGATTCCATGTTGCTCCCCACATCAAAATATCTCTAGAAGTTGATTTTCATTGAATTCCGACAATGTTGTAATTTTTAACGTAACTCGGCAGCCATCTTAAAAATGGCCGCCATTTGAAATTTTTCGTAATATGAATTCCAAGATGTAATGGTGACGGTGCTTTGTGTAAAGTTTGATTGGAATCCATCAATGCATAGCAGAGAAATGGAGGCGACAAAAAACCTCCATTTCCCCATAGGCTTCTATGCAAATGTAACGTGGCGGCCATCTTGTAAAAGGTGGCCATTTTATAATTTTTTGATATGTGAATTCCAAGATGTAATGATGACGGTGCTTTGTGTAAAGTTTGATTGGAATCCATCAATGCATAGCAGAGAAATGGAGGCGACAAAAAACCTCCATTTCCCCATAGGCTTCTATGCAAATGTAACGTGGCGGCCATCTTGTAAAAGGTGGCCATTTCAGAATTTTTTGATATGTGAATTCCAAGATGTAATGATGACGGTGCTTTGTGTAAAGTGTGATTGGAATCCATCAATGCATAGCAGAGAAATGGAGGTGACTAAAAACCTCCATTTCCCCATAGGATTCTATGCAAACGTAACGGTTGTGGCTGCGGCCACACGGTGTGAAATTTTTTTTTCAAACTTTCCTGTCTTCTTGAGGTTGATGAGGTCCAACTTCCTATAAAAAAACTTTGGAATATCTCAAACCATGGTGAAGCTATTGTAGAAAAATCATTTTCCCATAGGCCCCATGTTAAATCTATTTTTAGCCATGGCGGCCATCTTGTTTTTCCGTTCCGCCCCAAAATCATCTCAAACCTGTATCTCATTATGGTCTTCAATCATACCAAGTTTGGTCCCTCTGTGCTTCTAGGTTTCCGAAAAATTAAGGAAAATGCCCAAAATCACTCATGCATAACTTTCTGGTTTCCATGGAGATGGTTCCACATATCACCATTTTTAAAGTTGATTGCACAACTTCAGATAGTGGTTCAACTTTATGCCATGTGATGTTCTAATCCAATCAGCCATCTCTGAGTTATCAGCCGGACAAAAAGTGAGGAAGAATAATAATAATAATAATAATAATTAAAATTTACGTTTCGCGAAACGTGAAGTCTCCCAAACGAAGTTACTGATAGTCCTGTGCAGCCATTTTAGAAAAAATAGCGCGTCATATAAAAATTCTGAGTTGACCATTGAACTCAACATACTAAATTTACTTTAGGAACCAATTTTCATTGAGTTCCGACAATGTTGAATTTTTGCCGATTTGGCGACTTTGGTGGCGATTTTTAAAAAAATGGCGGGTCGTATAAAAAATCTGAGTGTACCGTTGAACTCGGCATACCAAATTTACTTTTAGAACCTATTTTCGTTGAATTATGACAATGTTGAATTTTTGCCCATTTGGCAACTTTGGCGGCCATTTTACAAAAAATGGCGCGTCGTATAAAAATTCTGAGTTGACCATTGGACTCGGCATACCAAATTTACTGTTAAAACCCATTTTCGTTGAAATCCGACAAACTTGAATTTTTGGCGATTCGGCGGCCATTTTGAAAATGGCGGCCGGTTCGCGCGCGATTTTTTGCCAAAAATAAATCAAGACCACTATGCTGAACCTACATACCAAGTTTCATCGAAATCCATCTGGCGGTTCTCCGGGAACTGCATTTTGGCGGGAAAACTTAAATGGCGGCCATTTTGAAAGTGGCGGCCATCTTGGAAATTCCGAAAGATGATTGCACATCTAGCCAATAGGGTCTAACATCCTACCAAGTTTCAAATTGATCCCATTTACGGTTTCTGAGAAAAGTGTCGGAAATCTCTACGGGGAAACCAGAAGAAGAATAATAATAATAAGAAACAGAGTAAAAACAATAAGTCTCCAAACTTCGTTTGGGAGACTTAATAATAATAATAGTGAAAAAGAAACAGTAGAATAACAATATGTCGCCCCGACAAAGTCTGGGGCGACATAATAATAATAATAATAATAATAATAGTGAAAAAGAAACAGTAGAATAACAATATGTCGCCCCGACAAAGTCTGGGGCGACAAAATTCAATATGTCACGAGGACAAAAGTTTAAACTACTAGTAGTTTGAACCATTTAAAAGACACTCATGTCAGTGTATAGAACATGCGGTGTCAATTAAGTGCAGGAGCAAAATATTTACTGAAATTAAAATATTTGTCTCGTAACGTTGAATTATTGTTAGCTGTTGTCTATTATTTCAAAGATTGCCTCCCAAAAACATCAACACTGTCCGTTTTTGACGACATATGATATGTGTTTAAATATATTCGTTCTACGTCGAATGGTATGCTGTTCAAGCAAATGTGGAACACTTTCTTATTGGTATCTCAAGACAATTTTCAAAAGTTGAACATATTATTTTCACAATTTTCACCTTTTCACACAAATGTAAAAGTAGACTTTATTGCTGTGTTTAAATCGCGATCGGGAATGAGTAACATTTCGTTTTACTGCAATCTACATTATACTATATGAGATCATTTTGTATTCAGTAGTTTAAATTTATTTTTCTGTATCATTTGAGATTATCGGTTTGGAATTTTGCCTGCGTGTTTCTTTTTTCTTTCTATTTTACTAGATAGTGTTACAAAATAGAAAATCCATCTCACAATAATATGTCACGTCTAAAAAGTGTGACAACCCAAAAAGTGAAATTCCCTTTCGTAAATGTAAACCACAAACCGGCATAATCAGATATAAGTTGCCCATCATTTCCTAAATGATTTATGGATTGTTATCTTTTTCTTGTAATCAGAGACCTGAATACTGTTGGCTGTTGTGCTAAGCAATAATTCAATCAATTAATAATTGGCTATATACCAGAGAGGTTTGCATAAAAAAACATTGAATAATCATTGTTATCATATAATATAAACTAAGTTAAATTTGTTTCTTTATGATTAAACGAGAAAAAGGGCCAAAACTTGATCTTTTCCCCAGATTGGCAAAACAGGCTTAAAATCATAAATATCTTCCGAAAATTATTAAACACGTTTACGTAAATGTTATTTTATGCCATTCCGTAAGCGATTCGAAATTACGGAATTATTTTATAATATAGGCTTTAACGGAGCACATGAATAGATAAGATATTTCGATACCAGAACTCGATAAGACTTTGAAAGTACAAAGTATTTGATTTTACCCGGTCAAAGCACATAAAAAACAGTACAATGCCATGACATTTTTGATGTCTTATGCATTATTATTTTTGGTTCATTTCAGATAAATGCCACAATATAAATGTCATACGGTTTTAATACTAACTTTCATCAACTGTGTTGTTGCACTCTCTTCGTTATTTGTTTATGATTTGCATTAAATTTGCTTTCAAACCATGAGTTTAATAAAAACAAAACTTTTATTTCAGCTTTATAAATCCTAGTCATAATAAAGAAACGATCCCGTGTTGTATATGTTTGTAATACAATGATTGTTATTCTTTTGATACACATTCTACAGTAGTGGAAGCAGGGGCTTTGGCATGCCAAAAATCCACCATTTATTTTTAAATTCATGTACCAAACAGTACCATTGCTGTAGTTGCTTTATGTTGGTTGTTGTTTATGGAGTTTGCCGGTTTCTCGGACTTTGATATATGGATTGTATTTTGTTATTACCTTCATTTCAGACACAATTTTAAGCTAGCCAAAAACCCTGACATTTTTAGTGATACTGATACATGTGTATTATTATCAAAAGGTGACCTGTATTATAATAGGATCAAACGCTTATTTTCGGTAATTAATCGATGTATGACTCACTCAAACACTTATCATAAACGGCCTTCGGACGTTTTATTTGTTTGTGAGTCGAAATCGTTTATACATCGATGAATTACCAAAAATGTGCGTTTAATCCCTATAATTCTTCTAAAATTGTTTTTAAATAATATTTACTTTCTTTTACCAACATAAAATCCCAGTATAAGTGTGTTACGCGTAGGAATATACACAACGAACTGAAGCGAAGACGTGGTCGGCTCAAAGGGAATAACTGACATTTACAACAGATATATTTTACGAATTGCCGAGATTATTATTGATATCAAAAGAAGACAGAACACCAAACAATATTTTCGTGAATTCCGTATACTAATGTCCGTCATTGTACCGCGGCATATATGTATCGTCATCATATCTTTTCAAACGCAGCGTAAACCTATCTAGACTTTCTTTCTTTAATACGAACATGGAAAACAAAAGTTGTCGTTGTTAGATGGATTTATCAGTAATTATGAAAGGAGCAGTGCTAAAACATGGAGTGGTGGCAATGCCGTACACCTTGATTTGTTGTGATTTAGAAAATATAGGCCAGGTAGTTTTACCATTACTGCTGTTGTGTGTATGTATATGCTTTATTTAATTACAGAAACGCAAATTCTTTAGGTATACTTTATATATATTCCTTCACCCTCGCATTTCTTCCACAATCGAATTCCGCTATTTCCCTTCCTTCTGCAATGTGAACAATGAATCCAAAGCCAAGTTTACTGTTTAAATAATTTACAGCTGCTTCAACTAAATAACTTTTCGTTTAAGCTCTACATCGCTCAATATAATTTTATCTCAAAAATTATGGTGTTCTGGCTTAAATTATTGTCTATATCGTACACGATACATGGCAGCCATATTCGTTTACGTTCAGCAACAAAAAGGTAGTAGTAGATACGTTTACTAACTCAAAAACACAGAGAACCCCAGATGGTATGTTGCATCTTTATAAGTCTTTATATAAATATGTAAATTACTTTTCATATATGGATATTCCTACAATGGAATAAATGATGTAGTATGTTAATTAGAATGATTTTAATACAATTAGGTAATAAATTATCCATATATGACAAATGATTCGTTTTATTATGGAGGCAACAAGGAGACTTTTCAACGAAATTACTTAAATACATTTTTTTCCCGGATATTTGGCAAAGTGAAGATTTCAAGGTGCAAAAATACGAATAACTTGTTTGCATTTCATACCGATAAGACAGACATATCGACGTTAAATTTTTCATTTGCTTAATTACGAGTAATAGTACTAAATTCTGTCGTTAATCCGAAAACACTTAAATCAGATTAGAAGGGCACAGAAACTAAAATTAGTAGGGAGCAGAAGTTGGCATAGATTCATAAAAACAAAAAATATATCTTCTTCGGTGACCACAGTTATATTTATGTGTTTTATTTTGTGTTCTTAGACAAAAAGGTAATTGTGTTTAACACATTTATTAACATTTTTTTAATAGTATAATTTTCAAATATTCTTGGAAATAGATCTATCGAGCCCGAAAGACTAAACAGACATCTTTGGATATAAAAATTTTAAAAAAGATAATAAATCTGTTTAGTATTGCATGTTAGAAATTATGTTAAACAATTTTCTCCAGTATATGTATCTCTTAGTACTGACTGTATTATGTTCGATATAAAAACCGATTATTGATATTGATACAAAAGGAAAACTTAAATATATATCTAGGACAAATCTTTAAACTACAAAACGTTTGAACCATTTAAAAGACATTCATGTCAGTTTGTATAACATGCGGAGACCTTTTAATGCTGAATGTCTCAAACACTTATCATAAACGGCCTTCGGACGATTTATTTGTTTGTGATTGAGTCGACATCGTTCATACATCGATGAATTACCAAAAAAAGTGCGTTTAATCCCTTTATTCTTCTAAAATTGTTTTTAAATAATATTTACTTTCTTTTTACCAACATAAAATCCCACTATAAGTGTGTTACGCGTAGGAATATACACAACGAACTGAAGCGAAGACGTGGTCGGTTCAGAGGGAATAACTGACATTTACAACAGATATATTTTACGAATTGCCGAGACTATTATTGATATCAAAAGAAGACAGAACACCAAACAATATTTTCGTTTATAATGTATTCTAATGTCCGTCATTGTACCGCGGCATATATGTATCGTCATCATATCTTTTCAAACGCAGCGTAAACCTATCTAGACGTTTTTTCTTTAATCCGAACATGGAAAACAAAAGTTGTCGTTGTTAGATGGATTTATCAGTAATTATGAAAGGAGCAGTGCTAAAACATGGAGTGGTGGCAATGCCGTGCACCTTGATTTGTTGTGATTTAGAAAATATATGCCAGGTAGTTTTACCGTTACTGTTGTTGTGTGTATTTATATGATTTATTTAATTACAGAAACGCAAATTATTTAGGTATCCTTTATATATTCCTTCACCTCGCATTTCTTCCACAATCGAATTCCGTTATTTCCCTTCCTTCTGCAATGTGAACAATGAATCCAAAGCAAAGTTTACTGTTTAAATAATTTACAGCTGCTTCAACTAAATAACTTTCCGTTTAAGCGCTACATCGCTCAATATAATTTTATCCAAAAATTATGGTGTTCTGGCTTAATGTATTGTCTATATTGTACACGATACATGGTAGCCATATTCGTTTCCGTTCAGCAACAAAAAGGTAGTAGTAGATACGTTTACTAACTCAAAAACACAGAGAACCCCAGATGGTATGTTGCATCTTTATAAGTCTTTATATAAATATGTAAATTACTTTTCATATATGGATATTCCTACAATGGAATATATGATGTAGTATGTTAATTAGAATAATTTTAATACAATTAGGTAATAAATTATCCATATATGACAAATGATTCGTTTTATTATGGAGGCAACAAGCAGACTTTTCAACTAAATTACTTAAATACATTTTTTCCCGGATATTTGGCAAAGTGAAGATTTTAAGGTGCAAAAATACGAATATCATGTTTGCATTTCTTACCGATAAGACAGACATATCGACGTTAAATTTTTCATTTGCTTAATTACGAGTAATAGTACTAAATTCTGCCGTTAATCCGAAAACACTTAAATCAGATTAGAAGGGCACAGAAACTAAAATTAGTAGGGAGCAGAATATATCTTCTTCGATGACCACAGTTATATTTATGTGTTTTATTTTGTGTTCTTAGACAAAAAGGTAATTGTGTTTAACACATTTATTAACATTTTTAATAGTATAATTTTCAAATATTCTTGGAAATAGATCTATCGAGCCCGAAAGACTAAACATACATCTTTGGATATAAAAATTTAAACAAAGATAATAAATTAATAAATCTGTTTAGTATTGCATGTTAGAAATTATGTTAAACAATTTTCTCCAGTATATGTATCTCTTAGTACTGACTGTATTATGTTCGATATAAAAACCGATTATTGATATTGATACAAAAGGAAAAAAATTAAATATATATCTAGGACAAATCTTTAAACTACAAAACGTTTGAACCATTTAAAAGACATTCATGTCAGTTTGTATAACATGCGGAGACCTTTTAATGCAGAACAAACATATGTGTTGTGCGATGAATTTAAAAATGTAATTCACAACGTTTAATTATTTCGCTTAACAGCGTTCTGATGACTTTGTGTGTTATGTTTGATCCATTTTTTATTATTCTTGATTATAATTATTCTTCCAATTCTAAGATATAAACACGATTACGGGACAACGCTTCAGTCGATCAATTTAATACTTGTCAGGGTATGGGAATCAATCGGATTGCAACCAATTTTAAAATGTTCAAAATGGCCTCCCCTCTAAAAATCATGTTTGTACGGTTTTAAAGATTTTATTGTGTAGGTTAACGTTTTGCCCGGCATAAAATGGTATGCTGTGCAAGCAATCTGAGCCAATTCTTTATTGGTATATCAACACAATTCTTACTAGTTTAATGTTTTGAGGAAAAAATAAAAACAGTAATAGTTCTATTAATCATTCGTGTTAAACTAGACAATAATGGACTGGCTCCCAGTGCTCAATCTACGGAGCTTCCCAGCACTTCCTATAGTGGAGCAATGGAGGGGCCCTTTTGTTGGGGTCGTCGGGTCATAATGCAGAAAGCCTGATCATGGCAAGTAGTCAGTCAAAAATAAAGCCTAGTGTAGCGATTGGAGAAGGCTGAATTATCAATCCCTACACTCAATATTTTTCAGAGGCAATCAAATATTTTTCCCGCTATTCCTTCTCTTTTCTATTTGATGTTTAATGTTTTAACTTGTTTTCATCCTAATATCTCTGAAATACTTCTTGCTATATTTTAAGCAAACGTTAAACAGTTAATCATTCAACTAAACATAATATTAAAAGACATGAGGCAATTTTTAACGCCCTAATTTGTTTAGAATGCACAAATAATTATAAAAGCAATCCGACTTCCATTAATTTTCAAAGCGTATTTTAGAGCGTACACACTTCACGTATTAATCAATCCTTACCTAGTTGTTCAATCATTTTTGCTAGTTTGTTTTCATGTATTTAAATTTAATGTTCATTTAATTGTTTTCCATGGCTAAAAAGTATTGCTTTATTGTTCAAACTTGTACTTGTTCATTTCCATCTTAACTCAACTCGAAGCAATTTCAGTAAATTACCACTTTGCGAACAAACAAGTCGAAACTGTCGTGATTACGTCAACAGAAAAGAAATTTCAAAGGCTGAGTAACCCATCTTGACATGAATGTTACTTGCAGCACGTGTTTACCATCAAGTCTTATTGGACAATAACAATAATTTCATTCCATCGATTCCTTAACTTATGCCCCGAAATCAAGCGCAAGTGTTTAAATGCTACTGGAAAAAGTATGTGGTATTGGCAGGGGCGGAAATTTTTTTCTTAATATACAAACAAGTTTATACTCGTTCATTGAAAGTGGAACACTCTAAATACACGTTCCCTGTTATGACTTGACCAACCCCCAACGAGACAGCATCCCTTATCCGCCACTTGGGGACGCATTGGGCAGCTCTGGGGGTCCAGCACTCTCACAGTATGGCACTATAATTAGTTAAAAACCATGTAACATTAAATCGACAAATTGCACTTAGGATTGCCAGGAAATATATAGATAGAAATAGAAGAAACATGTGATTCATCCAAATTTGTAATCATATGAAACAAAACCTATTTAACCATTTACTGTAAAAGGTACCTGTATTGTTTTCTTGTCCATATTAGATAAACTAAAACAAGTATATTCCTCACATTTGCTAGGCGTTAATACAGTGCCTAAAAGTACCAAGCATCATTTATAATATCATTTAAAGTAAATAAAAAAAACTAAATAAGTCCTCGTCTCCAATATTAAACATTTGAAGTTTGATTGATTTTTCATTCTGCGCATTAGAAAATACAAAAGTAGATTATTTTCTACGTAAAAGACTTTAAAAAGGAATAAATAATAAACTGTCGGTTAAAATGTTTACCTTTTAAAAACATTTGAACATCTGTTCCTCTCTTTTTACATTGTATTTTTAAATTAACGAAAAGTTGAAAGGTTTGTTATATTCATTCCAATGTTTGAAGACTAAACAATTTATAAATAAGCACATGCCATGTTAGAAAATATTTAAATATTTAAGTTAAATACCTAACAGACGTAAACGCGCTATTCTAACAATATATTGATCGAATTACTGTTTTAATGTACTTAAGAACATTTTATTAAATAAGATAATGATATTATTTCAAAATTTTACATTTCTCAACTTACAGTTAAAATATTTATATTAGCGTAACTTAAGTATAACACTTCATTTTAGACATTGGCATAAAAGAAATAATAAAAGAAATACACCGATTTAATTCGCATATAAGTAGGGTTGTGAATATAAATTCAAAGAGAAAATGCAGACATGTTTGTATATCCCAATAATTTTAATCAATGAAAAAAACATGGGACGTGTTGCAGTTTTAATTTACAGAATTATAGGATTTTTATGAGGTCGATACATGGTTTTATCGATTAAAGTAGTTCGATTGGGGACGACGTCCAAGGTCGATATACTTTCATCTAGTAGATACAACAATGGGAAACAGCTCAATTAGAATACGGCCGGAAATAAGTTAACCTACTGAAAACTTATTGGGAAACAAGATGTACCTTTATTAATGGACAAATTAATTCAATTAAAACACAGTTGACTTCGAAAACAACAGATACCGAAATGTAACACATCACCCAGATTATAGAACGAACAAAACTATCAGTTGAAGATGAATTACGAAAGAAACCGAACAATACTAACCGCCCACAGAACTAGACTACCTACATGTCCACTTAAGCTCAATCATAACCTGTTTTTACCACCACATAATGGCAAATAGAAAATTTATAAAACGTAAGGGATACAGAAAAAAGAAGAAATTAATATTGAACCCGAAAGCCGTTATAAACCTGTCAAAAAATCCTCTTACAGATGCGCAGATTAAAATTCTAAATAAAGGTTTTAGTTTCTGTCCAACCCCGGAAAAAGACGATACCACAATTCTTTTACGAGATACATTACTTTTTAATAGACGATTAAAATTAGCACACAATTTTGGACCAACGAACAACCAACAAACAATACACCATTCCGTAAACCATCAGGATGGACACCTAAAGCCGGTCGCAGCAAAGAACTAGACACGTTCATCAACCTTACAACTGAGGAAATTAATCAAGATATACAACCTGATCGCCGCCAAAAGAAAAACCTAACAACTCAGGAAATAACAGCCCTAAAAGAATTAAAGAACGACCCTAACATAGTTATCAAACCCGCAGACAAAGGTGGAGCCATAGTCATCCTCAACAAAGAAGATTACATAAATGAAGCCTTACGGCAATTATCTGAAAACCAATTTTATGAAGAAGTTATGAATGACAAAAATCCTGAAACCGTCAAAGAAATTAAAGACTTTGTTAGCTTAATAAAACACCTATTACCAAATGAGATAGCTGAATTCGCAAATGTTAAAAACTAGAGAACACCCATATTCTATTTATTACCCAAGATCTACAAACCTGGAAACCCGGGCAGACCGATAATTTCACAAATTAATTCCCGGACCTCCAATCTTTCGAAAATTGTTGACTACTTTCTCAAACCACTTATACGGAATATACCGTCATACATCAAAGATACAACGGACTTTATAAATAAGATTGAGAAATTAGGAAAGGTCCCTACAAATAGCCTATTAGTAACTGTCGATGTACAATCACTTTATACATGCATACCACACCGAGAAGGAATCCTAGCATTATTGTCATGCATTTGGCTGAAATTTTTGGACATCAATTTATCAATATACCTTAAATTATTCTAAGACAAATAAACCTGAACAATTATGTGTTGTACAAAGACAAATAATGTCTGATTTGGAATGTTAACTGATTGTTAATGTAAGATTACTGGACATTTACAAGTTCGTGTGTGTTATTATTGGTGAAGAACGTATTCAAGTTACCCAAAAGTCTGAATCCATTGCTGAATCAATAACATTGATAATATTATAAATTAAGGACACTTTAAATTGTAACTAATTAAATTATCATAAACAACTGTAACAGTGGATTACACAAATTCGTAATTTAAGACCGTTAGACGATTTCCTGTGTTGACAACGATGTTCGAAGATCAGCGCAAAGAGTTTAAATGTCAGATTTAAAACAGTTCACATTAGATGATAATTATTAATAATTATATTGTCAATGCACACTTGATATGTTGCAATCACCTGCATATTTGTTTTGATTTATTACTTTTTATTATCATTTTATTAAAGGTGTTAGTTCATTACATTTTACACTAATAATTCAACCCGAACAGTAGAACGCGTTCGTCACTAATTACTTAATTTTATTTTTATTATTAAAGAACTGTGCAAAAAACTGTAGAATGTGTAAAACGTAATACAGATATCATTTTAAAATGAATTTTGAAATAATACAAAATGTAGATAAACTGTTCCTTGGGAGTAAATATTGTTCGACAGATTGCATGATAAATAAAAAACTTGGTCTATTTACTTGACGTAAATAAAGGACTCGGGCAGATAGTCTCTTTTTCTCAGTTTCTATACCTCGTCCTTATTTTGTGGTTTTGGCAAGTCTATACACTAACAATATATTGGTATGAAGTGTGAAAGTTTCTATCCATATTTTAAAGAGCCCTTGATGATTATTCTACAATGACATATATGTACTTGACATTAAAGCCATTCTCGGCTTGGGGAGGGGGTCGGGGTAAAATCCCAACTGAAGAGGCGACCACGCTTATGTTCGTTTTTTATATTTATGTCAACATCAATCGAAACGAATATTGAAGCAAACAAAATTTCCGTTCAAAAAATTAACTCTATATATTGAACGATTTTGGCTTTTCTTCAAAATTGTACTTTTAAAATAATTTTATTAAAGAGTTGACAATATATTGATAGATAAAAACATTCTGTGTTGTTAAATATTTACACACAGGTGGAATTTATTAATTATACTCTCAAGTACAAAAAGGCCCTAATACGTACATTCTTAACCAACATTTGCTTTACAAACCCAAGATTGTTTGTATTATTGACCTTTTTGAGTACGTATTATTGTGTTCATACCGCCTATTTAATTTGCAAAAGAAACGAGAGTTACTATTAAACAAAGTTTAAAAATTAAACAAATTGATTGAATGAATGATTCTTGTGTACATAATTTCATATTTCTCCAAAACATCATGTTTTGTTATATAGTAACATAACTCTACCTTTGTTTTTCAAATAACGTGTTAAAAATGATCAAAGACCACATCTAAATTAACTTGCCCTTTGGGAGTATTTAATATAATCATACAAATAAAGGTTATTACAAAATATCGAATACCAAGGAAATTGTCACAGAGACCATCCACAAATCAAAGTACTAGAAACCGCCAAGCTTGAGAACCAACATTCAAAATATAGCGAAAGAAATAGAGGGTTAACCAGGTTTTATGACACGCACATGCACTTCCATAACTGAAGTGTTTAAGTTGTTGTTTTGGTTGGGTATAATACACCACTAGTCAGTAATAGGTGTCCAATAATCACCTAAGCACGATCACTATACTGTGTGAAATTACATTTTCAAACGAGACAACAAGGAGATGTGTGAAATCATATTTTCAAACGAGACAACAAGGAGATGGTACCTATGTTAAAACTGATTACATGCGCAGTCGAGTCGTTATTTTTTTGTTACCTAGGTTTATACGTTTATCCCCATGGAAATTGTGACGTTTGCCATAATCAGAGCACTAACTGCAAGCTTTTGCATGCCCGATCAATTAGGAAATAATCCAAACCGTAGGCAGAATATGGAATATTGCTGCATAAGTGAGTAGAATTAATAATTTTATATTTTAAATCGTCTCGTTTATCGTTGATCCTTGTCCTGATATTACCATTGTCGTCATATCAGAGGCCTGAGTCATAAACAATTTAGATGAAGCTGTTTCTTTCGTGTTTTTTTTAATTTCCAGTTTTGACTGTATTAAGAAAATCCAATCAGCAAATTGAAGGTCGCTAATTGAAAGGACATCATTCGTATATTAGTTTTCCTACATCACTTTTTGTGTCGCATGCCTTTTGGGCCTGTGCGTACATAATTTTACAGGGCCATATATTTCATGACAATGTTTAATGTGTGAGTATTTTCACTCATTTATTGTCTTAAAAAGATGTAATCAATGCCTATATCATCATCCAAATTTTTTTGAAGGTTGCACGAGGCAGACCTTACCGCCTTTAAAGCCATTACTGCAATCTCCTTATATTAATTTTAAAATTGCTTAACTTGATTTCACACGATGATTAATTCTAATACGTACTAATTGTATTCTGATGGAATCAAAAGTTATAAACTTATTCTGAAAAAGTTATTCGTTCTTTTTAGTTCTACTATCTACTACCAAGAAAAGAGATGTATTATTAGCAATTCAAAGAAACTAAGAACTAAATTTACTTCAACACTATCGACTAAAACATTGTGTTCATCCACTTGGATAGGTACGCCTGGTAACGACACGCCTGTTTAAACAATCTTCAAATTTCATTTATTGAAAACTGGGACTGTCTATCTTAAACTTATCTCTTGTTAAGATGACTTGAAAACAAAATTAAAGAACAAAATTATTGCCACATTGCATTGAATACTTGAATTTTGAAAAAGAAACATTAATTTTCTACACAACTTTATTCTTAAAACTTAACTTTATGTCTTACGCTTATACACTGATCATCAGATCAAAAAATACACAATGAAATACTTATAAACAACAAGAAGAACACAAATTATTATAATTTTGTTTAAGAATTATTAAAGCAAGTGGGTAATTAATAAAACATATTCCTAAATAACATTTAAATTAAAACAAATTACAGAGAGCAGTAACTAAAAAAATAATAAATAATTTCAATTTTCTGCTCTTCAACATCCAAAGGTAATAAATATTTTGTCGATCACAATATCTAGCATACAATTAACCTGTTCCCAGCTGTCGCATTCTTTGCCATTTACTAAAGGAATACGTATTGTTGTTACCTAAAACTACATATATGTAGCCATAAGTATGTGGAAGTGAAGTCAGTTTGAATGATTTTGTCAAGACCTGGTTTAGGAAATCAGTGATGCAATGAGGTTCAAAAATCAAGGTACTGTCAGATGCAATTTTAGATATTGATCTTGAATTTTAATTGTCCAAAAGCTTTTTACAATATTTAAGAATCCACAGGTAGATGACATTACTTTGTAAATAAATAGTTCGCGAGTTTTCTGACTAAACGACAAATGACTGTATAATGATACCTAAGCTGGCGTCCAATTGCCTTATCAGACTTTCCATTGGAATGCATGACTATGATTTGCCATCTCTGTGCTTCTGATATCCGCCTCCTTGCCATGCTTACTTTACATGATTTGCAATTAGAAATTCTTGATTTAAATACCGATATGTTGAGCGTAAAAATAGTGCACTTTGAACGTGATGAAGGAAGCAAGCTTCACGTCTTTAGAAAAACGCGCTTGATTAAAATTTCACACCTGAACGATCACATCCTTTTAATTATTTATTAAAGAATTAATACTGACCAAAATCAACAGTTAATTTCAATAAACGAAAAAAAAAATATTCGGGGGTGCTTTTTCCAGATGTAGAGAATATTTTGAAAGTGAAGAAATTAATTCAGCAAATAAATTCTTTTTTTACAATTTAAGAACATCGACTGCAGTAATGCGCTAAGTAGAATTTATTATATAAACAACCTGAAACCCTTTTTTTAAAAAGTACATTTAGTATGGCTTTAGTCTTTCTTGTTTTTTTTTTCTTTGTGAGGTAATTACAATCCTTACGTCATTTGATTTTCTAATTAAAATATACAGATTGGAACTAATTCTCGATGGAGTGTAATTTAATTCGCTTCCTTATTATGTTTCGTGTTTGACTTGATATTGTTAGATTAAAAGCGAAAGGCGCACTTGAATCAGTTTAATGCCTTTGTTTGAAAAAAAATTTTAAACACTCTTTTGCTTGTCAATGTAGACGATTATAAAACTGCACCTGTACAAGTTAGTGTTCTGTCTGTATAACGCTACACGCTTACGACCGGGGGTTGAGGAGAATGTATTTGTACACAAAAAAACAACAAGTCCATTACTATAAATGCTTTTAATACATTAATATATAACACAATATCAATCCTTTTTTGGATGATCACACACATTGGATGATGTACCCCAATGTTTAATACAAATGTTATCTGATCAGTGAAGCGGGATTACCGGTAACCTACTTAACAACATGTGGTAATCATTAAAATGGATATCTATAATTTATATTGTACACTAAATTACCGGATCCATGTTAACACCAATAGATGCAAATATGCAAAGAAACACCACATTATTGTTTTTTTAGATGTTTTAATTGAAAAACCAAAAATAAAAAAAAACTTTGAGTTACCGACATAATTAAATACATTTATCGATTTTATTATGTATAAGTGGTCTATAGAGCCTGGCATGCGCTTCTTCCACGATAGAGACCCGTTTGTAGACTAATAAATAAACGGCTCATTGTTAGCCGTCCATACCTAATGCACTTTTCCTTTGGACGTTAAAATTGCGTTTCCCATGGTAAATCCGTTTTCCACATTAATTCATGTTTAAATGTGATTATTACGTACTTCAAGCCAACATTCAGTCCATTAATCAATCAGTTAACTGTAAACAACGTGTGCACATTAATTAAGTTCAATTTACCAAAACAGAGCGAATTTCTGGTTAGTCCTAACGTCGCATATCAATTTGGAGTTCATGAACCAACAACAGGTCGCATAATTAGTTGTCATTGAACCACAGGCTGTGACTATAGTGTGAGATTTCACAGTGTTCGACACTCAGAGCTGCCTACTGTGTCCCCAAGTGTATCAACTTTAAATTTTCCGCATACATATGATCGACAAGTGTATGTCCACATTTTTTCTAAATCCGAAAGTGGCAAGAAATAATTGCAGCAAAATTATATTAAAATTTAATTAACGTATTAACTTTTTCTTTTTCTTTTGCCCCGTGCGGAATCCGGGTGGCTAAAAGAATAGACCGCAGTCGCGCTAGCTTGTCGTAAAAGGCGACTAAATAGCGCCCAGTACCCTGACCGGCGTGTCAGGTCGGTTTGCCTAAAGACCGACTGGGATGTGTGCCCCAGGTGGTTGAATGGGGTACCCCTGGCAAGCTGGGGTTGTCAGGCCATAATACGGAAAACCTGACCGCAAACCATATTAGTGCACCGTGTTGGGAAAAATGCCACGTTCGTCGCACGTTAAAGAACGCTGCTGTAGTATTCGCTATGAGTAGGGATTTCGATCCCGCTACAGGAGGCTAAATTGCCCGACCCTATCCATCCTCCCATTTGCCAGTGGCAATCTAAAATCCGTTACCCATTTTTTTCCTTGTGTCCCAACCCATTTTCATTCATCATCATTTCATGTTCATTTTATCATCCATTTCATGTTCATCGCCTAAATATAGCTGAAATATTGCTGCTCGGGCATTAAACACCATTAATCAATCAATCAATCTTTTTCTTTTAGCATATAAAGTTGCTTCGTATTGATTTTGACTATTGACTATGTAAACAATAGAGCAGTTCTGTTGATACCGCCGCATGTAAGTCTACTATTTAAACACTGACTAATTAAAAGCCAATTATTTCGTTTTGTATTGTAACCCGGACACATCACACATATAGTTTTGGAACCTTTAATAACAGTAAGTAAGATATACACGAAATAACATTTCTGTTAATTGTGAAGTTGATACTGCAATGAACACAAATTAAAACACATGTTAATTTAAGTTGTTTGCTTTAAGGGAGGTTTATAAAATATATCTTGTATTATTTCAACTATTTAAGGATTGTTTTCAATTGTTGGTTAGATTATTGGATATAAACGACTTTGGCTCGATTTATATACAGCGGTTGATGTTGCAGCGTAAATTGATTCAAAGTCGTTTATATCCAATAATCGAACCAACAATTGAAAACAAACCTTAATTTTAAATTCCATATTAAAAAGGAAATAACGAGAACAATAGTTTACAAGTAATCAAACAATATTTGCAATTTATTGTTTTTAGTGTCGTCACTTGTTGTTTGCGGAAAAATTCATGTATAGTCAACGTCATTAATATATCTTATTATGACGTCACAATCAGTCACGGGGCTGAAATACCAAGTTAGGTTATACGAAAAACCAACTTTGCTCATGTATTGAGTATTTAAAAGAAATTGAAATATTTCAAAATAGCTCCATTGATGTATAAGTCACTTAATATAAATTTAACACAATTAAAAACATCAAACTTGCTATATTTATACCCCCGTTTCTCATTGGGAATAGGGGTATTATGCTTCCGTCTGTGTGTGTGTGTGTGTGTGCCAGTTTGGGCGTCATTGTTTGTGTTCATATGTTATTATGTATCGTCAGTTTATATCAGCAATGATAAATAATACGATAGTGAAGTGTTGTCAATAGCTTGGCATTGTCATGCCATATTCCTGATATTTGTCGAGTGTATTTATTTCCAGACCTCTCTAACATTATATAGCAGGTAGCATTAGCTGACAGTAATACACGTTTAAATTTTTAGAAATTGTTATGTTTGTTTGTTTGTTTGATGGTGTTTAACGCCACTTTTAGCAATTTTTCAGCTATATCATGGCGTCCAGTTTTTATTGGGGCAGGAAGCCGGAGTACCCGGAGAAAACCCCCGACCTGCGGTAGGAAAACTGGCAATCCTTGTCAATTAATGCCTGCAGTGAGAATCGAACCCGCAATCTCAGTGTTGACAGACCACGTGGTCAATAGTAGACGAACAACCTTGACCACTCGGCCACCGAGGCCCCCAGAATTTGTTATAGTTTTAAATATTTTCTAAACAGGTAGCAGAAGATTAATATGTATAATCTTGTCAATCTTATTAGAATATTTTATATTCTTGTTTAATGTTTGTAAAATCTACATTGGTAACGTATATCCTGACATTTTCAAATAAATATTGGGTGTAAGATATGCAATTAATGATTAGTGCTGTATGTTTTGTGTGACAAAATATAATCAATGACTTATACTTATAATCAGCAAAATATCTTTAAATATCATATCCATGTATTCAGTGTAAACTTTAATCAAAATGCATTACCTGACTAAATATGAATTTTTTATTATATGACCAAACAGATGTAAACGTTGCAACACTAATATGGTCTCTGGAATAAAATTATTTTGTTATTAAATAAACGAACAGTTTTTCTATTGTTTCCAACGTATAATAAGAGAAATTGGCCACTGACAACTAAAAAATTAGATGCACATTATGTTTAGTAGCTGTTGATTTCAATTGTTGCTGAATTATTGGACGTTAACTAAATATGAATAGATATGAATGTGTAACTCTTTTTTTCAGGGATGCTTTTAACATCAAACATGTTAAAAGTGTTTTATTTCCTAATAATACAAATAACTAATGCCAGTGGTTGGACACTTGTGTTCAAAGTAGCTACCGGAGGTTTGTAAATCACTTGCAATACGTATGTTGTGAAGTAATGCAAAACATTTATTTGATAAATTGCCTTCTCATGCCGTATGTATTGTGACGAATTGCTATAATAATTTCTAAGATTACTTTTAATACCAATATGTAACAAAAGGTATGATTAGATTCCATTTTAATTTTACAAAATGTTATAGCAAGCTGCAAAATATGTAATCGAGAACACGAAATTAACTAATTGAGTTTGCTTTGTATGCTGAAATAGGACTGGTCAATTCAAACAGAAAAACGCATATAATACGATATAACTTGCGTTGGCTAAATTACCTATTCTTACGTTGTTAAAATTTAAAAAGTCCTTTAACGTCATCACTGTATTACCGTTCAAATACTGAAGTATTCTAATAAGGTTTTTGCTTTGAGTGTACATCAGGTTTTTAGTAAGCATATATCCCGCTGATGAAAATGTTGACTTAATCATAAGTTCAAATGAAAACTGTTACAATTTAGTTGATATATCTAGGATTTGATTAATTACTATACTTAAAAGGGACGTAGTTTTGATATAATGATGAACACATCGTTTGATGTAAATAATATGTGATAAACACGCTGTTTTTGGGATACATCTTTTTTAGTTTTAAACCGGAACGCAATCTGACAATTGAAACGTCCTCTTAGGAAATTTGGCAACGTATTTGACTTGAAATAGATTATTGCAATTGATTTTCACATGATTTAGATCATGGCGAACGCTTATTTTGTATTCAATTTATACCACGCTATTGTTCAGTATAATATAACAATATCAGCTCAAATTCGAACAAACCACACTGACCATAATCTATTTCTTAATTGTCGTTAAAATTATAAATTATTGGTTTTGTTTGTTTGAATGTTGTTTACCGCCAATTTCAGTAATATGTCAGCCATATCATGGCGTCTAGTTTTAATCGGAGGAGGAAGCCTTTTTAGGAATGATAAATTTTCAAGAATACTACAAATACTTGATAACCTTTTCAGATACTTAATTTATTAATTTATTCCAAATGTATGTGTTACATATAATACTCTTGTTTCCTATGCATACCGATATCTGTCAATAACTGTCATGTTGAACCTTAAAAAAAAATCCCCTCCCGTGCCCACTTTTGTCACAATTCGGACAACTTTTCAATTTTCGCACTTTGGCGGCCATTTTGAATATGGCGGCCATCTTGGACTTTGGCAGCCATCTTGGATTTGTTCGACATGTTGTTCGTAATATCAATATTGACCTAAATGCCAATTTTTGTTGAAATCAGACAACTTTTCAATATTCGCACTTTGGCAGCCATTTTGAATATGACAGCCATCTTGGATTTGTTCGAAAGTGTCGCCATGTTGTTCGTAATATCAATATTGACCTAAATGCCAATTTTCGTTGAAATCGGACAACTTTTCAATTTTCGCACTTTGGCGGCCATTTTGAATATGGCGGCCATCTTGGACTTTGGCGGCCATCTTGGATTTGTTCAAACATGTCACCATGTTGTTCGTAATATCAATATTCACCTAAATGCCAATTTTCGTTGAAATCGGACAACTTTTCAATTTTCGCACTTTGGAGGCCATTTTGAATATGGCGGCCATCTTGGACTTTGGCGGCCATCTTTGATTTGTTCGAACATGTCACCATGTTGTTCGTAATATCAATATTGACCTAAATGCCAATTTTCGTTGAAATCGGACAACTTTTCAATTTTCGCACTTTGGCGGCCATTTTTAATATGGTGGCCATCTTGGATTTTTCGGAAAATGGTCCCATATTGTCCGGGACCTTAATATTGACCTATAAACCTATTTTGGTTCATATCCATATTGTTTGTGATTTTTTATGATTAATTTTGTATTTTTTTCAAATTCAAAATGGCCGCCAATCCAAGATGGCCGCCATTTTCAAAATTTCGAAATCGGAAACAACATTTCCTAGTGGTGACCTATCTTTCTGGTAAGTTTCATTGACCTATGTCTTTTCGTCTTCGAGAAATCCTACGGACAAAGTTAGGTCCAGAAGAAGAAGAAGAAGAAGAAGAAGAAGAAGAAGAAGAAGAATTGAATTTTCAATACCCTTTATTAAATAAAACAATAAATCACAGTTGTACAAGGTATCAAAAATTCAAGTAACATAAAATATAAACCTAACAATACATTATTTTGACAAGCTACATTTAACAATTTTGAAAATACATATAAATAAGTTAACTTTAAACCCAAAAGTATATAAAATAAGACAAATATTTTTAAAGACTTTGTCCAAATGATCAAAGTCAGTTTAAACTGATACAAGCCAGTTTAAACTTTAAACATTATTACCTACCTATATTAAAATTAAAAAAACCTATAAATGACTTTGTCCGAATGATCAAAATCAACATGGACTGGTACACGCCAGTCCATGTTTTAACCTTTAACACATCGCGATTTACAATATATAAACAAGAAAATAAAAATATAAATCAAAAATACAGATAAAATAACTTAACATTAAATATTCACAAAAAGCTTGTCATTAGAAATAAAACACAATACATTATTAAAACACCAAAAATCTGAAAAAGAATGAACATTATTTATAAACTTACAATAGGCAAATTCAATTGCCAACCGGGCGCGGATGCGCGACCTGAATTCCTGGAGTGGGTCTGTCTGTCCGCCTCCGGTCCTCAGGTGCTGCAGGGTCACGTAGGTGGCCATCTTCGCCTGGTTGGCAATCCATAGGTACAGCCGTCTTGGGATCCTCTGGGTCTTCGTCCATCGGTGCGTGCTGGTACCTTCTCCCAACACGACTGCACCATCCTCCATCACCATAGAGTCTTTCATCACCGCTGGACAGCCGGCCGTGAATGGAGTGTGGCCGGCTGGTGTATCTGGACAGCTGATCCCAGGTGGCGGTGGATCAGCTGGAATCGATCTCCTAACTGGACAGCTGTCCGATGGTGGCGTGTGGACAGCTGGAGGAGATCGATTTGCACTGACCTGAGGTGGCGTATAGTCAGTGTTTGAAAAAAAAGAAGGTCCAAGCATAAAAGATTTTATGAAACATAAATCATTTTTGATTAATTTGCACAAAATATTTTGAACTTCATTTAATAAAACTTTTAAACGTGGACAAGCTATAAAAATGTGAAGTAAGTCCTCTTGCAAACCACAAGAGGGACAAACGTCAGACTGCTGATAACCAGCTTTACAATAAAATTTACTGGTGGCAATAGCACCATGAAGGATTCTCCAATTAAGGTCACCTTCTTGCATGCTATGAGGATATTCATAAACATGACTAAATATGACATTAGTGGGGACATTTGATTGTAACATATTATTCCAGGGGGACAGCAACTTTTTTGCACGGGAACTATTAAAATTTTGAACAACAGATAATAAATAAATCGTTTTCTTAGGACATTTATCAAGAACAACGCCCTTACGTGATTCAGGAGCATTGTCAATATCTAATTTAAAAATGTATTGGTGAACAACACCAATATCAATATCATTATTTAAAAAACGGTCAATCAATATACTCCACTCCGGAGGAAAAGACGACCACAGTAAATCCAGATGTTGTTGGATACAGCGTTCAGAACGAATGCTTAATATGCCAACAAGATCATCTGCAGTAAATTTCCTTTCCAAACTAGTATCGAAAAGATCTTTAACTTTGGTTATACCGGCAATTACAAAATTTTCAAAATAAAAAGGTTCATCTGTTTTGGGGTTAATTAATGAAGGATTAAAGAACAAAGGTTGTTCTAAAATGTCAGCCACTGAGGTATCATCTATTTTAATTCTAGACGATTCAAAAGTCTTCCAGGCTTTAATTAAATCTTGATAAAAGCTTGGAATGTTAGTGTATTGAAAATCCCCATCAAGTAATAACAACTGAACATCATAATTCAACTTAGAAACAGTAGACAAAAAATATTTACAAAAATAGTAACATGGATGAACATCTTCACCATTCATTAATGTCAAAAATCTGTACATAAACTGAATTCGAAAATCACGAATTCTAGATAGGATATGAATTAAACCCTGTCCTCCAGTACATACAGGAAGATATAACATTTCTTTCGAAACCCAATGTTTTCCTTGCCATAAAAAATTTACAAATTTGTTTTGAATGGCACTAATAATTTCATCAGGTACGACCACTGAATTTAATCGATGCCACAATTTTGACGCGGAAAGTAAATTTATAACAAGCGTTCGTCCTCTGAGTGACAAACCACGGGCAAAAGGCTTCCACCTGTCAAGTTTGACAGTAATATCCTCCTCCATCCCTTCCCAATTTTGTTTATAAAAATCCCTATTGTTTCCAACAAAAGTACCCAAAACTTTTAAACCTTTATTATTCCACTTGAGACCAAGTGGACAATCATTTCTATTTTTCCAACTTCCCACCCACAAACCTTCGGACTTTTGTAAATTAATTTTTGAATTGGATGCTTTCTGGTATATATCTAACCAGAAAGACAACCTATCAAAATCAGAGTCTTGCGTTAATAAAGTATCCAAATCATCTGCATATGCAGATAAACAACTTTTCTTACCATCTGATAATGGTAGTTCAAGGCCTAATAAGCCGTCTTTTGACCTTAGTTTGTGTAAAAGAGGTTCAAGGCAAATGGCATATAATTGACCAGACAAGGAACATCCTTGTCGTATACCTCTTTTAAAATGAAACGGGGACGATAACGAGTTATTAATTTTAAGTAGACTATGTACATCAGTATAAATAGTCTTTATACATGTTATAAAATAATCTCCAAAACCGAATGCTTCTAATGTCTTCATCAAATAACCATGATGAACACGATCAAAAGCCTTCTCTTGATCAAGGGAAACAATAGCAAGGGGGATATTTTCCTGATTAGCATAACAAGTAGCATCAGAAATAAAACGAATATTGTCACTGATATGACGACCGGGAACACAATAACTTTGATCGATATGTAATATATCGGGTAGAACAGTACGAAGTCTTAGCGAGAAAGCTCTCGTTAATATTTTATAATCACAACAGAGAAGAGACACAGGTCTCCAGTTTTTCAACAAACTACTGTCACCTTTCTTTGGAATCATCGTCAGAACGGCTCTTCTGCACGAAAGTGGAAGTCTGTTTTCTTCAATAGAAGAAACAAAAACTTCGTGCATATCTCTCCCAACGATGTTCCAAAAGGTTTTGTAAAATTCACTAGGCAGCCCATCAATACCAGGGGACTTATTATTATTCATTTTTAAAACGGCAGATGACAATTCATCATAACTTATAACACTATCTAATGTTTGTTTTTGGATTTCACTTATTGTGGGAAGATCTTTCAAAATTTCATTTTGACAACTTTCATCAACAGGATCGGGGCTATACAAATCGGAGTAAAAAATCCGGGCAAGGGTTTTTATTTCCTGATCTGAATCAGTTATACTGCCATCAGGCAAGGTTAAATGGGATAATAATTTCTTTGTACCACGTTTCTTTTCAAGGTCAAAGAAATATTTTGTAGGTTTATCTGAATCATTAACATATTTGAATCTTGAACGAACCCAAGCACCACGGGCCTGTATTCGTTCAAGTTCAGACAACTGATGTTGCTTCTCAATTAAAATGACATTAAGATCAGGGTTTGTTGCAATATTTGATTTTAATAACTGAATATCGGATTGCAAACTATCAAATTTACGTTTAAAATCATAATTCTTTTTAATAGAAAATTCTTGCGAAATTTCCTTTATTTTGTATTTCCCACGATCCCACCAATCTTGAATACACTTAAACTCAGATTTCTGTAATCGCCAGGAAAGCCAAAAACTATTTACCATATCAACATACAATTTATCATCTAAAAGAGATGTATTTAAACACCAGTAAGCACTCTTATGTTTACTTGGTATTTCTTTACAATAAATACGAACGTAATCATGATCAGAATATGAACATTGTTTTATTTCTGAAGATCGAATAAACTGACTATAATGTTTAGATATATAAATTCGATCGAGTCTTGCGGCGACACCATCATTTCTCGACCAGGAATATATTTTATCGTACGGATGAATATTGCGAAACGTATCAATAAATTTGAAACGTTTAACAATAGATTTAAATTCATTACAAGAATGGGGGTGGGGTTCAGTATCTCCTGTCCGATCTAGGGAAGGATTAATAGTACAATTAAAATCACCTCCAAGAAATATTGGAATGGAAGAATCAAGTTGATTCAAATGGTGTTTTAAATATTTCAAAAAGTCTAGTTTTTCTTTGGGACAGGTGGGGGAATAGATATTCAACAAATAAACAGTTTCCTCCTTTAATTTGATGGTGGCATGTAAAATGCGACCAGGTAATATAACTTTATAATCTAGAATAGTATATTCTAAATTATTTGAAAAACATATCGCTAATCCAGCAGAAATAGTTGAGAGATGAGAGAACACTATTTCTCCTCTCCATATCATTTTCCATATACCTTCATCAGAAGGAATGGTATGAGTATCTTGAAGAAAAACTATGTCTGCATTTAATTTAGATTTCAAAGAATCTAATATAAAATATCTTTTAAAAGAGTCACGACAACCTTGAGTGTTCAGGGAAACTAACGAAAAACCGAACATTACAATTGTAATGAAAATACAGAACAAAAATGCATAATTAAGTGGACAATACATATTGATTTTGGTATATTTGTCGTCTAAGCATGAGTTTTAACATATGCCTTTAATTTCTTAATTAACTTATTAAGACGCGCCTTTAACTGGGATGATGATTCAGGGTTTCTACGAAGGTCTATAAAATCTTGACAAAGTTGTCGTAAGTTTGATGTATATTCTAAACATTTTTCCACGGGTTTTTTGTTGCTTTTGAGCTCAGCGAGTAATCGATCGAGCTCCTCAATTGATAGCTTTTGCTCAGTATCAACTAAGATTTGCGACATATTTTGTTCTGATAATTCAGAGGATATAGATTCTATGTCTACATCCTCTTCCTCATTGGTGTTATGTAAAATTTGGGATGAAGGGGGTAAATCCCATATACTAATAGAATCTGGAGCAGATACAGCTTCAGTTGTGGGGGTTTTCACGCTAATAGCAGAATCATTGTTTTCGGCTTTACGTTTAAGTGCAGACTTTGTTGGCAATAGATCAGTCTGCACTTGTCCAGGTTGAGAATGGACATCCACAATGACAGTAGAACCAGAAGGTTCTTTAGATTTGTCCCGACTCGTAACATTAGCTACGGCGTTGGAAGTAATACTTTGATTGCCAGTGGCGCCAATGCCAGTGTCTGTATCAATAGACTGTTCTCCCGTCGCAGTTGTTGGTACCATTTCAGCGGTAAACGGGACATCTGTATTTTCAACTGAATTTTTATTATCGGTTGCCGGTCGATTTTGTGGACATCGATTTTGAATATGACCAGTCTGTTTGCACTTAAAACAGACAACATCGTCATTCACAAATATTCTGTAACTTTGCCTTTGATAATACATATCAAAGGACTCAGGTAATGTAACATTGGGGTGAAGAATAAGGGACACTTGTCGTCTAAAAGACTTGACATGTTTTAGTGCTGGGATTTTAATACCCAGTGCAATGGGTTTTATATCAGAAATTATGCGTCCATAACGCATCAACTCATCCTCGAGTAAATCGTTTGGAATAAATGGGGGACAATTAGACAAAGTAACTTTCTTTGGGATTTTCACCAAACACTGAACGTCAACAAACTCGTCCCCAATACTTAAGCCATTAGAACACAATTCTTCAACATCATCGAGATTTGATAAAAAAACTACAACCCCAGACCTCATACGAGAGGCAGCCACTATATTTTCTGGTTTGACAATATCGGCAATAGCAACAACATATTGCTCGATTGAGACAGACGGTATGTTTTTTAGTTTCACACCGTGTTTCCTTGAGACAAAGCCAAAAGGCTTATGTCCAAATGACGGCATCTCATCGTTATTTTTCGATCTTGAACTTTCTCTGTCAGACGGGACATTATTATTATTCGGCAAATCTCGTGAACTTTCGCTGTGTAATTGCGACTTTAAAACTTTATCACCATTAGCCTGGGGCAAGGATTTAACACCTACCTTGGACGGCATTGTTCGTTTAATTAAATTAAGGTCCCTATTGTCCTTATCATTTAACACAGTATTGCTCGAGGCAACATTCAACGACAACTGAGTAGTTTTACCATTAACTACTACACTAGAAAATGAAGGCGACGCCATCTTTGAACAATATCAAACCAATAAACAAAAATTAAATCCAACAAAAATCTCGGCAATCCGAGATGAAAATACGAAATACACCCCACAAAATGAAAGAACTTCTTCTTCCAAACACAACAATACAAATATTTGCGAACCACAATACAAAATAACCACTAAATAAATGATTTGAGCGGAGCTCCGAAAAACACGTCCTATCCCTTCAAGAAGAAGAAGAAGAATTTGAATTTCCAATACCCTTTATTAAATAAAACAATCAATCACAGTTTAACAAGGTATCAAAAATTCATATTACATAAAATATAAACCTAACAATACATTATTTGACAAGCTACATTAACAATTTTAAATATACATATTAATAATAACTTTAAATCCAAAAGTATATAAAAATACAATAGAAAAAAATAAAAGACTTTGTCCAACTGATCAAAGTCAGTTTAAATTGATACAAGTCAATTTAAACTTTAACCTTTTAACCTACCTATCGTTAAAATTAAAGAGCCCTATAAATGACTTTGTCCAAATGATCAAAGTCAACATGGACTGGTACACGCCAGTCCATGTTTTAACCTTTAACCCATCGCGGTTTACAATAAATTAATGAGACATTAAAAATCAAATACAAATACAAATTTACCATTAAATATTTACAACAAGCTTGTCATTAGAAATTAAACACAATACATTATTATAAGACCAAAAATCTGAAAAAGAATTAACATTATTAGTAAACTTACAATAAGCAAATTCAATTGCTAAACGGGCGCGGATGCGCGACCTAAATTCCTGGAGTGGTTCTGTTGGTCCGCCTCCGGTCCTTAGGTGCTGCAGGGTCACGTAGGTGGCCATCTTTCGCTCCGAAAAACACGTCCTATCCCTTCAAGAAGAAGAAGAAGAAGAAGAAGAATAATAATAATAATAAGAAACGGTGCAAAAACAATAAATCCCCGACACTTCGTGGTCGGGGATTTAATTACTAAATAAATGATTTGTTCTACGGAAGTTGTAGTTTCTGGAGTACATATTAGGCAATTAAAAGGAAAATGGCCACATGTGTTCAATTTAATATATATAATGCTAACGCAGCATGTACAGATTTTTTTTAATTAATTTAATTTTTTTTTATTAATTATTCACGTATAAAAATTCGAAATATAAAGTATGTTTCGTTATTTATATCGCTTAACCCATATCGGTTTTTGATTAGACAGATAAATGGCCCACTTTGTTAACCTAGTTTATGAACTTATCTCTGATGAGAGTGATTAAGGTAGTTCGTTATCGAACCATAGGTCTTATCTTTGATCTATGATAATAGCAAAGTCCGGTATTGGACAGGGGTGGACCACAGTGATTAATGTTTCTGAATTTTGCCAATCTCATGCGACGTTAAAGACCCTTTTTTTAGAGTTGAAAGAGTAGACACTTTGTAGCCGCTGCAAAAGCTCACATTATCCGTGTTTACTGAAATACATTAAACTTTTGTTTCCATCGGTTCAATTCTTCCCCCATTAAATTGCTTTCTTCCTGAATATGCATGTAGCTAAAATATTTCTCGTCGAAGTTCACTTTAAGTAAACACCAAGGAGTCAGATGATCATCGATCTATCAACACTCAGATTGCATATTTGGCAGCATGCGCTCCACCTGGATAATGTAGTTATTTTTGATTGACTTATTGTCTGATAATACGCTATACGCGACCGGAATAACATATGACAGTTATAGAACTATCACATAATCATTAAAACTTTTAGGTTACGGCAATGCATATAACCTCTACACCACTACTGGTACTCTGAACGTTGGAGATGCGGATGCCCAGAATTTGAGACAACCATTTCGAAAACACTTTAAATCCGATGTCATTGATAACTGGAAATCTCGAAGCATTGTTCAGGTAATAAGTTAACTAACGCGCCATTTAAACGTGGGTATAGATCTGCAAACTCAGGCAAAAGCCCGGGTAACCTTACAAATTTCTCTAAAAGCCGTAGAAACGATAAAAATAACGAAACAGTTGCTTCAATTCCAGTTGTTTGCATGTGGGATTGACATTATATTGTATGTTGTCTGTGTATTTGCAATGGAAAATAAACAGCTTCTTTCCTATATGAGAATAATTATCTCTCCTTAAGGAAAGATGGAATTGAATTTCTTCGTTTGTGATTGTGATTGTGTATTGTATTTTCAAAAACGGGATATGCAATTCACAAAGATTCCAACTAAAGTGCCTTTTGCTCCTGTCATTTAGAATATTTTAGTATGATTCTGGAGTAATATAATATTTGATCGTTTTGCATCGAGATTAGATTTGATTAAAAGCTTCATTGTGTCTTACGGGTCCAAAGTACCTTGCTTTCTTTTGGACTAATATCATTGCAAGGGGTATAATTAAAGTTGCGTACGTTATAAGTTATATATCATGGTGATTTTATTTGCACAGGAACAGGCTTACTGTATTAAATCTAGCCTGACCCAGTTTCTACTGCACAAACCGAAGTTATAACCTTTAGCGAAAAACTGAATTATAGATAAAAAAGATTAATGACTTCTGGTGCACATTTCAATAAATAGTAGGCCAATTGTAGGCGATAGTTAAGACTACAGTTTTCTTGTCCACCCAATGCAATGGTGCAGCTTGTTTTCTTTTTTGCATATATTTGCCTTTGAGCTATTTCGAAGGTAAAACTAATGACGACAAATAACATGCTAAGAATAGATTATACGGAAAAATATCTAGTTGTATTTGGCAGTATTACTTACTCAAGAAGATAATTTGTTACTGTAAGTTTTGAGAGGTAATGTCAAATGAATCAAAGTTTGCTTCGTTGTTCACCAGGTGCGCGTGGGAGTTTACAAACATTGTTCAGAGGTCGCATACTTCTTATTTGACGGAACGGGAAGTGATAAGACGAATTGGTTCAGTCATAGTCGATTGTTAGAGTCTAGCTACACAGATATATTGCCGCCTGCAACTGCAGCTACGTTTTCGATAAAAGGGTCAGTATGTATTTATTTCATGATAAAATCAAAATATTAATAATAATATTAATATAATAGATAGCATGTCTTCCACATACACGACAATGAATAGTTAACGTTAAGAAATCGTCAAATTGACATGAAATATTGTATATATTTTTAGTTCTAAATATATTTAGTACACAAACCAAGACTGCCATTTCAGTGCCGGTTTTATTGTAACATTTGAAATCGTCATTTCGCATTACTGCAAAATGCATAGTTCACAATGTGAAAGATCGTCTTCAAAAAAAAGATATGTAGATTTGATTTTAATTTTATTTAGTATTCAATCCAAATACATGCTCTTATTTTCGTTTAAATTTTCAATTTATAATATGATTTAAATTGCTATGCACTCAATGCTTTCTACGGATGTAAAGACTGTTACAGTAAATTCTTTATTTTACCATCTTGTTTAGGTTTACTTACAGGAGGTTTCTAATGACTGCAGCTTGGGGTGCTTGTCCTGGTGACATTTATTGGTTAAGTGTGGTAGACACCGATAGCACCGACTATTGTGATTACGAACAAAGGCACAATGCATATAGACCTGCAGTTCTGTACAGTCCGCGTTTAAGCCGCAGCAATTTCACTGCCGGTAAGTTTTTTTGCAAGAACCCGATATATGTTTACCTATGCTTTGGGTTAGTTTTGAAACTCTACAACATTATCTTGATATGAAACAAAGGTTTCCTACGATTTGTTAAATGTAATTGGGACCATACATTGGGTTTTTGTCTTTTTAGGTTTTCGGCATGAAGCTTGCCACTTGATACAACTGCATTAAATTACCTTGACATTGTACATCTACATATTTGTTTTATGTAATTAAACATTAGCTATTTAAATATCAGTTAAAAGGGAAAGGTTGTATAATTCAAGTAGAACATAATTAAGACATCTTTAATATTAACAACCATGTCATAAAATGTACGTTAAGTAATTAACTGACCTTTAACACAGATAAACTGACGATCGAGTCAGACGAGTTCAAGGTGTGAAGCCATGGATCTTCATTATGTGATGAGTCACACATTTAAGGTTTTTTTATGTATATTGGTTATTTTTGGCATCGTTTGTATTTGTGGCATGTGATTAATGATAGCAATTATTTTTGTTAAGCATCCCGTCAAATTTATCGAAAATAACTAATAAATATTATAATCAAATTTACACACTTTCTTAAAAGAAATCACTGCAAAGCATATGAAGAAAGCATTAATCAACTCTCAGTTAAGCACTAAATAATCAATACAGAGTGTCACGTAATTAATAACAATACACAAGTCAACTAAAAAAAACAATGTATTTGAAAAAACGAAACACAACCACTTAAATCATCAATGTGATCAAAAGAAAAATCCAATAATTTTTACAATTTTAAACTAATTTTTAATTAACCATTAAAAAGTAAAAGACAGAAATGAGAGGAGCATCAATTTACCTTCGTAATGCGTTTTGCTTATCAGTTAAATTTTGTATTTAAAGTAGAGGAAATGTATAGAGAGTTGAACATTTATATAGACTCTTTTTGAATAATGTTGGTGGTCCTGAAAAGGGCCATTATAATGAATTTGTGAACAAGCACGCTCGCCAAGGATTCTTCGAGTCAATGGTGTTTACGTCATGTTTTATCTTTTATGGTTATTTAAATTTCTTACGATATCCTCTTATAACCAATACATTCTGTGATATGTGACAAATGACTACACTGAAGACATTGCGCATCGTGTACGGTTCAGGTTTAGCGCACGGGAAAGCTTTACAGAAACTCGATAATGACATTTATTGCGACGTACTTCCCATTGATAGATAATATTTTCGCAAAACGGTCTTTTTGATTAATTTTCAAAAGTGACACGCAAAACATAAGCTGTCCGCAATTGTGGTGGAAGACCGTAAAATAATAATAAAAATAAATATAACTTTATTAGTTGTATGGAACCAAATATCGGATTTACCCGTGTTTGTTTGTTATTTGAATGATGTTTATCGACACTTTCAACAATTTTACAGCTATATCATGGCGTCAATAAATGACATTGACCGTTGACCTTTTGATTTTTTACATATAATACAAATCCGAAAATAAGCGTTTACTAGGATTAGCGAATTTGATATAATGTACATAAGAAATAAAAATTTAAAACTACTTAAAACCAGTAGGATTTCTGAATCAGTTTTTATCTCGTTGTTAAGTAGCAGAAGTGTACAAGCTAATATAAAAAATTAAAGATAAACTTGTTCTTGACGTTGTGAAGGTCATTGATGACTAGTACTAAATATTATGTCACAGTTAATCAAATGTCGCAATTTACAATAAATGTCTTCGATGCAGTGAGATATCTCTTGCAGAGACAAAACAAACTATATGGCAATTCATAGCCATTAAGACATCTACATTTTCGTCAAGGTTTCAGTTTTGTATCTCTTTTGATTAAGGAGATCAGTTACAGTTCTGAGATTGAAAATCCGTTAGTAATCCGTCAGTGTTCAAAAATCCGTTATCAATCCGTCAGATTGTTCCCAATCTCTCCATCCGTCAGTTGACGGATTTGAAACGATTTGACTAATCTGACCGATTAATTTGGAATGATCGCTTCAATGCGTCCAATCAACTTCCGGTCAGTGTAATTAATCTTTCGAAATTTGAAAATTCCAATAAAAAAACCCACAATGACTTTAAAAAATAGTTGACCCCATGTGACGTAACTCTCGTATTTGTCTTCGAAATTGTTTAAAGCGAAAAAGCGAGAAAGGCGAAAAACGTGAAGGCGGAATCATAACGGTTTTTTCACTTTGCGCTTTCGCTTTAGCATTATTTGTGTGTATGTCTGAAATTCGTTTAACACAATTGTCAATTAAAGTTTTTAAAAAAATTATACAGAGGAGAGCTGGAGTACACAGCGAAATCGCCGACCTTTGACAGGAAAATTGGTACTCTTTGCAAATTTATGGATGAGTCGAGCACACCTTCTCGCTGTAAAAGTCGAACAGACAATCTTGGTGATCTATTGTAGATTACTGCTTACATGATAATATATGTATACTTCTGAGTTAAAGAGGCAAACATATAAGCGTAAGATGAAAATCAATTCTGCTTTTCATTTTTTAACAGTCACAATTGGTTTATTTTACGATGTATGTTATAGGCGCTCGATATTTGATGATATGTAAGTATACATGTTTTCCTTAAAATTCTGGAAAATTTGAAATTATATACCATGGTTCACAGAGATGTCCAGCGCTTCCGCAGGTGGCGGATACGGGATGCCCACTCGTTGTTGGTTTTCAGGTCATAATACGGAAAACCTGGCCGCGGACCCTAACGGGTGACGTGTAAAGAGAGTTTCACGCTCCTTATACGTAAAGAATCTCTTTTATAGACTCAAAAAAGGTAAATTTTCCACCCATACTCATACCCCATATTTTGTCAGTGGAATTCAAAATTTATGCATTTTGGTCCATCTTTCTCTAATTGATTGTTTGTTTACTTGCACACGTTCTGAATAAAGATGAAACACTGCTCGCTGGAAGAAAAGCAAACAAAAATCAAACTATCAATCAATCAATCAATCAATCAATCAATCAAAGAAATAAGTTATTATTTGAAATGAAGGACGTTATTTTAAAGGGCAAGCTTTATAAAGGTTCTGTTTTATAAATATGACTGTAATGACAATGTTTCAACCGATCTTTAAAGACCTTAAGAATGGAAGTTAAATATCTGAAAAAGTACTTTTTATTTAAATTTTATATTGAACACTTTTATCACAGGTATGCTTAAGGAAAAATCAAACTGTTCTTATCCTCTTAGCCTTGTGTACTGACATGTTGTTGGCTGTGTTTATGTTGCAAGGAAAAAGGAAAATGAAGAGATGATTTCAGTTAGCCAACTATTAAATTTGGCATGAAGGTGTTAGTGGAGCGAATTTGAAATTAATTTACATTCCGACATTATCGCAAATCCATTGTTTTAATTATGCTTCTATATATGTTTCTCTATTCATCAGGCATTACTGGGACAGTAATGTGATGGTTTTCAGTGTTCAAGCGTCCCCAGGCTGTCAGGATTCAATTATAAATTAAGTTACATGTGCTTATCTCCTCAAATATATATCCTTCAAATAATATCATGTCGTATAAAAACCTTGTAATAACGATAATATCTAAAACATTAAAACGATGTACGTTTTCGCAAAGTATAGATTCTATGTCAAGAGAAGATGCCATGACTTAAAATTTTCAGGATAATTTTCCAGAATCCGCAATTATTTTATGACATGTAGTTCGAATTTATGAATTGAACTTTTTGTATGATTTATTGCCTTTAATGACAATTTTTTTAAATGAGCGCCGATTTCAATATAACTTGAAAATAAGACAGAAACAAAGAAAGTCACGAGACACGTTCTACAACTAAGCCAGCATGATAAAAAATTTCACTAATCTCCTTGTAAGTTTTATTGCCTTTGAATGACTCTTTTTCTATTTGTTCCCTAGTCTATTTGTACAGCGATTTTTTTTACTTTAGTTATAATCTCTATTATTTCATTTTGCGTGTTTAATAACAATAACAGAGAACAATTTGGTTAGAAAAAGCGATTACCAAAAAGAAACTGTTGAACTCCAAAATATATGAAAGTTTGTTGCGTTCTAATTATACAAGTTCAGGTTTTATTGAGTGTTACCTGTTGCAATATCTAAGAACCAATATTAAGGAAATTGATTGTTCTTCATAACATTTATCTAAAAATGTTTATCGGTTAATAATAGGTTGTACGTTTTTAACAGGACAATTGATGTAGAATTTAACATGACATATTTACACTAAATTATGTTCTGGACGTTACAAGTTCCTTAAAGAATCCATGTACCATAACATAATTTCATAGACTACATTTTAGAGGCCATGTTTGACCGACAAAATATTCCAAAGTAACCAGTGTAGCAGTGCAGCTTTACAACATTGAAATAGTTCTAAAAAACGTGGATGAACTTACCAAAGTACTTAACTTTTTATCTTATTGCAGACAAAGAATGTATATTGGCTGAGAGTCTAGCTGTCTTTGTGAAATGTAAGTTAATTGCATTTGTAGTTTTAATTCTTTTTAAAATCAAATTAGCAGTAGTAACATATTATAATTTAAGAATTTAATAATGCGCCAACAGCATATTGTTATATATGACGATGATATGAATAAGTTTATAGAAATAAGATTAATGCGCGACATGTTAATTTGCCGGCTAAAATCATAGCTTGCCAACTGCCACTTATGACTAACTGCAAACATCTTGAAGGTAAAGGCTATAATCGTCACATTAGCAAGTATGCCACATACAATTTTTAAACTGCAACGCCCATTATTTCCCTGAACAAGGCACCAAAATCATTACTAAGGATATATTAGGTAATTACAAATTATATCTAAGCTGAAAGTCAAGATATAATTGAAAATGACTGATGAAAGTAGAACTAAATGTCATTAAAATAAACAAACAAAAACCTTCTTTCTTGGAGTTGCAAACGGTTGGTTTACTTGTATTTTTCAATATCAAAACTGATAGCGTCTAATTCGTTAATGACTGAAAACCAACAAAATAAACTCAGGTGTTATCTGAAAGCTATGTAACAGGTCTGGTAACCCACCCGTCTTTATTGTATACAGTGATTACATTGACTAACCTAGTGCTATTTAAAGACTTAAAAAATCTATTTTATATTTATCTTAACAATGCATCTTTTGTTTATGTCAAAATTTGAAAATAATATAAAAAATAAATAATAATAATTTATAGTAAACAAAGTCTGGGTTGTGTTGTTTTTGTGGTATAAGTAAATACAAAATTTAAAAAAAAATATACACTAATTTTGGCACTACAAGTAGTAATATACATTAATCAAAGTGGTAAGCAAATATAAGAATGTATGTCCTGTTTGATTATAGTTTCTACCGACGCTATAACGACAGATACGACATCAGATTTGGCAAGATGTGATTTGGTGAACAACGAAACCACAACTGCAGGTTTGTTGAACAATGTTATCACGACTTCATGTTCGTTTAACAATGAAATCACGACTTTAAGTGCGATGAACAATGGAATCACGACTTCAAATTTGGTGAACAATGGAATCACGACTTCAAATTTGGTGAACAATGGAATCACGACTTCAAATTTGGTGAACAATGGAATCACGACTTCAGGTTTGGTAAGCACCACAATGTATGCAAGCAACATAACAAACGCCTACTGTATATGCGAGTTCTGTCCAAATGTTTATATAACAGAAGCTGAATTACTTAAAATGATTGCAACCTTAAAGAAGAAATTGACCATTGATAAGAAAAATACATCGAGTAAGTATTTTTAAAATTATGTCATGCAATAAAAAATTAAATGAAACAAATAGCAAAACTGCATAAAAATGATTTTGAACATGTTAATTAAAAAAAAATGTACAATTACATTCGTTTTTCAATATGACGTCGAAGCGGAAGAATGTATTGAGGCGGCTTTCACCGTGTACCTCTTACCATAATATCTTCGGTCGTTATATTGCTGAAAACGTGACATCACACCTTTCCTGATGTAAATGTATATATTTTTGTCATTGACTGTCACCATATTATCGAGTCATTTCCATATATCATGATTATAAGCGTAATTTAAGCATTAATGTCGCCTGAATAGCAGCACGACACTGCCACTAAACTAACGATTTTTATGTGATATTTGTGTAAAGATCAACAAACGCCGTCAACAGAAGAGTAATTGAACAATATGATTAAGAATCGAACTCGATGTACAAACTAGGTAATATTTGTTTAACAGCACTATGTGCAGTGTCCTAGAGCAGTTGGTCCCTTTTATACATTTATACAGATACAATTTCGAATGATTTGTTTGCTTGAATAGATTTTGTAAACACCCTTTTAGAAATTTTGCAGCTATATAATGGCGTCTTGTTTTTTTTTTGTTTTGTTTTTTTTTTCTCTTGTTTTTTTTTGCGGGGTGGGGGTGGGAGGTATCCGGCAAAAATCCCCACCTTCGGTAGGAAAACTGCCAATAAGCTTTCGATAAAAGAATAAAATCCTCACAATAATCAGTATACACGTGTGCTACCGTGTGCCCGTGAAATTTTCGTAATTAATACATACTACACACAGAGGCAAGTAACAAAACAAACACGTTGACGTTTTGATTAAGTACTAAAAACCATTAACATAGCTAATAACACAACTGTTATATAGTAGGATTACTAGCAAGTTTACAGAGCAAATTTCCAATATATACAACATATACAAACGTTAACATTATGTTCAAATTTATGTCTGGCATTTTTCCAACCAGTAGATGTCTAATTACTTTTAAAATTTTATATTTTATTCTTTTAGGATATAAAAGCCTACATAGATCTGCTTATGACGATAGAATATCAGCAAAGGCGATTGGAGCTGTTGGTATTTCTGTAATAATAGGAGTACCAGCTCTGTTTGTGGCTATAGACATTGCGAATTTCCAACGTCATATTGCAATCAATAGAAGTGTCAAGATCAACTAAAAGTGTTGACATGGAACAACTGGTATACGTTTTGTTAAAAAAAAACACCAAATCTAATTAAGTAGAACTTGTTTGTTTTTTTTTAGAAAACAATGTGTTTAATAATCATAATATCTTAAAGTTCCCATGCAATGTGCAATAAAAATTACCTATCATAAGTGGAAAGGCTACACGAGAAACCTCATATCCAAGGGCAAATATATCTTGTCCATCCCGTGGCTAATTCAAGGTATTGACAAACAAATATCTTTAGCTTCAATTGTGTATTTGTTATTTTGACGACAATGGCGTCACCACAAGGGGGGGCAGAAATATTAACAACAGGAAATCACGAGATATGTCTACCTCGGGAGGGTGGGGATTGTCATGATTTCACACATACATACTATCACACGTTATTTCTGCTTGTCTTATCACCCCTCATTAACTTTAGTTAGATACATTGTGAATTGCTAAAGGTGGTCGTGTTAAAAGAGGGAATTGCACACAAGCTTGCATTTTTGTTCAAAATAAAATGTATTTAGTTGCAACAGTGTTTAACCTTACTAAATGCATTCCGCTTCTGTTTCAATTGTGTAATTTAATATTTATTTTGAATTCTTTGCTGTTACAGTCAAGCTCTCACTAAAGCACCAAAGTTTGTCGATTAATGAGAGACCATCAACGATGAGCGAAATAATTTCAGCTATATCACATTAGATTGTCGGCGTGTCATATCAGATAAACATGTTTGCAAATATAGAAACCCCCAAGTGTGCTCAACGAAACTCACAAACACCCATATATTAGTCCTTAAATGGGCTTTGCCAGATAAGCTAAATAGCAAACAATAAATTTAATAAATTATCTAAATACATTTATTATAAAAATTATATTTCAATCTGCTTTTAAATGCAGGTCAAATATCAAAATTCCATTAAGTAAAAAATCCACTGTCCACGCTGCAGTTCAGTACAGCAAAACATAAATAAAAATATAAATTTCCGCTCCCTCAGTCAAAATTCATTTACAGATCCTTGTCAGCTAAACCTCACTTAATTCATGTACGTAAAAAATGTATTGTTCTCTTAAAGTCAGCACATGGTACTGTTTCGGCTCTCTTAAAGTACTTTCCGTAACGCCCGCGTGGTACTAAATTACCAGTATTACAAAAAATTATTTTAAAAAGGTTAAATAACAGGGATAAATTATTTGAATTACAGCTGAAGTAAAACGAAAGCGATTAAAATTAACTCAATAAAATTATACATAACGTATTTATGAAATCTAATAAAGCAACCTATTCCAAGTTTATATGTTCATAACAAGTTATACAGGTAGGTGTCTGTGTCCGGGTGTTACTAAAACCCGGAAACGGAACGCGGGACGGACACGGAAAACGGAACGGAAAACGGAATAAGTGTTTTATGAGGCTTGTTTAGGGCACATTGGGATATGGGATATTCACCTATTTTATTCATGGTATACGGAATATTTGAGGCAAAACTTACTGGGATATGGGATATTTAAATCCGTTTTTACTTACAGGGATATTGGATATTGGAAAACAATGTTTCGGGTACGGGATATTTGATGAAAAATTTTAAGGAGATATGGGATACTACCACCCCCTCCCAAACAAGCCCCTTTTATGGATCTGCTAGTGGTCAGAACGTATCAACAACATGTTTAATATAAACTTTTTTACGTATGTGTATTAATATAGACGGGTAAATGCACATTTCCTTGTTTCTGACGTATTGTAAATTGCAGTGCAAATAAGATATAGCGGTAATGTTTTCTCAGACATCATTTTTTGCAAATATAATTAGATCGATCGGTTACGTCTTTTTGTATATTTACATTAAGTGCAACCGTTTGCTGCATTCAATTTTAAAATAGCCTTTAATTTTTTGTGGGGGCCTCGGTGGCCGAGTGGTCAAGGTAGGTCGTCTTCTATTGATCAAGTGGTCTGTCAACACTGAGATAGCGGGTTCGATTCTAACTGCAGGCAGGGTGTACTCGACTCCAATCTTAATTGACAAGGATTGCCAGTTTTCCTACCGCAGGTCGGGGGTTTTCTCCGGGTACTCCGGCTTCATTCCCCAATAAAAACTGGACGCCATGATATAGCTGAAAAATTGCTGAAAGTGGCGTTAAACACCGTCAAACAAACAAACAAATTAATTATTTGTGAAAATTTTCAAAAGCCTGAGCTAATTAAATTTGAAAACATGTACTGATTGCTTTTATTTTCATTTAGATAATCATAACTGACTAAAAATAGATGTCTTCGAAATTCAGTAGAGAAAAAACTGAAAAAGGCAGGTACACGAGAGTTGAAAAACCGAATAAATAATTGAAAAGAAAGCTCAAAACATTGGAACATTCTGAAGATAGCCGAAGACTTGGGTTCAGTTTTCATAGACATTTTTAAAAACGCATATAATTTTACATTTCTGTAGGCGTAGACAAAAGTTGCATTTGATGGATTTCATTGGACCAGAGTCAACATTAAAAATGACATTGTAACTACAAATTTATGACATTGTCACAAAATGTAACATTACTTTTAGCAGGTGCCCCTGCAAATATCAATATAAATATATACAAAAGACTACGAAAAGGAATTTTAATGTAAAAAGGAAAGATTTTGGTAGTGACATTAAGATGTCAGTTTCAGTAAACACATTCCGATAATGTTTAGAACATCCTCCTTTCTCATTTCTTATTGTCTTTTGTATTGTCGCCCTATACCGTATTTTACATATTAAACTTATATGGTCGGGTGTGTTGCAACAAGCATTAAGTGGTCACCTATCTGTGGAACCTCAGTTCACTCTCTATTAGGCCAGAGTTGCGTTGCGGATTGCATTTATTCTTTAATTTTCTGTGCGTTTCTTTGTATGCCCGTTGTTTTGACTACATTGCTTTTTCAATAGCAGTAATCAATAACATTTGATATGAGGGAAAACAGTTAACTTATGATGTGATGCAGTTTTGTAGTGGTTGCTTAACCTTTCCCAGGTTAATTTTTATGCTGTGCTATCAAGCGTCTACAGATAGATCTTGGTATATTAATACAAACATTATTTCATTTTAATTCCTTTATCGCTGCTTAAATGGGGAGTATAGAAATTGGGATCCGCGTCGTAACTTCTGATATCGGGATCAATACATGTAAGTCAAAGTTTAAAACGAATTCGCATCAAATGAAAATACAAAATTTATTTTAATAGTATATATGATTACTAACTTACCATGCATTCCAGTCATAAAACTGAACTAGTCATAAACATGGCACCAAACTTGTTTTGATAATGTTTCCAAGCGGTTCTATTGAAGTTACAATTTATATCACATACCTCTATAAAAATATCAGTCATGTTTTGTTAGGTCGAATATCGATCTATCTATTTGATCTATTTATTCATCCGTTTCCGTTCCACGTTCCGTTTCCGCGGTTTAGTAACACCGTCTGTGTCCCGGTAAATTGATGTGAAAACAACACACACACTGTAGTCAGATGCAGATGAATCAGTAGAATTAGATTGAAATAGATTTCATTCTGCAATGCATTGTACGCTGATAACTTTCTTTTATATATGACTTGTTTATGTTACATCATGAAATGATTTATTTAAAAGAATGCATGTTTATATTTCGTTCGAACACTAAACATAAATATTAATACAAAAACGCGAATATAAATAAATTTATGAAGTGGAGATTGCTTGTTTGCAAAAACCCGAAAACAGTTTTACCAGATAAACCCTTTGTCGTTTTCAACTTTTAAACCATGACGTAAACTGTATTTAATTTAAATTCCCACTCTTAAAATAGTTCGAATTACAAATTATCTCTACTCCATGGAAAACGGCATGAAAAACAAAACACAGACATATATGCTTATTTTCTCGCATTACACTCTAACATTTTCTCTCAACGAGCAATTTATTTTTCTTATATAAAACTTTTAACTGGATAAAAAATAACAAAACTTCACACTAATTTATTACAATGAAAACTATAGTAAGCAGAAGAAAACAACACCTGTTTCTTTGAGTGTCGGTACCAGTCACCACTATTTATATCAGTCTGTCCCCGCCCATATCATGCAAATCGTGCACGGTATTCTACCTAATTTTAGAAGTAACCACACAACTTCAAAAGTGACCAAACAACTGAATAAAAATAAAATAAACAACACCGTATCAGTGTATTATAGGTATAGAATAATATGTGTTGCCTATTCTAATGTGTTATCATGTATATAGTGGACTGTTATTTCTTTTCGTGAAGAAGATGGCGAATGCGGCTTGTAAGGCTTTTCTGTTTTGTTTCCACAGCACGTCTAAAACGAAAAAATATAATAAATACATGTCAAACAATGATCAGATATTGATATTTAGTTCTTGAATGTGACCAAATCATTGTCATCATGTTTACATTAATATATACTTTTTTGACGCAAACATAACATAAAAAGTAAGCATAAATTGGAGATTCAGATTTTAAAATGTAACGTTGTACTGCACAATATTTCGGATAATTGTAAGACAAGAATTTGTTAGATATCTTCAAAAGTGACAAGAAACAGTAAAATATATGGTGAAAAAAGCTTTTTACATTGCGGTTTGTGATAGTTTGATACCAAGTGTCGCGAAGATTCTATTCTAGTATACTGTTCAGAATCCATCATTGATGGATTTGGTGCTGACTGTAAATTCATATAATACCCATCTAATAAACTACAAAATAACATTTGTTAGAGTTTTACGATGCTAACCGGATAAATGTAGATTCTACTTTCATTTTTGTGCCATGCTAGGGTCGGCGGGGGTGGTTTGTGAATATTGTGCTAGGGCTAAAAAATTGCATGCATCATTTTTGAGAACAAACACAAGAAAACAAAGACTAGTCATAGGCTTAGTAATTTCTTTCATCCACTATGCAAAAGTTTTTTTTTTTTTTTGTTTTTTTTTATTCACGTAAAGATACCATTTAAAAGAACGACTTCAACGGGGTCTGCGTAGCCATTTGGTTTATGCAGTTAGCTAATGATTGCCAAAGTGTCAACATCGGGGAGGGGCCTCGGTGGCCGAGTGGTCAAGGTTGTTCGTCTACTATTGATCACGTGGTCTGTCAACACTGAGATTGCGGGTTCGATTCTCACTGCAGGCAGTGTGTACTCGACTCCAATCTTAATTGACAAGGATTGCCAGTTTTCCTACCGCAGGTCGGGGGTTTTCTCCGGGTACTCCGGCTTCCTTCCCCAATAAAAACTGGACGCCATGATATAGCTGAAAAATTGCTGAAAGTGGCGTTAAACACCATCAAACAAACAAACAAACAAACATCAACATCGGGGATAAGAGTCAAATTCTGCCTTAAATAAACAAGAACTGCCAATGATCAAGACACAGGCTTCTACCGGGCTTGGGCGCCATAAACACATTTTGTGTTGATAATTTCGTTAGTCTCAATTTCATTTCCCAATTTGTCGTGGTATTTGAGAAGATTCTATTGCTGAGCAAAACATTTTGACTCAAAAGTTGTATGGTGCTGGGGCTGGGTTCTATGGCATCTAGCAAAATATTTGGACTATTAGATAACAAAAATGTTGCAAAGTGGTGTTCAACAAGATTCATACCGACATTTACGTTATTGCATGCCAATAAAATATTGTTAAATACACGCAACAACGTAAATGATGAGATATATAACACAAATGAGAATGTTATTAAATCTTTATGTTAGTATTTCTTTACTTAGAATGTGTAATATTTTTATATATTTAATGTTACATGTTGGGAGTAACATTGGAGTGCGTTCAATTGCCTCTTTCTTTATTTAGTTTTTACACCACTTTCGACAATTGTTCAGCAATATCATGACGTCAAGAGTTAAAGCGAGAGAAAGCCTTAGAAGCCGAAGACAACTCCAACAATTCAACAGGAAAACTCACCTGTTCTGTTGGCTATCGCAGTCACCAGGTCCACATGGAATACATTTAAATCTGGTCATGTCATCATTTTCTGCCAAGGCATTTTCCACATCTACTCCATTATACGACTCAGCATTTGGAGAGTAATAACCCACTTGACACACACAGTCATAGCCGCCTGTTTTGAAGCCTAAGCCTCGCTTAAACTTGCACTGCAAATTAAATACATTTGATCGATGAACGTGCGGATGAAAACACAATTATTACGTTTACTGTGAATACTGTGCCATTGTACTCTACACCAATAAATATGGAAAATATATTAGTAAGTGACTAAACCATGCACGTGTATTGATTACTTGTTAAGGTTTGTAGTTGGTTTAAGTTAATTTACCAATTTGGTTAAACATGCAACATGTAAACTGCTACAAATAAATGGCTTCATAGTTGTCGTTTGTTTAACATTCTTGTACATAATTGATATAACATTTTAGAAGTCTTCATCATCAACTGAACAAACATTTTTTATGTACTTACTAAAATGGACATACAATCTCTCGCGAACATTTTACTGTTTTGTTTGTTTGTTTATTTAAATTTGGTCGAACACCACTTTTAGCAATTTTCCAGCTACAATTAGGTTTTTAATAAATAATCGTGTTAAAACACCAAATTGGTGTCAGAAATGCTGAAAATCTGTTTAAGGATTAACAATATAATACTTATAAATAAATTCAAATAATAGAATAAACTCAACAATTTTACTTTTGTTACTGGACATTTTTTGAAAAAAAAGAGATCAATACACAAACTGTTAGTTTCCCGTGGAGTAATATATGACGTCAAATAGCGCGTGTCTCCATGACGATGAAATTTATTTCCATCCTCTGATAGAAAATATTTTCCAGCCTATCAAGTCAGTAATCTCGCAAAATTTATTTATATCGATACAATATGAAGTACGTGTCATAGGTCACACGAAATTTCTAAAAAATTTTCTATCCAAATTTTCTCTAAACTCTACAATTATAATCAAGCAGCCAATCAGAACGAATATGTACTAGTAATAATGTGTTAGATGCAAATCCAAATCTCTCCCAAACGAAGCCCGATGAGTAACAGTTGTAAGTGCCTGTGAATTCATTAAAAATCAGCCACCTTAACTTAAAATCGGCCATTAGTAAGAAACATTAACTAGTAAAATTGTACTAAGATGCAAATGTCGCCTGAATACCAACCGCCCCCCCCCCCAATTCGAATTTAAAAATTAAAAAAAATATTGTACAACATCAAGTAAGTCACAACATACATACAAAATTTGGTGCCGATCAGTCATGGTATCTCAAAGTAAACGAGCCAATAAAATTGAACGAAAGGAAAAAGACGATACAAAGCAACCAAAAACAATATGTCCCATGAAACTTCGTTCGGGAGATAAATATCGTATAAACCTCATTAAAGCCGACGACTTGTATATTAGCGCAATATTGTAAACAGAATCGATTTCAAATAAAAGGGAACTAACTTATGAATATACAATTTAAAGAACAAAAATGATTAATTGGTAAAACAACAATCAATTACACCATAAACCTTCATAACTAATCACGTGGTCTGTCAACACTGAGATTGCGGGTTCGATTCGCACTGCAGGCAGAGTGTACTCGACTCCAATCTTTATTGAAAAGGGTTGCCAGTTTTCCTACCGCAGGTCGGGGATTTTCTCCGGCTTCCTCCCCCGATAAAAACTGGACGCCATGATACAGCTGAAAAATTGCTGAAAGTGGCGTTAAAACACCATCAAACAAACAAAATCATAACTATTAAACGTGACACGATAAGGTTATACCAGAACTATGACCTTGAACAGCGAAACCTTTGTAATTATAAACGAACATTACCTCAGTTGTAGGTTGACATTTGTGAGTTCCTTTAAAGACGCCAAAGAAAATGTCATCATTTTTATCATTAGTGCTGTCTGGATCACACTGGTCGATATCAATGTTACTTAGATTGATGTCAATAATCGACACACCCCTGTAAATTCAATGTTTAAATACACATTTGGAGATATCATGCAGTTAATTCCATATAATTGAAACGTGTAATTGTTCTTTAACTACAAATAATTATTTTATATTTAGACAAGACTGGCAAACGTGGTAAGAATCAATGCAAGTGTCGCAAGCAAACATTGCTTTAGACAGATATTGTTTTTGTTTACAAATCTAAAATTGGGTTTGTTTGCATCGTTTGCCTTTCATATTCTCAATTGACTACACAAATTGTATAATTCAATTCATAGCGGTAAAAGTTATATCTTAACAAGTTTCGCAGATTAAAAAAAATAGATAGCACGACGCTATTTTTATTAATTTACAATTTTACCATACTAGTACGTTCAAAGGGGCACTCGGTGGCCGAGTGGTTAAGGTAGTTTGTTTACTTGATTACGTGGTCTGTCAACACAGAGATTGCGGGCTCGATTCTCACTGCAGGCAGGTTGTACTCGACTACAAATTTAATTGACAAGGACTGCCAGTTTTCCTACTGCAGGTCGGGGTTTTCTCGGGTACTCCGGCTACCTCTCCAAATAAAAACTGAACGCCATGATATAGTTGAAAAAAAGCTGAAAGTGGCGTCAAACACCATGTAAGACCGACACAAACAAATCGGTTTTAAAAGCAATTTGATAACGTAAAAGAGAATATTAATTGACCGGTGTTTACAATTAGAAGAGAAAAATTTCTGAGTTAGAGCACGAACTTACAAACAATAAATCAATTAGTATCGATCGACTGGAAAGAGTAAATAAGCAGAAAAACTTGGTGGGCACATAAACAAATAGGCTTCAATGTCCTCAAGTCCTCAACATTTGGGCCAATCCATATGCTTATTGAAATCGTCCTATTAATTACCATAGGCGTTGATGGCGTATTAGTTCGTATGACGCGCATTATTTTCCTTGCATATAATGACCCGGATGTAAATCTTCAAAATCTTTTTTAAAATAACTATGTTCTTACTTGAATTCTGCCTCGTTGCTTTGTTTGTTCCTTCCAAAAATAGGCGATGAGAAGGTCACCATCCATCCATTACCTGCGCCACAATCAAAGTATGGTCTTGTCCAGTGTCCGTCCGCCTTTCCAGCTATCAAGAACTTTGCGTCTTCTATGATTCCTGACCTGTAAAATATAAATAAGTTATGTACAACCTGCTTGGCTGAAATAACAGTTGAATACTTTTCATAGTTATGTATGATGGTAAGATACTATATCAAACAGATATTGGGTGCTTCTGATCAAAACAAGGTTACTATTAACTATGAAAAATTTTCTCTATCAAAATAAAACGCTGAATTTACAGCATTTAAAATTCGTACAAAATAATTGTTGATTTCAATTTGCACTTTTGGATCGAAAAATGCGCTACTACACTTAGTAAGAAGTTTTTATTTGTCATTGGCAAAAACAACATCAATTCAGACACACTGACCTTTAGTATAATTATCTGTCAATTGTAGGAAATGTATTATAAAACTGTCAGGACCTTGGTGTGATTATTGCAGTTATGATGATCGGCTTGTCAATATAAGGCTGAATAAATTCGTGCTCAACAAATTCTAAATGTAAGGAATTGTCTGTTTTCTGCCGAAAGGGGGGTTTTCGATTCTTACTCCTATAGTATCCCTTTACAAATATGAAAAGTTGCACCAGACATCATTAAAACAAACAAAACCACCAAATTTAACAGTTGTTGTGTTAATTTATTTCTTAATGCTTAAATATCCTCAGTAACTCAAGACTTCAAGACTTAATTTTTCTTTTTTGACTTCACAACATTTTTGTAGCAATGACCATGCGTAACTAACCTTAATTTTGTTTTAATACTTATTTCCGTCAATGCAAGTCTGATAGCAGTTTTTGGAACAAAATACCATTCGGTTTCCTTGTCATCGTAGTTGTAAAACACGGATGGATCAAAAGCAACTATTCCCTGGCCGTCAGTTTTGTGGGCATATGGAGCAAATTTATCATAGTTTGAATACACCCCTGACTCCAGGGCAACAGCTGATCCAAAAATCGCTGATTTTCCAATAATGTTGTTTTTGATCAAGTCGTAAAAAAATCCCTCGTCTGAAATCGAAGCTAGCGAACCTTTATTACGCTGAATAACCAAACTAAGAAAATTTGACGTTTTTGTCGCTACGTGGGTGTGTTCGTCCCAAATAGGATAATTGACTGGGATTTTGATTATAGTTTCGTAGCCGCCATTACACGTTGATGAATCCAAAGTTTTTATTTGTTCCAGAGCATACACTACGTCTGTTGACTGTACATCTCCTGTCATAAACAAATGACAAAATTAGGATTACATATTGTCAGTATTTATACTTTATGTATACGGTCTTCAATGTTTAAGTAAGTTGAAAATTTGTTTTTTAATATTCCGTAATAGTTACAAATCCAGTATAGAGCAGAAATTATTTACAGTAATTATTATATACATGTATCTGTTCTTATTGCAGTTAATTTATTTTGTTGTTTTCTGCATTGACTCGTACATGTAAGACCTCTACTATAAATTGTACATGCACATTACTCGGTAAGTTACAAAATACTGTTTGCATTCTGCATAAGGTTCTAATACCCTTCTGTAAAATTAACGAAAAATGTAAAACGTTTCATGTTTTTTGTGACCAAACCTGGTCTTCTGGTGCAATATTGTGAATTTACGCAAGCTTCACTTTAAACTATAACACCAAGTCAGGATCTTCGATTTTCGCATTTTCAATGCTTGATAAGATGACGTCATTTAATATCACATATTTTTTAGAGCTGGGAATACCTTTTCTTTATACATTTGATTTAAAAAATTAGACTTCAACTTTACGTTTAAATTATGAAATCTAAATGTAAACTCAGATATGAGAAATGTAAATATTGAACGTGATTAAGAGAACAAGAAAACTTTTGATGCAGAGCATCAATTCGCCGCCGATTTACTCTTCATTCTGTGTGAATCTATGATGATAAGTTTCCGGGACGCATTTTAACGCATGTTAGAAGTTATTGTACAGTTATAATATATAAGGTTTTAACGCGTCAAAAGCTTTATATCAATATTTTGTTCAAATATTACATGAACAGCATGTACTTCAGACCAGACCAAATAGTGTCATTTGCTGTATTTTTAATGCGTGGCTTAGAGGCTGTATTATTATTAAATGTTTCGAACCTTGTATATGTGTTTTATCTTTTTGCATTTGCATCAGTTAAAAATACAGATTATCTCGACATTATGGCAACTATAAGAGAAGATAATCTCAACTGTAGATTAGATTAAACAATGGTACTTGTAGGGACCATTTTAGCAAAAATAATTACAGTATGTTTTTATATAACATAACAGCTTGCGTAGCAGGCATCTCAGGTTTTCGATCAAACTTAAAACACACACTATCTATGGACTATCTAATGAACATTCGCTTTGTCAGCATTCGTTTCTAAAAAGATGCCATTTGAATTTTTCCCCCCTAAGGTTGCAATGTGAAGCTAAGTCCTGCAGTTGTGGATATAGTTTGAATTACCGATTTCTAAATGTGCGCACATGTAATCTTTTGTAATATAATGCATCATAAATATATTGATTTAAAACTCACGTTCACGTGGTTCAATTAACTGAATTATGTACATAATATTTATTTATTGTATCTAAAAAATGTCGACATTCTCCGGAATGGTATACACAAAATAGCTTTGTATTCTTGTTTAAATTTTTCATCGAAACTGTATACACAAAATAGCATTTTATTATGGTTTCCGATTTTTCAAAGCTACGCTCGTCGTAAGAGCTATCACCGAAGGATATAGTAACAAGATAAAAATGGTCTTCCTCTGTTATTTACTTCCGTAAACAGTATACCAAAGTATTTCTTATTACATGAAACGTCTAGACCGCTGGGTATAGTGCAGGTGAATTGGTGCCACAGTGTCACAACGGTGCGAGTTAGAATCCCGCTGAGGGTATATATATATTAGTATTGAGAATATCCGAACGTCAAATTTCCACGCTTTCATCGTTGAAATCCAAAGCTTATGCTAAAGAGGATTTCTTCCGTAAATGGTCGATTTCTGGTACAGATGACCCAGTACAGATGAGCTCACGCGCACACATCTGTACTTGCTGCGTAATCCAATCAAAACGCCAGAAACAAGAACGTTGTTATGGAAGCATAACAACGTTCTTCTATGACGTTCTTGTTTCCGCATTTCTGACTGGACTTCAGAGACAATGGAGTCTACAACAATGGAGAGTCTATATGTTATAGTGATGTGAAAGTTTTTGGTTTACGGAAGAAATAGGTACTTTCATACGTTTTTGGGAAAGTCTGTGTAAACTTTCACTCGTGATAGAAAATTTTATGTCTTTTGGCTCGTTCCGCTGCGCTCCACTCGCGAAAAGACATCAAATTTCTATCATTCGTGAAAGATCAACCGGTCTTTCCCAAAAACGTATGAAATAACCTATTAATCTTCCTAAGTGTATCAGAATAGTTTTTGCAGTTTAGAATATCCGAACGTCAAATTTCCACGCTGTCGCCGTTGAAATCCAAAGCTTATGCTAAAGAGGATATCTTCGTAAGTGTATCAGAATAGTTTTTGCCCAAGAAGAGACAAATAACCGTCTAAATTGATTCTTGTATAAATTTAAATATGTTAACTTAAACTAAATATTGAATTTCAATTAAAGAGTCACAGTGCACGATTGGTTAAGTAATATCAATGATCACGTGCCTGTAGACAGGTTGCAATTCCAGCCGGGGTTTGCTCGATTACAATCTTAATTTACCAAAATTGTTGACATACGTTTGTTTGGGGCTTTTTACTGGGTTCATTGGCGTTATTCTTAACAACAACCGGACGCCATGACATAGCTGAAGTATTGCTGGTAGTGGCGATAAACCTGATTCAAGCAAACACACGCATTTCCCAGATTAACTTCAAGCATATCAGGATATTCTTATTTGTAAACATACCACTTTAAAAAAAAATCGAATGATCTTTTGAACGGAATTTGTAATCCGTTTTTCTATACTTTTAATGGAAAAAGGCCTAAAATATATACATGTCTTTGTCCACAGGAACTGTACAAAAGATGCCAAGTTATTTAAAAACAAATTGCAAACCAGTTGGAAATGATGAGTGTGTTAATATTCATAATTTTCTGTGATTAATGTTCATCATTTGACATGCCAACTCGGTGCGTCGACTTAATTAACCTTAAAAACTACAGTAGCATTTTCAACGTTTAAACTGTCGTCTATTTTGTTACAACCTTTTCCGTGGGTAACCAATTATTTCTAATTTCACACTACATTAGTAGATACACGGAAAATAAGTAATAATAAATGAAAGCATTTATCTGATGAGCTGTAAAAGCTTCGTAAGCTTTTAACATAAATGAATAATAATGAGCGCGACTAGCCAAAATTGCACTTACCTTTTACTGCTATGATAGCAATCATCAAAGCTAAAAGAAACCCTATCTCTGTTTTCGACGCCATACTTAAAAGGAAAATAACATTAAATATTTAAAAGTTATCTATACTGCATCATAACGGACAATAATGTTTGCACTTTCGTATGCACAGTATATTAAAACTGTTTTATATGTAAATTACTGCACACGTTTCTGACAAGTAACTATTCAGAACTATAGTCGCAAGTTCAATCGCGATTATGCTTATTTGTTCCTTTTTTATGTATTTGTCGTCGAAAACCAAAACTAACTACAGCTGTGGCTATAAGGGTCGAAAACCAAAACTAACTACAGCTGTGGCTATAAGGGTTTTTCATAAATAATGTTCGATTCAGTGGCGGGTCCAGAGGAGGGCGAAGGGGACATTCGCCACCCCGCCCCCTTATAAAAGGAGAAAAGAAAGAGAGAGTGAGCGAAATGGGAGGAAAAAAGGGAGAAATAAAGAGCAAGCGAGAGTGAGTTAAAAAGAAGCAGTTAATAAATTTATTATTTAACTATTGTAATTATTTACCGTGTCCTACCAATAGTTTTTAAGTTATATTTTTTGTTTTTAAATAAAGAATTAATTACGTAGTAACAAATTGAAATTATGCTATCTGTCATCGGGACAGCTGGTTACAAGTATCTTTGGTTCCATCTTTCTGTCCGTCACGCATCGGGTTTTCCATGGTGCTAAATTAGCGCATAAATCTGATTTCTCTGTGACTCAGAAACCAAAATTCAGATTTTATGAAATTTTGAACATTTAAGAAAACAAAATGCAGGCAACTGTTTTTTTCTATAACCTATTTCTAGTAAATCTATATTTGAGAACAGTATTGCGCTTTTTCACAACATAAAACAATATGTTCTTTCCTCAAGATGATTTCTATATTTCATTTCGGACTTGGCTTCTCTTTAAACGATAAACATTTTGTTAATATTGAAGTGTTTGGTTTGTAATAACACACGTCTGAAAATCCTTAAAATGTAAAAAATTATGGGTCCTCGACACATTCTCAATTGCTTAAAATTCACCAGCTTCTGTGGGCTCTCGCCCCGAGTTCCCCCCCCCTCCCGACAAGTCCCTGCCCTGGGCCAATTAGGGAGCTTGAACAGTCCCCAGGCCCCCTGTCGAACTTCGTTCCCAGCCCTATTTTCTGGATCCGCACATGTGATTAATTTATGTTACACTGGTGGTTGTTTTACTTTGATTATAAATGTATCGCGTTTAACTCTGTAAACTTGCCATAAAGTAAGCTTTTCATACGCATAATAAAAATTTAATTGGAAATAGTTGTTTCAGAACTTTTTTCGAGTTGTTGAGAACCGAATTACATATTTTCGCATGGGCTGTACGGACAGGATAAAACCAGTATCGATAATTTAATTAAGAAATTCTGCCCTCTGATATTTTCTCAAATTTTTGTCATAATGCCAAGCAAGTGATGTGTAATTTAGTGACGGAAAGAAAGAAAAACGGTTTCTGAATTAATGTTTTCATCAACTGGAAAATAATTAGTTTAAAAGTACAAAAGATTTTGATTTTTGCGACAGACATATCTCCCTTGTTAAATGTCAATTTCATTATTTTTTGGAATATTGTACTCGTTTTAGATACAACTATGTACTCAAACCATTAACAAATTAACATCCTAGTTATTAGTTTTTTTTTAAATTTGAGACTAAGTTTTTGAAATAAATTAATTCTACCTTAAATCTTAAATGTTATATCTATCTAAGATTTTCAGAAAAAATTGGTGTATGGTGTCTTGCGTCCCTTTAAAAGGGTTCAGGAAACCTTACACTGAAAATACTGTGTCATTGAATTTTCTTTTTAACTCCCAATATAGTTTTTTTATGCAAGTTATAAAATAGAAATAAAAATAAGTGTTTCAGAGATTATTTTCATGTGATTGAACACTGCAATTTTAAATTTTCTTATAGATTATACAGGGAAGAGAATAAAAAACACTTAAATAAAAGATCACAAAATTTTTACCAATGAAATTTTTATAATTTTTTATATAATAGCAAGCCGTTTGTATATATTTTAGTGATGGAAAGAAAAATAAGGGTGTCTGAGTTAAATCTTGTCTGTTGGGAAATAACTAATCAAACAGTGCAAAAAATAGTATTTTTTTTTAAATCACCTCCCTTGTAAAAGAAATCATTTTCCTTATTTTTTGCCTATACCAAACACGGTAATGCGAAAATTTTGTATTTCAACCATGGCTAAAGTAATAATATAGGTATAAGACTTTCAATAATATGTTAAATTTTATGGAAATTAATAGTAATTTTTTCTACAATTTGTATACTCTTTCAAAAATTCATAAAATGGTCTTGTAATGAACATTTGCTAACCGCAATCGTCAGGGTTCAGTAACCTTGAGGGTATCACCTGCACAATACTTGCAATTCCACGAACTTTGATTTATTCATTGATATAGTAATTGTTCTAATTGACTCTCTCTTAATTGCAAAAATGTTTGTTTCATTACCTTTTTTTTTGCTGTACTGGTGTTGAAAAAACTTCCTTAATGGGAAATTATTCGAACTTATCAATATATTTTTTAAAAATTACAAAATTTGTAAAGTTCAACTCAGTGCGAGTTAGGTTTAACTATAGCTCGAGACACGCAGTACATAATTTCTGGACACGACCTAACGGGTTGAAAAAACCACCCAATGTGTATGCTATCAAAGCAAGCAAGACATATGCATGCTGAATAGTGTAAATATTTATTGTTTATATTTAAAAAAAAATATTAACGAAACAGGCGATAAGCGATGTGTTTTACATGATAAAACGGGCTTGCTTTAAATGATTGTTTTTATGTTTGCCTAATTGAATTGGGTCCCGTTTTCATTTAGTCGTAAAAATTTATAGGCTAGTCCATTTCCGAACAAAACAAAACGATTAAAATTTTTTAGTTTCGTGGAATTTCGAATATATTTAGAATATCTAGAATTAACCACAGTGACGGAACTTAAAACTGTAATTGATGGAAAAATACTGAAAGGTATTTTGGTCGTTGGATCAGGTGTCCAATATATATAAGTTGATATACAATAACTTTAATCGAATAGTCAAATTTTTGATCATGCTAAATGTTATTTACTATATTAAAAAGATAAATACCTAATATAATTTTTAATAATATGTTTCGTTAAAAAATATTTACTACTGGTATTTGGAAAGTTATTTTAGATAGCATTCCTATCTCTACTACGCAAATTCAGTATATAAATTACCTACCCTTTATCGCAATAGCTCCGAAATGAACACATTAACATAAAAACAATCCACTTATATTTACGACTATTTTATGAGATCTAGTTATTATTGCACGCATCATTATACTAGTTTATGAAGCTTTTGTATGCAGTCGATTTAATTCATGTTTGTGTATTTTTTCAGTGTAAAATAGTTTTTTTTTTTGTAATGCTTCTTAGCTGTGCTTTGTTATTTGTTTTAGGCTTTACTTGTTTTGATAATTAATTTAATCTTTAAACACGTTAACGAACAATAAACAAATTCTTTAAATAAACTGGACAGAAGAGCCAAATTTCTTCTATAATACCCTACACAAATTATGCAATGTTCAATATTAAAGGTTCACGTGTGTCTAAATCAATCTTTTTCTGTGGCCGTACTGTTTGGGTTCACAGTGCTCGACCCGGATAGGGGATTTCCTCTCGTTGGTGGGGTTGTGAGATTATAATACGGACAGCCCTACCGCGTACAACAGTGGGTAACATGTTGGGAGAGTGCCACGCCCATTTTACGCTAAAGGCCCCTTTTGGAATGTGGAAAAAATGGCGGAGTGAGTTAATCAACAGTGAGATGAGCTCCGATGTAAAGTAATATTTTGATGGCCTGCGATGTCTGTGTGCATTTCTAGCTGGACTAACACATTATATAGACATAAAATGACTTTAAATGCCAGGAAAAGGAAAAGGAAATAGAAACGGTAGTAGAAAAAGAAAGAACAAAAAAAGTCCATCTGGATACACCCCACTGTTCAAAACAAATATGGCGAGCCCCGTTCAATCGAATGACACTTCTCAAGTTATATCGAAATCATCAAAGTATATCAGAGTCACCTGTTACCCCACAACATTTAGTATTTGCAACTCCTGCACCTCATGAACTGAATAATATACATACCCAGATACATCATAGTACACCCGTGTCCAACGTTACAAATGGTCACCAAAATAATATGCCTACATGTATGCCAACACCAATGCCTCAGTGTACAAACCTGCTTCCTCCACCACCCCCACCGATAGCTACTATTAACATCCAGGCCCTTGTGAATGAAATTGCAATGATCAACGAGCGATTTCAAAGGTTCGACAATTTCATGTCAACAAAACTTGTAAAACTAGACGTACTGGATTCTATGAACCAAAAACTAGACAACTTTGAAAATGCTATTAAAAACATGAAAGACGAATTACACAAAATAAAATCAGTACAAGAGAACCAAGGTCACACCATATCCAGACAAGAGGAGCACCATCACCTTGTTGAAGATCGAATAAGAAATTTAGAAGCTCGAAATAGAACATTAGAAGAAGAAAATTACAATATAAAAGAAGATTTCTCAGACTCAAAACTCATTCGATGAAGTACAACCTTATGTTTGGGGGAATCGAACAAGCTCATGGAGACGAAAACACAAATGTAGAAAACAGAACTTCACATAGAGGATGCAGAAAATATAAATTTCCAAAATGTTCATCGTCTTAGTAAACGAAATAATAGCTCGCTTCACCAATTATTCGGACCATAAGAGGGTATTGAAGGCAGTCCCTACCGCTCTGAAAAATAAAAATAAATTCTCGGTAAACCAACAATATCCTACCGAAATCGTAAACCGTAGAAGAGAACTGATACGGGACCTCAAATACTTGCAGCGACAAAAAGTGAAAGCAAAACTAGTGTATGATAAGATTTATATGTTTATAACTGCACTTTCTGCTTTCCTTTATACTTAAAACTGAGCTCAATGCTTTTAGATCTTCTAACTGATAAATACATTTTAAGTGATCCAAGTGTTTTTAGTTAAAAATTATGATGTTTAATGTTCTTAAAGTATGCCTTTTAACAATGTGTATGATCTCTTAACAAGTAACTTGCTTTTTATCATGTACATGTATGTATAACCCTGTCCTAACAAATATATTTTTTAATTATAATGTTATGTTTGTATGTCGGTAAAAAGCTCTACAGAGCTTATGTTTGCTATGTGTTTTAGATAATCCGACTTTAAATAAAGTTTTCTTGTCTCTTGTCTTGTCTTGTCATGTTGACGGCAGACCATATAAACCTCCACCCCGTGATGTACCCCACAGACACAACCGACAAGAACCAGTTCTCCATAGATAGGACAGTCACTACCCAATACACATCACAGTTGTTTACAAATAAACTTAATGTCACCTATTTAAATGTGTGCGGACTAAAATCCAAATTACTTAATCCTGAATTAATATGTATTATTAAGAGATATGATGTACTTGTGTTTGTGGAAACTAAATTAGATGACTTAGATGTTATAGATTTACCTGAAGGTTATTCTTACTATTGTAAAAACAGAAACAAATGTAAAAAGAAGTCTGGTGGTATTATTATTATTTACAAAACTATATTTTCAAAACAAATTAAATTTTTAGAAAGTGATTCAGACTTTATACAGTGGGTGGAATTAGATCTGATAACTCTAAATTCAAAATTTTTACTGGGATGTGTATATACATGTATCCCGCCTGAATATACCAAATATGCCTCTGAAAACTGTTTTACTGAGATAGAAAATGATATTATTAATTTTTCACAAATCTCTAAAAATATTGCACTGGTTGGAGATTTTAATGCAAGGACAGCTCAGTTGCCCGATTACATAAAAATCTTCATGATATACTTAATATTACTGATAATGAAGTTAATGAAAATATGTATACTTACCAAATACTAGAACAATTAAATATTCCTCTTTCTAGAAGCAATAAAGACATTGGTAGAACAAATTCCTATGGTAATAAATTATTAGATCTATGTAAAAGGTCTTCACTTTTTATTGTAAATGGTAGACTACATGAAGATAAAGATATTGGTCAAACTACATGTAAAGACACTAGCATTGTAGATTATTTAATTGTATATCCTATGTTATTCCAATATTTGAATGAATTTTCTATATGTGAATTTGACCCTATGGTCTCAGATGTTAACTGTAGAATACACTTCAGTATTTCAACCAAGGCCGGGTCTCATGAAAATCGTGCCAAAGGTAACTGATAGAAATTATGTGAAGTGGAATTGACCAATTTGTAAATTTTATTGTTAATGATAAAAAAGGATGTATTAATAATTTAGATGAAAAATTAGATATTATTATGAACAGTAATAATGTCACACCTGACTGCGTTAATAATGCAGTTGACGATTTAAAAGGTATATTTGTAGACACGGCCAAGTCCGCATTCGGCTATTATTCTCCTAAAAACAGGTCGAAAGATCATGATACTAAGCCTTGGTTTGATAAATCATGTAAACAAAAGCGTGATGAGTTTCATAAAGTAAAAGAGAAATATAAATCGGACAAATCTGATAATCTAAAAGAAGAATTTAATGCTAAAGCAAAAGAATTTAGAAATCAAATGAATACAAGTTTTAGAAGTTTCAGGAACAAAATTCGATTAAACTTCGTGAAGCTTCTAAAACTGATCCAAAAAAGATGTGGAAAATTTTAAATGATATGAATGGTTATAGAAAAGAAAATGTTGATATACCCATTGATACCTTGTATGATTATTTTAAAAAGCTAAATGAAAATGATGAAATTAAAGATGATTCGAGACATTTTCTTGATAACGTGTGTGAAAACAAAATTTATGATAATATTCTTAATGGAGAAATCACACAAGATGAAGTGTCAAATGCAATTAAAAACTTGAAAAATGGAAAAGCTGCAGGTGTAGACGATTTTGTTAATGAATATTTTAAGCACTCGACGCCCCAGCTTGTCTCTACTTACTGTAAATTGTTTAATATAGTATTCGACTCCGGTATTATTCCAGACAGAGGGTTGAGTGGAATTATTCGACCAATATACAAAAACAAAGGCAATACAAATGACCCCGACAACTACCGATCAATAACGTTAATAAGTTGTCTTGGGAAATTATTTACCTCCATTATCAATGCTAGACTGACCTTTTTGTCAAAGGAGTTTGATATTATCTCAGGATGTCAAGCTGGTTTTAGAAAAGGATATTCTACCACTGATAACATTTTTATTATGCATGCCTTGATATCGTTGTACTTTGCTTTTGGTAAAAAACTGCACATTTATTGTTTTAAAAAAAGGCCTTTGACACTGTCTGGCGTGCTGGGTTGTGGCAAAAACTACAAAACAGTGATATCAAAGGAAAATGTTTTCGAGTAATCTACATTATGTATGATAATGTTAAGTCTTGTATTGCATGTAATGGTAGACAGTCTGATTTCTTTGATTGTATGAATGGTGTGCGCCAAGGAGAAAGTTTGTCCCCTTTTCTTTTCTCTATTTTTTAAACGACTTGGAAAAATATTTCGAAGAGCTCCATGTTCTTCCTTTAGATTTAGTCAAAGAGAAGATTCAAAGTTCCCTATATGTTTTTATTAACTTTTTGTATTGTTATATGCCGACGACACGGTAATTTTTGCTGAATCATCGGACGATATGCAGAAATCATTAAACACTTTTCAAGATTATTGTGATTTTTGGAAATTATCTGTTAATACATTAAAGACTAAGGTGATCATTTTTAGCAAAAGAAAATGTAGAAATAACAATAATCTTAAATTAAATGGCGCAAGCCTAGAATTAGTAGATTCAGTGACTTACCTTGGTATAGTTTTTAAATATAACGGAAACTTTAATGAGGCGAGGAAAAAATTAGCGGAGCAATCACAAAAATCTTTGTTCGCAATATATAAGAAGATAAGAAATCATAAGATTCCGATTGATATTCAGTTAATACTATGTGACTCACTAGTTGAGCCTATCCTACTATATGGCTCTGAAATATGGGGACATGAAAACATTGATGTGTTTGCAAAAGAATACTCAATCTGAGACAGTCTACCCCCAACTTCATGGTATATGGTGAGTTAGGCCGATACCCTCTATGTATTAAGGTCAAGCTTAGAATGATTTCTTTCTGGTGTAGATTAGTACAGAAAGAAAGGAAGCTTAGCAGCACCTTTTATAGACTTATGTATGATCTGCAACTGAATGAAAATCAAAACTTCAAATGGATCTCTTATATAAAATCTGTCTGTGACAATACAGGTCTTGGGTATACTTTTTCTAACCAAATCAAAGTCGAATTTTGTACTCTGAAACCTATATTATTTGAGCGTCTTAGACACCAGTTTATTCAGAAATGGTTCTCAGATATTGAAAACTCGTCTAAAGGTAAATTGTACTCGTTATTCAAAACAAACTTTTGCTTTGAAAATTACTTATTAAGGTTACCGGAGTTTGGAAGAACTCGGATATCTAAGCTGAGAACTTCCAACCTGAAGTTGCCAATCGAAACTGGGAGATGGACAAACATTCCTAGAGAAGCAAGAGTTTGTATACTTTGTAGGGATGGAATCGGCGACGAATTCCATTATTTATTTAAGTGTCAAAATAACTATGATAAACAATTACGACAAAAACATATACAAAGGTACTATTTCATAAATCCAGATAAAAATAAGATGAGTGGTATGTTATCTCTTTGTAATGTTAAACTTCTAACCAACATAGCATCGTTTGTACATAAACTGAATTTGTTATTTTAGCTTTATATACTGTATGAGTAGCTCATTCTGTCATTTGTAATATATGTTATTTTGTTGTATGTCCTCATGTTACACATGTATGCGTCTGAGTGTTTCAATAAAATCTGTAGATGTCGATAAGAGTAGGCGCATCGTAGCCGCTGCAAAAGGCCTAATTTCCCGGCTCCACATATACCGCACACTTTTCAAGTGGCAATCGAAATGTGTGTCCTTTTGGGTCATTTTTCCGGAATTGATTTGCCGTAAATCGGGTTATTTTGTTTCTAGTTTTATTTTGGTTTATTTGGTGCTATCAGTGAAAGGGCCAAAATGAAACACATCAAAAAAGCATGCATCAACGTTTTACATGCCAGAATAGCGGGGCGGCATAATTATGTCCGGCTTATCATTTAATCATACGCTGTTATTGATTATAAAAATAACACATTTATCGTCATTCAGTCAAGATGTACTGCCTGAATGCAAAATTATTTACTGACAGAAGAACAATGATGAACATGTGTTTTATATGATGTGTGTGAAAATTACATAATCTGATGAACCTTAACACATTTTATTCGTAATTGCTGGATCACATTTGCCAAAATTGAACACATAAGTTCGTCGAAACAGCAAAATTAAACACACCAAAATAAAACACATAGCTTTTGAGATAAAACCGCAAAAATAACCTCATTTACGATATTGTTTGTTAACTTGTACTGGTTAAGAATTTAGCTGAAATACTGCTCGCTGGACGTTAAGTAAACTTTCACCTCTTCACCTCGGCCTGTCCAAAGACGTTTTGGTCCCTTGTAAAGAAAGTTATGGGAAATAACCGTTCCTCATCTATTCCTCCGTTAATTGACCTAACGTCTAAGGAAACCAACGTAAATGATTTTGATAAAGCTAATTTGCTTAATACTTATTTTTGCAATATTTCTAATTTACATGAAAACAATATTGATTTACCAGATGTCTTACCAAGAACGGTCCACTCTTTGGACATAGATGAATTGACGGAGGAAGAGATAAAGGACGTATTAAGTTCTCTAAAGTTAGGAAAAGCCTCCGGCAGTGACTATATCAGTCACCACATGTTAAAATATACAGCAGCTAGTGTGTGTTTTCCTCTGTCATTTATATTTAATTTGTCTTTTCGTGTTTCTGTATTTCCTAATTGCTGGAAAATTGCCAATGTTTTTGCGTTTTATAAAAAAGGTGACAAATCACTCGCTTCTAATTATCGTCCTATTGCGTTACTGAGCTGTGTCGGAAAGGTTTTTGAAAGAATAGTATCTAAGCATATATATAATTATATCCTAGACCACAAATTGCTCTTCAAGTTTCAGTCAGGTTTTGTTCCCGCTCACTCTAGATATCACCAGCTTATTGAATTTATCACAAAATCTGCTTGGCCTCAGAGCACAGACAAACTGCATGCGTAGTTTTTTGTGATATTTCTAAGGAATTTGACCGTATATGGCATAAAGGTCTTTTATTAAAACTTAGATCTTATGGTATCAAAGGGAAATTAATCAGTTGGATAGAAAATTATCTATCCGAAAGAAAACAGCGAGTTAATAGGAATGATTCGTCATCATATGCGGTTTTAAAAGCAAGTGTTCCTCAGGGTTCCGTGCTCGGTCCTTTATTATTTGTGCTTTACATTAATGATATTGCAGATAATATTAGTTGTATGATGAGATTGTTTGCTGACGATACTTCATTAATGTATTCACTTAATGATCACTTAGAAATTCAGAGTACGTTAAATTCAGACTTAGAATTACTTAATCAACGGGCAAAACGCTTGCTAGTTGATTTTTACCCCAAAAAGACGGAATTCATGATTTTCTCCAATGGTAACAGTATTCTACAAATCAATCTGTCTTTTAATAATGAACAATTACAAAGAGTACAATATCATACACACTTAGGGGTAACCTTTTCTGATGACTGCAAATGGACAAGGCATATTGAAAATATATGTTGCAGTATCAGCAAACAAATATATGTTCTGAGAAAGATGAAATATATTCTTAGCAGACAAAACCTTAATAGGATATACTTTACTTATAAACTTCCTCTATTTGAATATGCATGTGAACTGTGGAACGGGTGTAATATAAGAAATAGTGATAAAATGGATAAGCTTCAACTGGAAGCAGCACGAATTATTACTGGTTTGCCCCGATACGCCAGTAAAGAATCTTTATTTTATGAAACAGGGTGGGAATCCTTATGTTCTAGACGAAATCGTAGGCAATATGTTTATTTTATAATATACATAACGACAAAACCCCAGAGTACCTGAGGGACTGTCTATCTGAATTTTATTCAGAAGGCGCATATACTGGTATGCTCAGAAACGTACCTCAGTACAGAATACCAAGGTGTAGACTAGAAACCTTTTCAAAGTCGTTTTTCCCTTCTACAATCCGCTCTTGGAACTCATTAAATATGCATATTAGATCTGCTCAGTCCAAAACTGATTTTAAAAATCTTTTAAGACGTCAAAATTTATCTTTACATGTACAATCATACTTTCTTATTGGTGATCGAAATACAAATATTTTACATACTAAACTAAGACATAGATGTAGCTCTTTAAGAGCTGACCTATTTAGAGTTAACCTGGTGAACGAACCTGACTGTTCTTGCGGACATCCATTGGAAGATGCAATCCATTATTTTCTAGAATGCCCCCTTTACCTAAATCAGAAAGTTAACCTTTTTAGAGTACTTCAGCCTATTATAGCGGTATCAATTGAAGTCATTTTATTCGGATCACCCTTACTCAGTGATGAACATAATATCATGATATTTAGAAGTGTTCATAGTTATATAAATAAAACCAGACCATTCTGGGAATAATATTTTTAGTTTTGTTACTTAAAAACAAATAATCTTCGAATATATGTACTCTCATCCTTTATACCTTTATACATTGTATTTTCTATTTACTATCACATTAACTTGTATGTATGTTCTTCATTATTGTTATTATATTATGTATTATTGTTCCTTGTACTTATTTATTGTATTTTGAACTTGCTGTCATCTTGTGTAGCTACATAATATTATTGCTATGGAGAGGGATTGTAAGTTGTTATAACTTGTGTCCAATCCATTTGTTACTTAGAAAATAAAATATGTTTAAACTAAACCTCTTTTTGCGTGTAATAGGTATAAGTGTCGTATGTTATTCCAATATTTTGAAAGTTGATTTCTGTTGTTATAAACCGTGAAGCGGGCTATTTATAGATGCTATAAAAACACATCTCAAAAATATATACAAAAATGTATATATAAGCCCAGTCACATTTCGATAGACCTGTGCTGGCGTCTGATTGTTGCCGACACATTTTTGCATGAAAAGAGTGACACAAATCGTATTGGAAATAAGATATAACGATGTAAATCTAATATCGCTGACTACTTTTTTTGTTAAAAGCCAAAGAAGGACATATATATTTATTATGACTAGCCTATAAGACTAAGTAACAATCTGTTAAGGACCGTTGCTGTTTTCGTGATGAATCTATAAATATATATCAAAGAAGAACATTATACAAACCAGTAAGAAATTAATGTAAAAGAGTTTTACCACGTGAGTTTTGCATTTTGTGTTGATTAATTTAATAATATTTATTATCAATTTTTGTGTTGACCACATTGTTATTTAATCCGATAGCAATACGTCAAATCAGTCCAATCTTTCACAATCCGTAAATTGACGGATTTGAGGCGATTTGACATACCTGACGGATTGATTTGTACTGATCGCCCCAATCGGTCTATTCAACGTCCAGTCATTGACATTGACGGACTGATTGATGCATAAATGTTTCGAAATGCAAACATTAATTCGCAATTTTTTGAAGATTAAAGATGTCAAAATGTTATTTCCCCTACCGGACGCATGTTATTTCTTGCTCGTTTTACGTAAGTAAACTAGTCTAAAGATAGAAATGATCAAATGATAAAAATGAAAGTTCTCCAAATGTAGACAGTGACGGAATATAAACACATGATGCCAGCGGGTTAAGTAAATGATGATCTTAAAACATAGGAAAGTGTTGTCAGGGCAGTGTAATAATAGCAGGGATCAATGAAGCCTTAATCGGTTGCGTTAGGGAAGTACTTCTTTGGCTCAATCGGTTAGAGCGCTGACTTCAGTCGCAGAGGCGAGGGTTCGAATCCCACCGGGGTACCATTGATGATTTTCACAACAATGGCGCTGCGAGCAACAACTATTGTATCGGAGAATAGTGTCTGGAAGTGAAAAATTAGCTTGGTGACCAATTTTGGCGCATGATGGCGATGCACATTTAGGACGAACATGGACACTTGCGTAGTGCAAGGATATGGCCCAAGAGGTTCCGAGTGCCAGGTGTGGCTCGGCAGTAAATTATTATACAGTAGAGGACCTGTAATAGCAGGAATAAATGCAGCCTTAATCGGTTGCATTAGGGAAGTACTTCTTTAGCTCAATCGATTAGAGCGCTGACTTCAGACGCAGAGGCGAGGGTTCTTGTCCCGCTGGCACCGTTGATGATTTTCACAACATCATTGCCAAAAATTCCAAAAATCCACACACACACACACACACACACACAATGACGTCAAATAATATTAGGCATCATGAGCAAAGGCGTAAAATGTTTTTTTCCATTGCGCTTTTCCGGTTGTTTGAATTGTTTGTATGTTGTATGTTTGAAGTTGTTTTAACACCATTTTCAAAATTATCACCCATGATAATATGGCATCGATGATTTTTTTTATTGGACAAGACTTAGAATACCCAGAGCAAACCCAGCCCTTCGACCGGAAAACTGGTATTTGTAGCAAATTTAGGATGAGTCGAGCACACCCTCCTATCTGTAAAACGCTGAAAAAGAACATTTGTCGCACTTTTACTAGTATACCAAAAAACCAAAAACAATACAACAATGGTAAAATACAACAAGATTTGCGACGCTCGGGATAAAATAATACGACATAAATGGTCACCCCGTGGTAAAATAATGATAAACCACAGCCTCCGTGAATTATTTCTGAAGCAACCTGTTTAACAGATTTATTAGATAAATTGTAAAATTGCAATCTCAACTACTGTAGTAAATGAAATGCTGGATTTGCAAGAAATTGATAGTAACATCAAAATAACAGACTAGAACTCTGCTAATACTACAATTCCGTTCAATTAAAAACAGTATACAATCATAAATCAATGGATAATTTATTCTGCTTATGGAAAACAGCGTTCTAATTAAATGTAAGTCTTTCTCGCATTTTTGTTCGCGTCTTCCACGACGCGAAAAAACAAAAAGGGAGAGCAAGTGATATTTTTTTTATTTTTCCAACATATTTTAAATTGGCTTGATGGGAGAAGCGATTCAGACCGGTGCTTGACTTAAACATAATTTAGGGAGGCACCAAAAAAGGAAAATCAGGGTAATAGGAAAGACACATATTTTATTTTGGCCTTATCGATCAACTTGAATACAAATTCATACTGCAATTTAATTATTGATTTTTTCTTTCTTCGCTAAGTTGTATAAATATTATACCATTAACAAACTTAAGGATCATCTGCTTCACTATGAATTTATTTATTCTCTCTTCACTGAGTTGTAAAGAACAAAGCATCGTCTGCTCCACGATAAATCTACAAATAAATTGTAAATCAGTAATCAACTGAACTGTACTTTAACAATATGTATATACTTGTTTTTATATGCAAAATTGTTCACCCAATAGGAGAAGACATATTTATTTCTATACAAAGAAGTCTATCAGTATTAAAAATCGTCAAAGTTGAAGCCGAATATTTGTGAATCTATCTTTAAAGTGTTTAACTACGAAAGCCCTAAGGCTCATTCGAGAATCGAAATTGAAATTCGAGATTCGAGATTCAAAATTCGAAACTCGAGATTCGAAATTCATTATAGTTATAACCAATCAGATTGCATGTGACATAATTGTCTACCAGTCAGAATATTTCTTATAGAAACGTAGCAACGTGCTATCAAGTTCGCGGGTTTTGTGCAATATAATTGTGTTCATTAAAATTTTTTTTATTTAGGCTTTTAACCGTGACTGAGTAGTTTCAGAGGATTTGTGCTGACAAGATAATTAATGGGTATTTTTAGCACATTTCTAAGTTCAAATTAAGGGCCAAAATAAGCCAGTGACGGATCCAGAAATATCGAAAAACGGAGGGGGGCCACTAACTGGCTAAGGGGGCCACTTTGATTATGCTTCAATGATTTCCTATATATATCCAACCATTTTTTCGTCAAAAGGGAGGCGGCCCAGGCCCCCTCTGGATCCACTACTGATAGCCTCCCCCCACCCACAAATTTGAGGAGAGAATGCCCTGGTAATATGCACAACTAAATATGTTGTTCCTACTATATACCAAGTTTTGTGAAACTCCATACAGTAGTTTCAAAGGAGTAGCTCCGACAAGATGATAAATAAGTATTTTCAACAAATGTTAAGTTCAAAGGGTCATAACTCCCACGAACATTTGAAGATCAAAATTCCCTGGTAACATGCACAACTACATATGGTGTACTTCCTACACACCAAGTTTTGTTGAATTCCGTTCTACAGGCACATTCTTGTTTCTTGATTTGTAAAATCAAGATGTCATTGTGAACTGAATTAATTTGATAAAATAACAAATAAAGCTTATCAATTTTATTTTTTTTAACAAAAAGATGTTGAAAACAGTCATTCTTTGACAAATGTGTGGACGGTTAAAACCCCAAATAAAAAAAAATTTCAGAACACAATTATATAAATATATATATATATATATAAGAACTATTCTGGTTGGTAGACGATTATGTCACACGCAATCTGATTGGTTTTAACTATATTGAATTTCGAATCTCGAATCTCGAGTTTCGAATTTCGATTCTCGAATCTCAAAGAGCCTTCTGGGCTTTCGTATCTAACTGATCAAATTTAAAGGTTTTTTTATTTATTAGACGACCTTTAGACCAATTTCAAACATTTTACCTAACAGTTTATTATAGTTAATATGTGATTTATTTTCTTCTTAAATAATTTCATATACTTATTCACAATGCTAAATAATTACACAGTAGATAGTGGATTTTACCAATTGCTTAAAATTCGGACTGCCTAAGGGCCATGTAATAACCTCTGATATTGATGTATACCGGGCAAAAGGCAAGGTCCCTACACGTTTTCCTGGTCCCGTCTAGGCCCCGGGGGCTGTCGAATTTTGCGGTACTGCCATCGGTTTCATTTACTACTGTGTTTATTGCACTGAGGTACAGTATCAACACTTTCATTCTGGGTTCGTTTATCTATTATGGACCGGTCTGATATTCTGGTATACACAAATATACACTCAGTCTGATAGTTAGCAGTCAATAGCGAACAAATAGGATTTATTGCCTTCATACCATTTTTTCTTTATTTCAGTCGATCGTTTGTAAACCAATGAAATGTAAGAATTTGTTACTGATAAGCAATATTATCAGATTATTGCATGACATTTTTGATATCATACATGTATGTATATCATATAAATTATTAGGCCTATGTTTGATATTATCTCAAGAGCCACAAGCGATAATGATAGGTGATATCAAAAATGTAATGTAATAGTCATTTTATCATATTCGTTCAGGAAAAATGAAATAGACTGGGATATATTAAAATCATCGAGTCATAGTGCCGGAATATCTTCGCTTTTCCTGTGCTTCGAATTAGTTTCGAGTCACTTATACTTAAAGTCACCGCTTCTGAGGTTTTTTAGCGTGACAATTGAAACTGCTAACCGCGTTTTGTGGAGCTTATGCTCCTTTCGTAGATTCAAAATGGTGCATATTGAAATAAACAATTATTTTCCACGTCTAATTAGCGTTTTTAAAATGCGGCGGTTTTTCATTTCGATAAGGTTATGTTCCATAGTATAATTGACTTAAATTAAAACGGAAGTTTAAGTTAGGAACAATTGATTATTATCTTTTTTTAAATCCTTCGGGTCATGTCGTCTGCAGTTGAGGTGGGGAAGGTCTCGGGGTTTGTCTGCCACGACGGCTGACAAAGTTTTGTAAACAACCCTCTTTAAAAACAAAACTCAAGGACGATTTGTGAACTGTAAAGAAAAAAGGCTAGTAAGAAATATAAACAGGTCGTCATAAAGAATGTAAGCAAAAAAAAAACTGATCGCACGTAGGCGACTTTTAGTATAGATGATATTTTCAGATAGGTCGCGGTTTTTGTGTTTAAGTTTTGATTGACTCGATATAATAATCCACAATATTGTCTATTCCTGATGCAATCTTCTCCTGCATGTCGTCTGCTTTATCGTTAGACACCTTATTTGTAATATATGTAAAGTAAAGGAAAGTATAGTCAACATTTTACATATTTTTTACAATATTAAGACAATGTTTAAATCTCATGTTTATGACATTTTACCGCAACAGTAGACCATTATGATTTCGTTAATTCCTGTCAATGGCAGCAACTCATTGTATTAAAAATCTTACATCTGGTATGGAAAAGTATCTACTGTTCTTAAACTACATCCGCCTATCATGACTTACTGAAATGCTCCTTTTTTATTGAGCATATATAGCGACATTTGATTTAACTTTAAATGTTCCTTGTCCTGCATTTACATGTACTATACTACCTTGCCATGCATGCAATTTAACAAAATATCGGTGACACGTGCTTATTTTAAACCAGATATTGCAATAGTTAATGTATAGCTGGTTTGGCAAACGTCTGCAAGGAGAACCTATATACAGTCTCTGCATATGTTTTTGTAATACTGACAGGTATGAATGACATAATGCAATAATGTTATGTTAGCGTTATCCTGTGATAGGTAATTCCATTACTGAAAATTAAAAACATGTAAATCTAGAAGGTCAGTTACATTCTCGTTTAATTAGATTTATCTCGAATTGGCTAGAAGGTAGGTTAAACCATTGCTATTTTGCCCTATATATTCCTTGAAAAGTACACTTTCTCATAATGACATTACGATAAATGAATAACAAATACGAGGAGTATTCAGGCAACGGTAAATCAAACGTAGACAAAAGCATAGTAAACAAAGAAGACAATAACAAAACAAACAGCCACATAACTGTTATGAGGTACTGATTAATTTGGCCTTTGATTTGTATTTTTATTTGTTTGGCCTTATATGTATATTTTATTGTATACATCAAATCTTAATAAGTAATTACATAGTAATTTTTTACAATGGTTGTTATCTTTTTAATTGAGAAAACGAACTGTGAAGAATATTCTACAACTGTTTACCACGACATAAAAATAAACACAAGTCAGCTACAAAATTCATTCAACAAAAGGACATTCCATCATCTATAGAATTCACGAACAATCATTTAGCAGCTATAAACTTGGATACATTTGAGAAGATTATATTTTGGTTGGACTTTCATTCGTATTGTTGAATAGTGCGGAACATTTGATTTAACATTTCATACAAGTGGACTTATTAATTCATTTAGTCTCATGTTGGCTAATTTAAAGGTTATTTTTACCTGTACAAGTTACTTAATACAAAAACCAAAAATGACTAAAACGAACACCACTAAAAACTGGGAGTGGGTACAGGTGTTCCGGAAAGATAAGCAAATTCTTCTGCTCATCTCATGGCACGCGTCATGTTACAGGTTAACATCTGATAATTAGTTATATCCATGGTAGTCATATTCTAGTCAAGAAAATCTCAAAATCAAAGTTCAGAAGTGACCTCGACCTTAGGCCTCTAATCGTATTATCATTACAACTCAAAAACTATAAAAGATAGAAGAAGACAATACATGGGAAAAATACTCTCATAAAGACCCTCATTTGGTACATTTGGTCCGAAACTGCAATAAAGCCTATTAGAGTTAAAGCCTTGGACTTATTTAGATTAATCGGTTTTTTTTTGTAACAACTTGAAAACGGTTAAAGATAATATATTAAACATATAGATTTAATATGAACACCGAGTCAAATCTTTCAACTTGAGCCCAATTTCAAAGGTCACGGGTCCAAAGTCATACCAAAGCAACATGGTAACTACTATAAAAAGTCTTTAGCAACCATATATTTTTAAAATCAGGATTATGTACCTTCATGAAATGTGTCATTTTACAACCGGAAGTGGTATTTTGTCCCTGGCAACGGCCACAAAAGTTCTTGTCAACCATGCATTGTTTTACTAAGGACCACAGAAAGAGTCTATTCCGGCTATAAAATTGCCCAGCAATCTATGTAGCCAAGGTTAAAATATTAATATTAATTTCTTACAGGAATCTGGGAAAGACCTTTCTAATTGTTCTTGAACAATTAGCACCATCTTAATTTATGTAAGTTTATTCCCATTAGTGTCTTTCGTGAATGTCTGTTCCATAGTTTCCGTCTGACGTGTTTGTCTCTCTGTGTGTATTTTTATGATTTTTCATCACGTCTTGGCATTTTGCAAATTACTGTGTTGAAAGGGTGTGGAATTTGATAATTGAATGATGGGCGTTCAATGTTCCAGTAATCCAAAGCATATTTTGTTCGAATTTACATAATCTCGTTGGTTATTTGATCGTGGTTTCTCACAACTTTCAACTATTTTTCACCTATATCATGATGTCCATGTTTTTATTGGGAAGGAAATCAGTTAAAATCTCCGACCTTCGGTATGAAACCTGGGAATACTTCTTAATTTAGTTTGGATCAAACACACCCAAACCACAGTAAGAAACAGTGTAACAGACGAATTTCTATTACATGTAACAACAATCTTATGTTATTTTGTCTGATTCAAAATAGACAGCCCGGTACCGTATAATATTGGTTATAAACATATCCATGGATTATCTTTATTACATGGTGAGTTCCTTGTTGCGTAGGCGCATTAACGACCCACGCAGTGTATATTGGCGAGGATGCTATGAAGAATGTGGAGTTTTGGTACATTTACGAAGGCAAATTTATTGCATGTCAATATTTTGCAAGAAATATTAAAATATACTCAACTATTGTAAACAAACTAAAATGAATAGCACATACGAAAGCCTAGAAATAGAAGTGCATAATATAATATTGTACGCTTTTGATGAACACTAATTTCGACCTGGGTGTTTTTTGCTTGTTTGACTGGTGTTTTTCGCCAATTTCAGCAACTCTTCAGCTGCATCATGGCGCCCAGTTTATTGGGGAGCTGGCGTACCTGGAGAAAACTGGCAATACTTGTCAATTAAGATTGGAGCCAAGTACACACTTACCACCGCGGTTCCCAATTTCGACCTTGTAGTAATCGAACAAATGTTTATTTTCCTTGTCTGACCATAAAGTTTTATAAAGGCAATCAATAAACTCTAAAGATTTGACCTTAACATATTTATGTTGCTGTTTATATCATTTGCGCACATATCTGTCTTTTACAACGCTGTAGGACATTATTTTGCTTTTATAAATAATTTTGGGAACTAATTTTTTTGAAGAAAAATGTTTTTACCGCTATAAATACCCATTCATCTTTAATAGCGCATTTTCAATATCGTATTATCAAACATTATTTTTTAGGAAATTCTCAATGTGTAAACTCCGGGACTCATTTACAAAACTAAATATCACGTTGGTAAGGGAGTCACCAGTTAACACAATGATTATTTCATACAAAATAGTGTTTAATCCTTATATTTCCATAAATAATAGTTGTCCAGACTTTTAGAGTAAATAACTTTTACTGAAACCAATCTAGACTTAAAAATTTACCTTGTCGTGACAGCATAGTACAAAAGGAATCTCCGTTCTGTAGATATCAAAAGCAAAATGAAAAAAATAATATATTTTTTTGTTGACATTTACTTGTATATAAAATATCACAAGATTTAATTAAAAATCATTGCTACAGACAAAACCCGATTCCCTCTCCCTTCACAAAACGCCAGGAGGACGCCATCTTGTTCATATTGCATACAGAAAGCCGTACGCTCTAAGGACATATGAATACCTAAATTATCTGAGATGACATGACGTGCTTTATCCAATCAAAATACTGGCTTTAAATGGATTCCAGCATGAATAGAATAATATTCCTTTTACTGCGCTTCTAATTGGTTACAATGTTACGTAAGTATGTGAAACGTTTCTGTAATGGAAACAGTGGTTATTACAAACAAACTGTTAATTATTAGTCAAAATGGGAGAAAAACACCCGAAGGACATTAGAATCTGGTAACAAAGCAATGCCCGGTTTGGTGTGTGAGACGCACAACATTTGATGACATTTTTTCAAGTTTTATCTATTCATAGCATATAGTAAGATACTTTTTTCAGAAACCAGTTGATACATTAGAACGAATAATTATTTGATTTTCCTCTACAAAACTATAGATCTGTTTTGCTGTCAATCTAAAATAAGTCATGGCCAATAGGGACCAAAAATGTGTACTGAACAGATTTCTTTCAAAGATTTATGCCATAAAGTACCACACGATAAATCTGTGTTACCTACACAGCATAACAAAAGCACAAAATAGTGCATTTTCATTTATTTCTTATAAAAATTCGTACTACATTGCTTATCAAACATCATTTGTAATGAAGGGTTCATTTTCAAAAAATACTTTCAAGATTATCACTGCATGATATTTTATATATGGTGAGATTATCACGATTATTAGAAGTTAATGCTCGGTGTTTTTTTATTTGTTTGTTTGTTTAAATTGTTTAAAACCACTTTCAGCAATTTTTTAAAGCATGTCGCTATATCATGGCGTCCAGTTTTTATTTGGGCGGAAGCCGGAGTACGCAGATAAAACCCCCGACCTTCGGTAGGAAAACTGGCAATCCTTGGCAATTAAGATTAAAGTCGTGTGCACCCTTCCCGCATTGAAAATCGAACCGACAGCGTCGGTGATGACAGGCCAACTGATCAATACTAGACTCAAACACTTGGCCACCGAGCCCCTGTGTTGTTTTCTTATTGATGCAATCACTTTTGCTCATTAATGTATTTTTGGCAAATAACCGTTACGTTGCCATATGGATTCAGGCATATTTAATTGTTTTTTTTAATATAAATTTGTCTCGGTGCAGTCTCACAGAAATAATCCGGATGCGATTTATGTACGCGATAAATTAAAGGTTGTTTCCCTTTTTTCTGGGATGAACTAATGTGGTACCAGTTTTTATTTACATTTTAGTTACAAATGACTCACAACAATGATTTGTGCATATACCTGAGATCGTCGAAACATCGGCAAATTATAGTTTTTTAAAACTGATTAATTGGTTGGTTTAACATATATCGTGGCCAGATTTTAGCTTTTTGCAGAACAAGCGCAAGATAACAAACAATAAATCAACCGGGTAAACTGGATTGCCCAACAGGATCACAAATGTGATTGCGAATGACAGAATGGGTTATTAGGTTGAGAAGGAAATTTTAGCTTTTTGTAGTGACTGCCTACACTTTTTCGAAATATGCACAAGTGGTATTTAGCATGCAAGGAACTTGACACATTCAAAGACACTCCAAGAAGTTAACTATGTAAAACCTTGTTTCCTCTCAGGCTTTTAACAACAGCCTAGACTGGAAGTGATAACCTGGAAGACGGTGAGTACCAAACATTCTTTCGGAAGACCTTAATTACGCACGAAATTGTCACCTACCGGGCAGATTTTGTTTAAAATATACTTAAGTTCTTAAAATGTAGCGGTTTCATGACATTGGAGACGTAACGATAGGATTTCCCACGAAGTAAAATCAATTTGGAGCTGAACTAACAAGAAAACCCTGTAGATAGGGACAAGTCATGTTTTTTACTGTTTGAAAATAGGCGGATACACACTATGTTTATTCTCTTCAATTACATAACAAATTCATCCTGTATCATTCGATAACACATGTAAAATCGATATTTCAGGTCCCATGGATAAGCAATGTGTGTGTATTTATTAAGGTATATTCTTTATATGTTATTTTTGTGACGGCGGTCGAGAGCAAATGACTATAAACGGGCAGACGGATTCAGTGATGCTGGCTTTAGTCCTCAAAATCACATAAACACTAATTGTACTAATCTAAATTTTATTAAATATATATACATCTCAATTATCTAGAGTCAATTTTACAACATAGTAGGAGGAATTCCTTTCACAAAATTAGGACCAAACATAACATTCAGGATATTCTAAATCCTATCGGCCAAACGCACATGAGGTAACCGTTGAATATAATTCAACATAGTGAAATAACTAACGAATAATCCACCGCAAAAAAAGCATAAATCCCATAACACAGAACACAGACTTATACAAAGTCACAGGTTAATCTATTAACCATTAAGTACATCCAAAAACATCTCATGGCTCATATCATAATAACACCAAAGAACCTACTCTAACATTGCCACAACTGCCTCCAAACAAACAAACAACTTTGAACTTATATACCCAAGCCTAATCACCTGAACTCAATTATCTCCCTAATTTCTCCTAACTTTCTACTAAAATTCTCCTAACTTCCTCCTAAAATTCTCCTAACACTTACATCACCATAATAGTAAACGAACCATAAATCAGTTTAAACATGCATATATAGAACTGATAAAAGATATCATATTACTACTTTCACTACTCACAGACTAAGTCAATGACTTTAACACATGGACAATACATAGATTACACTATCAAGACTAAAACAAAGTTGCTTATCAATTAAACACAAATTATTTAACTAATAAACTACTTATTAAGGTCAAATAAGGTCTATTTACATGTTATTCATGTGTTTTATATGAAATGAGTGGTTGTAAATCTGATTGTTTTCTGAAGATACGGAAGAATTCAAGTTATTCACCTTTGCCCATATTTTACGTATTTAACAATACGCGGATCTTTTAGAGGATCATTTTTGCCAGGTTACCGATGGCTCCGATATAGTTAGGTCTACAAACCCGACTAGTAAGGTAATTTTACTCTGAGTTGTGAAGACATATATTTGAAAAAAAGGAAATAGTTACTATTAATACGTTATAAAAACTGTAAACACTGTAATTGTATTTTTGCGTATGAAAACATTCAATAAAAATATTTTGATAAAAAACACTTATTCATTTTTCAACGTTTGCTTTAAATTTTTGAATAGCATTAACTTCTTATTCTTAGCTGCCTTATTTGTAATAGATCGATTACAGCTAATCCGCAGATAGATGCGATAAAAGAACGCCGTTTTTGGCAGTGTGGTTACTTTTTCACTACACAATTGAAATTCATTTGATAGTCATTAGTTATTCCTTTGCCGTTTGTAAGAAAACCTTTCGATATTCGTTAGACATTTTAAATGAGAGTTTCAGCAGTATTTAACAATACCATTTATTCTAGTTTATATTGGGATGCATCATAAATAAATAACCAATACCTCCGGTTTTTAAGTATTAATGTATGTGTTCCGCTTGGTTCCGCATTAGGACCTCTTTTTTTGTTTATTATATAGAGGTCTCTATTGAGTCAATCACAAGACTGGTATCGGATGACACGTTTTTTATGTAAAGTTCTAACTCAGTGAAACTTTAGAAATTGTTGTTCACCGCGATTTATACCTATTTGATACATGGTCATTATATAGTTATGAAATGAGGCCTCTTCACAAGTCAGGGTTTCTGTATCCACATGTGTCCACGAAACCCTGACAAACTTAGCTAGCAAATTCCCGGGCTAGAAGATCAAACTTAAAGCTATGAGAGACCTTTATTGATGTTCGTTTTATATGCCCCATAGAAATTTTAAAGACCTCAAAAACTTGAGAGACTCTATCAACAAACTGTTTTGAAAACAACAAAAGCAAACACGTTATTTTAGCAGGAGACTTCAACTGTCCAGATATCGATTGGGATAACCTTACTGTCAGACAAGGTGCACAAGACCGGGAAATACAACAGACACTGATAGATATTACTGTAGATTTTGGACTCACAAATATGCACAAAGAACCTTCTCGTTACAACAATATCATAGACTTAGTCCATACAAACAGCGTTTTATAGCAGGATCGTCTAAGTGTACTACCAAAACACTATCGCAACTCCTGACCACTATTTTGACAGTAAAAACGGGGCTTAATTCAAAAAGATAGCGACACTTTTTACTCCAGGAGTGGAATAAATGAAATGTGGATATTAAAAAATTCAAAAGACCTAATAGACATTTTGAGGTCTGGATCGCTCTCTTTCACATTGTAACAGCATTAAAACATTTGATTTTTCGACACTCTATACGGCCATCCCTCATATCCAGCTTAAAACTTGGCTTAAAGATCTTATAAAACGCTGCTTTTTCAAGAAAAACGGAAAGAGACGATGCAAATACCCAGTAATTAGTCATTACAGAACTTACTTCGTCATTAATGACTCTAAATCTACTACTAAATATACTGAAGACCAAATCTGTCATATGTTAGATTTTCTGATTGACAATATATTCGTCATGTTTGGAGGACATGTTTTTCAACAGACTGTTGGTATTCCAATAGGTACTAATTGTGCTCCTCTCCTCGCCGACCTGTTTTTGTACTCTTATGAGGCTGAGTTCCTAGAAAGCCCGCTGAAGAAGAAAGAAAAGACACTGGCCCAGACCTTTAATTTAACATTCCGCTATATTGATGATGTTTTGTCCCTCAACAATGCTAAATTTACATTCAATTTACCCTAGCGAGCTTGAAATTAAAGACACCACCAATACACTAAGCTCAGCCTCTTACTTAGACCTGCTTCTAGGAAAACTACAAACTAGACATTACGACAAACGTGATGACTTCAACTTTCCAATTGTCAACTTCCCGTTCATCGATAGCAACATTCCAGCAGCTCCAGCGTATTGTGTGTACATTTCACAACTTATACGTTATTCTAGATCATGCGATTGGTATTCCGATTTTCTAGACCGATCCCTGTTGTTGACTGATAAACTACTCAAACAAGGGTTTGTTGCACCTAGGTTGATGTTATCTCTCCAGAAGTTCTATGGTCGTCACCATGACTTAATTGATCGTCATGGGAAATTAGTGTCTAAAATACGATCTGACATGTTTGCTGAGTCAAAGATAGTGATTCCTATTCCTGGATTTGACTTTTCCCTAGACATGATAATGAGTAACTCGACGGGTGTCTAATTAGAGGCAGGCACTGCTTACTCGTCCGGAGCACCCGAGTGCACCCATGGTTTTTATTGGGTTCCGGTTACTCTCTTTCTGTTTCTTGTGTTTTTGGTTTTTATGTTGCGTTTTGTCTATATCCGAATTTGTAACTGTCCCTTGACTTTTGGCTCTTTTTGTTCGGTCGGTTTTCTTTGCTATTTTTCTTAGAACTTACAAATAATCCATCACTGTGTAAATCATCAACTAGCATACCTGGTATAAGTGATTATGCATGGTAGTTACCGACTTTGATATCATTCCTCATCGTATAAATCAACAGAAACGTAAACGTTACATCTATGGGAAAGCTGATTGGGAATCAATCAACTACGAAATGGATAAACTGTCAATTACGATTGAAACACTCAATATCAATAATACACCAGTTAACGAACTATGGTCCACACTAACCTCTACAATTTCAGACACTGTCGACAAGTATGTACCTTCAAAACCTGCTCATCTAGAAAATCTGTACCTTGGTTAAACCGCCCTCTTCGTCGTATGCTTAAGCGTAAATCCGGATTATACAAGCATGCCAAGAAGTCTAAACAGTGGAAGGATTTTAAGGCATTTCCAAAATAAATGCAAGAAGGAATTCAAAAAAGCAGAGGTGAACTATATCAATAACACCATTTTACAAGGGTTAGAGGAGAACAATACTAAACCGTAATCCAGACGTCAAGACAAACTAGGTATACCGGCACTAAAACAAGAAGGCAACTTAGTCAACAACAACAATGAGAAAGCAGACATTCTGCCACAACAATTCAAATCTGTGTTCACCACAGACAACACCACCACACAACCTACCAGCAAAACCATCAGACACCATCTCACATCACTAAAAATTACAACTGAAGGAGTTGAGAAATTGCTATCAAATATCAAGCCATTCAAAGCTATTGGACCAGACAACTTACCAAACCAGCTCCTAAAAAACTGCTCTAAACAACTTGCACATGGCATGAGAACTATATTCCAAACATCTATAGACACTGGTACCTTACAATCTGACTGGCTAAACGCCAACATCACACCTGTATTCAAGAAAGGGAATGTACACCTACCAGAGAACTACCGTCCCGTATCGCTTACATGTGTGAGCTGCAAACTATTAGAACATATTATCTGTAAACATCTACTTAAACATCTTGAGAAAAACTGTATTTTGACATCACTTCAACGAGGCTTCCGATCTAGCTTTTCATGTGAAACTCAGCTACTTATCAAGATGAATGACCTACTTCAATACTTTGACCAAGGTAACAAACTGATGTAATAATCCTAGACTTTCGAAAGCTTTCGATAAAGTGCCTCACAAAAAACTTCTCTCAAAACTGGAATCCGTTGGAATAGACGGCCCAATACTCAAGTGGCTAGGGATGTTTTTATGTCAACGAAGCACGAGAGTCCTAGATGATGGTGAACATTCAGACTCAAAGTTGCATCAGGAGTTCCGCAAGGGACTGTCCTAGGTCCCCTTATGTTTCTTTGCCACATTAATGACCTTCCAGATACAGGCAAGTCACACGTTAGTCTCTTTGCAGATGATTGATTGCTTTATAGGAAAATCCAAACCAAACAAGACCATCTCTTCAAAAAGACTTGCAATCACTTGAACAATGGGCGCTAAAGTGAGGCATGAGGTTTAACGCCAAAAAGTGTTATCTGCTTAGTTTCAACAACAAATCATCACACTTCTACGAACTGGATAACCACATACTCAAACAAGTTCAGCAAAACCCATACTTTGGTACTGAGGTGTTGGTACCAGCTATTCCACCCGAATCTGTGCTGACTCCAGAAAGATAGAAACGTAACATCAGAGCTAAACAATATAGTGACTATAAATCAGACAATATCGTCAACAAATTTGAACATAAAAATACCAAGTCATAATAGGCAAGACAGAACAGTACAAAAACTCTTTGTTCGTCCGAACAACTTCTAACTGGAATAAGCTACCAAATTCTATAGTCTGTGCATCATCAGTTAAGAGCTTCAAGGCAGCTCTCCCGTCGTGTTATTAAACCCGACTGCTCTCTCTTCCCGTTGCCATTGATACCAGAATTGGTCCTGCAACGTACTTATCCAAATCCAGATCCAGACGTCAATCCTTCAAAATATCAACCAATGAAATTGCGTGAAAGAAGCAAGTGTTTGGCAGTAGTCATTATTACTCATTCTTGAGTTGGAAGAAAACTTAATGCAACTACCAAATAACAAACTATTAACACTACTGTACAAAATACACTGATTTTCACATGGTCTGTGCAACACATCCGTTCGGTTTATTTACAATCAACATCGGGATATTCCCTAACCAAGTAGTGAATGAAAGCGAGATGTTGATTTGTTACATTAAGATATGCTGTAGCCAATCAAAATAGTGACTTCTAGCCCGGGAATTTCCTAGCTAAGTTCGTCAGGGTTTCGTGGACACATGTGGACACAGAAACTCTGACTTGTGAGGTAGGTAAGAGATCAGTTTCAAAATAATCAACTCGGTACATGTTAGCAGTAAAAACATCCCACAAATTGCCTAAGTAACTACTTAAGATAGCAATGCTTAAAAAACTCAAATATTTACGTAAACGTTACTCTCTTTGCAAAATTTACTTAACATGTAGATGACCGATTATGGAGTATAGTTGCCAGTTGTGTAATGGTTGTGGGAATGAACTTTCAGAACACTTGACGAAAATGCAGTTAGAAGCAGCCAGCTTAGTAGCCGGTCTCCTATTTTATGCTTATGTTATGTGTGTTATATAATGTAAATGAAAAGTTTCCCTAGTGATAATTTCAGTATTCTATGATATGGACTTAAAAAGACAAATCTTTCCTTATTTTCACCGACACTTTGAATGTGGAATAAAACTAATTGATTATTTACCAAACAGTTACTCTTTTCACAATTTAAAAAAGCACTTGCATACAAAAAATGTCAATACCTAAATGGGTTCATACTGGGACTAGAAAAATGAATATACTTCATACACGAATGTGACACAATTTTATTTTCATTGAAGTTTGATCATTTCGCTGCAACTTAAGAAGCGACGCTTTTTTTTTATTTGGTTCCTCAGTGTGAGAACATTTTTTTTATTTTGAATGTCTTCAATTTACTTTGTCGTCGGTCAATATAATTTTTCAAGGTTCATATAAACGAATCTTTAATGGTCCCTAATTTTTATTTTACATATAAAAACACAACTGAAATTGCAATTATCTTTAAATTTGTAGTCGGTACACCCGCCATATGGTTTATGTCGGTTCTATACTGAAATTAAGCAGGAACAAATATCCCGGATCTATGTATACAATAGAGTAGTGTAAAAAAGAAACATAGCGTCAAAATTCGTTTGGTTGTAAGAATATCCTCGTTAAATTTTCTGAAACGCACGTGATTGGCATTGCGTTGATACATGTATTTCAAGAACTGTCCATAATTTCATGTTCTCTTTTTGTTTTTTTTTAGTTGTTTCTCCTTTTGTAAGTTAATTTTGTTTAATCTGCATCTTTGCTACACAAGAATTTATATAAGAATAAAGATTTCATTTAAATTTATTGCATATAATATTATACAATTATAGCCTTTTGGTGAGGTCGATAAAAACATGTATCGACTGAACCCTAAAAGGCTATAATTGTTTTATGATAATACCATGGAAATGTTTTGTAGATTTTTCATTCTTTTAGTCAAATTGAAGCAATTTAAGAAGAACTCAAGTCAAACAATTAAATATTTAGTTCAACAAACAATTTTAACAAAGAAATAATTCAACAACAAATGAATTAATTATTGTTTTGGCAAAATGTGGTAGTTGATTGTCACATTATTGCAATTATACATTAACGGCATAGGAAACTGGTTCATTGTTTTACTCTTGACATTTACATTAGACCTCATCATCTGTGTGGGTTGGAAAACTTCAACAGGCATTGACTGTAGAATTTCATCAATTCCATCATCATTGCAAATATCAGACAATAATGTTTCTTCCTGGGAGTTTGTTAGGGGCTGAAGATCAAAGTTGCTGTTAATGTCTTTTAAAATTTCACTTGGATCATTTTCTGGTTTCCTTAAGCTTGATGTAGACTTTTCTTTTATCCTCTCAGCAATTTTCTCTGACATTAGTTTCTTTGTATTCTCGTCAGTTTTTCCAGAGTATGTTGTAAGTGACGATTCAGACTTATGACCCGTTACTGACATAATATGTCGCGATGGGAACTGAGCCGCATCCAGAACATTTACAGTTGTTGCCCTACATGAATGGTTGGTGTAAACTTTGTTTAAACCACATTTTATACTAATTTGATTCATAAATGTTCCCAACTTGTTGTGTCCAAGAGGCACATTATCGTAATAAATGCCATCCTTTGGATAGGTTCTAGCTTGTTGGAACAAGCGATCACATCTCGGGTTAAGTCGTCTGATATATTTAACAAAACTCCTCACTGGACATCTTGCACTCTCTAAAATAAAATATGCAAAGAATTACATTTAGCACTTTACATAATTCCTGCTGATTTAATCATGTTATTAATGTTTTTTTAGTGTTCTATTTTTTTTCTCTCAAACTCTGATATACCGGTAAAACAATTCAACGTTTAGCTTTTGGCTTCTTTTTACTGTCAGTGATAGAAACTAATTTTAGTACACTATTTTCTATAATATACATGTATAATATTACAGAAATTTGTATTTGTTTTAAGGGTTTTAATATTTATTTTTATTTAAGTGTCTTAAATCATTATGATAATAAATGAAGGTAATAACAAAATACCAAACTCCAAGAATACATAAATCAAGTCTGAGAAACTGGCGAAGGTCAGGATCAACAGCCATAATTTTGACAGCTAAAGCAAAGGTCCTGATTAGGTACAGGCATTTTAAAAGAAATGGAGGGTTAAACCAGGTTTTATGGGATGCCAAAATGTTGTTTTCTTCCAGACTGATTTTAATTTTTTTAAGTGAAACATGACTAACCTTTTATTTCATACATCCTGCCATCTGAGGACTTGTCATTGTCGTCTTGATGGTTTTTGGTTCTCTCATCAACAACTTTGTAAACATACAATGTTCCCTCTTCATTTTGTGTTACAGCAAAGTGTCGTCTGGTCAGGTTTGATAAATTTTCTCTCCCTCGCCTTCCAAAGTGTAACATGATATCTAAGAAGACCTGCAAAAAAGGTTTTTTTTTGGTTTAAAAAACTTTTTTTTTTGTAAAAAATTACATATGCATCAGAATTACAAATAAATTTACACTGTTATACAAGACCTAACTTCCTAAAAAAAGATTAACATGTTTCAATAATCGTAACTGTCGTGTAAGCTAACCATGTGAACATTTTTTTCCTTTGTGTAACCAGTCTTGACATAACTAACTACCGAAATGACACATTGTTAACAACAATTTGCAAATACACTATTTATATAGCCTCGGATAACCGGTTTTCGTACTATTAGCAAACGATTGTGATATCATATTTCCCATTGAAAAAACATGTTTAATACAATTCATATGACGTACGAAAATATATATGATCTTACGATATGTATCATTTACATTTACAAGTAAAATATTAATACCTTATACTGCAGTAACTGAGCATCATCCAAATCTGATGAAAGGTGTGAATAAATTTTCTCCAAATCTTCGTCACTGATTGCTGGAAAATGTTCCACGTTTGCCAATCCTTGTTTTTTCAACTCCTTTGTCATGGACTTGAAGGCCTTGATGGACTTCTTAAAATCAAAACCCTTAATAATATCAATATCTTTTCCTTCTTTTTCTAAATGTCTCTGTAAACCATGTCTATAGGAAATAAGGGTGCTTTTTTGTACATTTCCCCCTTTTTATTACGCATTTCACAGTAGAATGTTGATAATCTTTGATCAAGTTCTTCTTTTTGGAAGTTTTCAAAGTCAGATGAACATGATTTTTCTGTGAGATATGCTCTAAAAGCCTTAACAGCCGTTATTGTTGATCTCTTTGTGTTCTTTGCATCACAGTTGTCAATGATTTCTTGCAATTCATCAACATTAAGCGTGGCAAAACGGGGAAGATCATCAGCATCTTCTGGTGCATCCATCTTGTCGTACGTCTGCTGACCAAAACAACGACTGAATGAGTTGTTTGTAAGAACAGTTTTGATTGGCTCTTTGCAAATCTATACGCCCAATCAGAATGAGGTTTTTAAAGAATTGGGAAGCACATATTTATTTTAAGAAAGTCTTAGCCTGTCAACTTTCTAAGTTTAGAAACAGTTACTCATCAAACTTTTTCAAGTTTATTTTTGGAAAATCTTATTTTACCAACGATTTACAGTTTAATCATGTGACCTGAATTGACTAATCAAATCTTTTAAATTACACAGTATTATAATAAAAACGTTTATTATACTTAAAAGTCTGGAATAATGTGGAACAAGCATACAAACTGGTATATTGATAATTGACAAAATACGGTTTTCAGTATGGAATTTACTCTTCAATTTTCTTCTGATACATGTACAGGCGGGTGTTGTCAGATTGAATAACTGACTCCGACTGAAGCCTAAACGTCAGTCGATACATTTTGAAGAATACGTAGTATATAACATTGCATAACTATAAATATAAATATCTTTGTTGTCAAAAGACAAATGACTATTGCAGTATATATTAACTAAAAGTTTTTGAAATAAAAAAAGCACATCTTAAATATTAGGTAAAAAAATATAAGTAATATAAATGTTATATTTCATGTTTTTCCTTATTGCTACATCTGTATAAACTGATATCGACGACAAGTTCTATTAACATATTTTCTACAATAACACTACAACAACCAACGCCAACAAATTTCAATAACAGTTTACTTAAACAAAAATATTCGGCACCAACATCTTCAATCTTGCGTCTGCCATTGTATTCTTAACACCAGTAACTAACAAGCCTACATCCACTACGCCTTCAAATGAGAAGATTCCTGAAAATCACAAATCTGTTTTGGCATTCTTTAGTCTTAATATCAAAGTAGGAGATTGTCATTTCTCCGCCTTTCATTGGATGCAAAAACTGCATCAATTTTGTTTTAAGAATAATCAAATAACAAAAAGTAATTAATTACATACGTTGTGTAAATGGTTTTTAATTAATTGTTAAATACTACTATCAGACAGAATAAGTACATTTAACTCAGTAGTTTACAAAACAAATCACAAATTGAAATTACTATTTTTGTACATGAACGCTTACAAATAAACATGTAAAGTCATATGCAGTACAAAATGACTATACAAAAACAGTTTCAGTTAAGTTTGTCATTTTAAATTGCTCGAAATTCGTGGTTCGTAGTGGTATTGTCATCGTTTAAATCCGCATAACTCCTACGCTCACTTCTAAATGAACGTAATGTTTAACTTTCTGCCGAGTAAATTTGTTCTGCATAGTTTCATCGTAAGAGGGTGGCAGGCTAACACAGCTAGCTGCACGTTTTGTACTGTTCCTGTTTTTGTATACTCTGAAATAATGAATTTACATTAATATAGTTTTATAAGCTTGGAACATGTATCATACACAAATGATGTCAAAATTTTCATGAAAACAAACCAATATTTCAACAAATACATGTATAATGGCATCCAAAAACGACGGTATGCAATCTATTCGCATGACGTGTTCTGTGATATTCTTCAAAAACAATTTTCATAATAATAATAAATTGATTTTGACACTATTTGAAACAGTCTTTGTATAGGTAAAACTATTGTAAGAAAGATCAGATATAAAATTATATATAAGAACCAAAGTCAGTACCATACAGTTGCATTTCTTACCAACAAAGATGTGAAACAACATGTTTAGTGGTGCCGGTTTCATACTTGAACTCTACAATACGTGACATACTTACTGAAGAATGAGGAAGATAAGTACTTTAGCAGAAAATATAGACAAAACTCCAAGTATTATATCGTTTTCTTATGATATAATAAAAAATAGTAAATCGTCTTTTAAAACATGCATGTTCTGCATCAAAATGAATGTAAAGTAATCTAGCTATAACGCAGTTCAGTATTTGTTTTTAAAAAATGATGCGTCAGCTTGAAATAAGACAATATTTTCGTCCTTTCTTTTAACTGGAACACATAACAATAAACATTACAGAAAAAGCTTTAAATAGTATGTACCAATCGTTATAAAACCAATATCCTTCTGCTTTAAAAAAGAGACATTCATCAGTACATTAAAAATAGCAAAGACGTTAAACGATACGACAGATTATAAAGTGAAGACATTCCTTTTTTATAACTTTAGTGAATTATGTTTACCTCTTTATGTTTCTATATTGAGGTTTTCGTAATTTGTATATCACTTTAAATGATACAAAATGGTAAACAAAAAAGCCAAAGCGTAAAAGATATTTTTAATATCGATTCTAGAAAAACTTTTTACTATCTTATAACTATATAAAGTTATAACCCTTTATTGCGTCGTGATCATCCGGTCCTTCTGAAGGGTATGTGGGTTGAGGGTATGGAGGTCGCCATGTATTGATAGTGGTTGTTCTGGTGGGGATAGTAGTTGTTCTCGTTGTGGTTGTTGTTCTGGTTGTCGTAGACGTCGTTTCTGGTACAGGTAAAGTACTGTATAAACGGCATACCCTGTAATAAAAAATAATCAGATAATGGATGTTATAGCTCTGTCCGTCAAACTGTTTCAATGAATTCAACAGATTATAGTCGTCGTCATTGTAGCTAAAATATAAAAGTTTACGGATATTGGTGCATACTAGTGCATTTAATTGTCACAGCCAGCTAACACAGGATACTTTTAATATTTCTAGTAAATTACTCTAAGCAGCCCAAAGCGTACTTAGTTGGGTGATAGAAAAGGCACTCCCGTTGGTGCGTGGGACGGGATGTTGTCAGATAAGACCTTATGAAGACCGTGAAAATAACGTGTTTGGAACATGTCAAGATCTTTCACGATTCTTCTTGTACATGTGAAAAGAGTGCTAAGGTTTTAATAATTACAGACGTAGTAATTTAGTTGTATATGAGGAAAGAATTGCATGATGAGTTTATTATAATTACGGTAAAAAATTCTGGTATAGATGATTGTCGGAGAAATGCATATTAAAACTATCGTCTCATACTACGTAAATAGCAAAGGGGTAACTGTACCATCGTACATGTAAACCCAATAATGCCAAAACAATTAGCTGTAGATATTGCCAGTTGTATCAGGTAATACGTTCTATAAGCTCCACAATTTCGCACTTTGATGCCATGTTCAGAATCACAGGTACTCGTCAGTCCAGATCGACACATTTTTCTATCTACAGTTTTGTCTGCCACTAGAGGAATATTTCTTATCATACAATAGAAGACCATGAAATACACAAAGAATCATATTTCCACTCTTTTTGTTCATCTAAATACATGTATATAATTTAATATGAGAGTATTAATAGATTGCACTTTATAAATTTGTAAACATTTAAAATTTAAAAAAGAATTCAATTCAATTGTTGCGTTTCTTTAACAGACTCACTTGGAAAACGTACCGAAACAATATGCCTGATAACAGCTAGTGGCGTAAGCATTTATAACATAGAAGATTACGTTAGAAAACATATTTAACCACCCTTAAAAATAACAGTAATGTACTGTGATTTAAGCGAGACGAAAATTATTTTTTTTAAAGATTGTAATTAGCTATGAATCAACAAAACTCAAGACGTATTTCCAAACAATTTTAATCGCCACAATTTCTTTTAACAGTTTAATGGGTTGTAAATACACTTAAAACTGATCAAAACTAAAAATATTTGCACTAAAGTTACGGTTTTTGTTTATCAGAAAGATAATTTGATTTCTTGTTTGAAGTTATAAGCCACTTTCAACACTCTTCTACAGAGGCGAGTCAAATTTTTAATGGAGAAGGAATCGAGATAACCTAGTGGAAGCCCGCTCATTTCGGCAAGGAAAGACGTGTATACGTGTCGCTACCTGGTGTGCAAAGGTGCACTGGTAACAGACGTTAATTGTTAATATGTTAATTGCAATCACCGCAGGTAATAAACGATAACGTGTCCCTTTGAAGAAATTTTATTACAGTGTAATTTTTATAGCAACTTGATTATCTTTTGATAATTACTGTGAAGCCATACGACCAGCATCATATTTAGTTTAAATAGACATCAAGTTGTCGTTTAATTGCAAACTAACATAGGCACTTATGAAAAAAAATTCGTTATTTTTTAACAAGCATAATATACTAGTCCAGCTTATGCAAAACCCGTACAAATACTCACCCATTAGACATCTCAAAATCGAATATTACATATAAAAAGGTATCAAATCAGTTTGAAATAGAAGTGTCTCGTACATGCAATTTTGCTACTTTAATGTCACTCCTTTGAACATTGTTTTATCTCGGCGAAGCTACATTACTGTAGCTATTGTACACACGTGTAGCGGTTACTGTTTTTGAGCTGTAGCAGCTGCTATAAATACTATATTCATAATTTAAGCATTTATTGAAGTTTAAAACACGGTTTCATATCTCCTGCTCAGTGTACTTGTGTATTACTTGTATCATTTAAGTGCATATATAAACTACACATAAATGGAAACGTTTCCAAGGACCATGTTTTTTAAACACATCATGAAATAGCTGGTGTTCTTTTCTTTTAAACCATACCAACTTTAAATAAAACTGTTTTGTTCCGATGTATTCATATTGACTTTATTTATTTATTTATTGTTACTTTTTAACTGACAACTAAATTACAGTTTATATTTAAAAAAAATAAGATCCTGTTTAATGCAATAATTATCAATGTATAGGAATTATTTACGTCATGGATTAATTAAGTTATTTAAAAACTATAAACGCACAGTTATTATCCTTAGAGCAGAAAGATGTTATTTAATGTTGCAGTTTATTAAAGGTAAATAACGATATACATGTAAAATTTAATTGCTCAAAAACTATACGATGTACGATAAAACAGAAAAGCCATACAGCGAACGATAATACAAACGATAAACCATACGATGTACGATAAACCATACGATATACGCTAATATAAACGGAAAACCATACGATGAACGATAGAAAAAACGATCCACCATAGGATGCACGCTGGCGAAAATGATGCACGATAAACTATACGTTATACAGTACCATATACGAACGATATACGCACGATGTACGAACGAAGTACGGGCGTTATACGAACGATAAACGCACGATGTACGAACGATAAAATCGTTAACTTATACGTTCCAGGGACTGTAAACCATGTACATTTAACAAAAGTAAAGATGCTTGTGCTAATCAAACGTAGCCACTTGAAAACGATTATTGGTTTGATTTCTGTATAATTGTTTTGCTTTTTAACTGTGTTTAGTCACAATTTTATTGACTTCAATACGGTGTAATTTTTGTTTTAAGTATAGGGTTTAAAGTAAGGCTCGGACTTAAAATACCATAATTTAATTTTCTCGATTGTAGAAATCCGATAATCCACTCGTACCAATGTAAGATTCTGTTTCTCTAATTTGACGCCATTATTTCTGCTTATGGCGTTATTGAGATTTAAAAAACACTACCCTCAACTTTTTAAAACCCCAAGTTTAGCGCCTTTTTTTCATCATTTACACGTGAGTAACAAATAAAATTTATCCTGTTTTGAAATCATTTTAACATGGTACGTGAAAAACTAGCAGATGGCAGAGAGATGCAAAACAGTTGGTATGATAAGAGCTGGAATGACATAGAACAAATAATTGTACCCTGGCATTTTTTGGCGAGGGTGCGAATTTGGTCCCATTACTCGTAATGTTGCAGAGCCGGAGTGAATCACTCCCGGCACTTTGATGTCCAAAAGAAGTTGCATATACAATCAGACGTGGTCGATCTTTATATCTTTCGACAGTGTCGCCATTTTTTATCGGTTTCGTGTTTAAAATCGTGATGATAGTTATTGCCGTTTTTAATAACCCTCTGTGCGTTGACATTCGTGTCTCTGTTCGATTAAGTTTACTACATGAAAAACATTGAGAAACCCGAAACTGAATGGCGTGTTGCATCTTGGGAAATACATATGTAAACTACCGGATTCTTACTACGGAATGGTTGTTACAGTTTGCAAATTAGCACGTATACAATAAAATTAGGTCACATTATCCATATACGGAATAATGATCAACACATCCTTTTCCACGTGCATCTTCAAAGATGAAAAAAAATTTCTTCAATAAAGATCGTTTCCCGCGCAGTCTAAATCTGTAAAAACGTAAGGAAGAGGAATATTATGTTTGAATTTTGTATCAATAGACCGAAATTAGAATTTTTTATTTGCTACATTTCGAGCAATAGGACTGAATTCTGCCGTTTATCCGACAAATCACAAAACTATAAAATTCGGCATAGGAATGACACAGCGGCAGGTTTTAGGTAGGTTGAGTGGTAGCCATTCTGTCATCAGTAGGCTAATGAGACGTTATAATGAAACTGGTATTGTTGGGGAAAGGCCAAGATCAAAGCGACCGAGAAGACAACAGAGAGAGAAGATAGACAACGCCGAAGACTTGGTAGACAACAACCTTTTACCACTGCAAGTAGGTTGCGTAGTAGATGGAATGTACATATTTGAATCAGTAGACGGGCCGTAAACAGAAGGCTTAACTGCGGAAGACTTTGAGCACGGAGGCCAATGGAAGATATAAGTATGTCCGGCTGCAGTGGGCGCGTGACCATATCGGGTGGACTATTCGTTCTTGGAAAAGAATTCATTTGTCTATCTACTGAAACCAGTTGATGGTAGGATGCGGGTATGGCGTCAACGCAACACAGTTTTCGATCCTGCACATGTTCTGGGAACTACAGCTTTTGGTGGTGGCGGAGTGACAGTTTGGGGCTGCTTCTCATATGAATAATTAGATTGTATCCATTAGATGGCACACTAACTGCTTTAAAATACAGAGATCAGATTTGGATGCGCATCCACTTGGAAACAGACCCATGCTCATGGACGACAACGAAAGACCTCATAGCGCAAGATTATCTTGCAAATGAGGCAAATGAGGCAATTGAGACTTTACCATGGCCTGCCATGTCTTCGGATATGAATCCGATAGAGAATGTTTGGGACTATCTCGGCGTTAAAGTGACACTCAATGTCAGAACATTCAAGAATTGCGTGATACTTTAATTCAGGAATGGCGGCAATTTCCTCAACGTAGACTTCAGAGACTTGTCCAGAACATGAGGAGACGAGTTCAAGAATTGCACCGGAAGCGTGTTGGATACACACGATACTTACTCTTTCCATGTGAATAAATGTTTTAAAATGATTTCTTATTACATCTTAATAACCCCCAACCTGCCAACTCTTTGTATGTAACTTTACCAGCGGTTCAAACTGAAACCTTTTGTAAGTTATAATTTTACAGTTTATGGCATATTTTCACAAACGACATCTTGTTGGTCTTTTCTATACATTTTAAATAGTAAAATCATCAACTTCTTTAAAAAAGTCGACTATTTTAAACGAAACGTGAAATGAACAATGGATGGTATATTGATAAAAATGTTGGTTTAAATAATCACCTCCGCTAAAATCCTGGTGGTCCCTAACTTATGACCAAGTATATATATATTTAAATAACGAATTTTTACCGTTATACACAGTATTATAAGACGTAAAGAGCTCACAGTCTGACATTACAAATAATCCTATTTGAAATGTTATCGTTTTATTGATCTTGTAGGATAATATGTGTGTAAACAATGTCAGGACATCACCTGACGACCGAAGTTAAACAAACATTTGATATTTGTGTGATGTCTTAACTTCTTACAGTTATGACACAGACAAGGAACTGCATATCGAGTACTAACGATTCACCGTACATTCTAAACTTCAAAGTAGATTATGTATTATGTTAAAATTAGTAACTTGATTGTTTTTAAATCCATATTATGAAGATTTAATAAATGCTAGGATATATTACGTCTTGAACTTTTTATTGTATTGAAATATGTGTAAAGAATTGATTTGTCGCACAAACATGCAGAGATACCATAAACGATTGTCTTGAATCGGTACAGGAACAATGTTTATAACTGATTAATTGATTGATGTTTAATGTCCAACAAGCACTATTTCAGCTATTTTCAGGATGTGCACAATATGTATATTGCAACGAATGAACTTTTAGTCAAATTGTGTTTTTTTAATGAACGCACATGGCCTGAAAAACTTTTGCGCCTCTCGATGTTTGACAAATGTGTTACCCACTTTTACTCACCTTGTTTGATTTCTCGCATTGTCAGTGTCATAATATATATTTTTGCGGTGTTCAACCATTGGTATTCCTGTATATTTGAGATATTGTATCAATTATTTTTCGTGAACATGTGTTTTCTTTACGATTTTCAGCACTTCCGATGCCCGGATCATGTTTTTGTTTATTATTTGTTTGTGTAATGTTGATATGCAAATTAGTACGAGTGTGTGACCGGGATTTACTGAAAAGTACAAAAATTGTAAAAGTGTGTATGAATACGAATACGGTTTCCTAGCGATGTTTTTGTGAATTTATTGACTTAAACTTGAGATGATAATAATGTTATATTGTAGTCGGAACATTTTTAAGCTCCTAGAACAAACTTTTATGAAGTTTATTGTATATTTTTGAACTATCGGGGATTAAGTTTCGTAAGTTTCAGGCCCTTTCACGTCACCGTTCTACACCCCCATAGTTTCCCGTTTAGGATAGACGGGGTATTTAAAGCAAATTCCCATTTTTTTCGAGGTTCTTCGCTTTTCACCAGACCACCAGTGCAGACATTATTTTTGGTTAGTTTCAAGACATCCTGATTTTAGATTGTGGCTATATGAAGATACACTTTTTTACTATTTTTTGGGAATAAACCGGTCATTTTAGGGCAATGTTTTCTTGTCCTAAACCAGTACTAAATTGAATAAAGATTATTTAAGCAGTCTGTCTATGTTATTAGCTACCGCTATTTATTCTGACTGTTTGCCAGTCACTCTGAAGAATGCCCCACCTTTTTTTCCCAAGTAAGGACAATTGCTGGAACATTACAAGTCCTGTAAGCTGAGTTTTCAGGTACACAGAGAAACTAAATTTAAACATATTATTTTACTTCATTCTCACCATTTTTCATTTAAGATGACGTACAACAACATGTATTTCAAGTCTATAACTTTTTATTTAATACAATAAAATAAAACAGTAATTTTCTTCAAACAATTGATTGACTCTGTTCTTCTGTGAGATCCAGAAGACTGTTAAATTTACTTATTGTTTGTTCATATAGAGACTAATAACAAATAATTAATATTGTTATGGTAGTAGGTTGAACACCTCATACATAATGGAATGATAATTTGATTTGATTAAGATAATAGATATTTTGAGTCTTTATTCACTGTATCAAACTATGAATTTGATCTTATGACTAATAAATTGAAACTCACAAATGTCTTACTTTTTATAAAGTCCTCGAAGTAAAGTAGCAGGATCCCAGATAAAAGGTCACTATCGATACCCTGGCTAACTCATGCGACGATAGTTTAGTTAGACTGTCCGATCATCAGGTAGAGCATATTCATCGGTGTTTAAGTCTGGAATTTCTATCCTTGACTTCTCTTTGAGTGTTGTTCTATAAGATTCCGGTTTAGAGAATAGCTCTTGCGTTCTCTTATTTCAGATACGTTCCGAGTTATAGGACTGTATATTTTATTCGGACTACAGTTGCCATTGAATATTTCATATCCCTTCCACCCCCATTTTCGATTAATGGTTCACAGCCCTGACCCTGTAGGATACCGACTAAATAAATAACAATACTAATACTTAATAGAATTTGGACAAATCTTGTCTCAGCTCTCTGTTCTAGAGTATTGTAAATACTCAAGTGAGGTTCCTGTGTACCTTCAAACACAGGTGGTGTCAGAAGAGATATACTTAGGGTACCCTACTCGGCTATGCCTGTTACATTTTTGGTGTCAGAAGATGGATACTCGATAGAATATTCATCGATACGAACTCATACCTAACCACAAGATAAGAAAATGGTCACAACAATAACAGTGAGGAAGACACTGCTGGAGGTTCCGAGATCCATACAGAATGCAGTGAGAAATTTGAAGAATCAGCCGGTGAAGTTCATGAACATGTCAATGCCACAATAGTGCAAAGACGAAAAGCCCAAGACAGACGAAATAAAGTCAGAGCACACCTGCCCTCAACACTAGTCCAAATGGAACCAGATTAAGAATGTTACCCATTATACAGAGATTATTTATATAATCCAGCGCTACATGATGTAGTCGGTAACTCAAATCCAGAACAGTCGAATACCAATAAACTACTTGATGGGATAACCAAAGAATTTAGAAACATGATGGCTGATACAGTCAAGACCATACAGAATATGACCGATACAATTGTATCCAGTATTAGAAGTCAAAGTTCAACCATGAAAGAACCCAGGAGGAGACATGATAAATTAAATGGTCACACTATCAGACGATCCAGAAGGACCAAGATATAACATGAACTAAGCACTAGTATATGTAGTAGTGAAGAATCAATCAAATGAAAGCAATGAATCAGAACCAAGTAGTGACGATGAATACCCAGATAGATCCAGAGGAAAACAACTTAACAGTAACAGGCTACCAATTTTCACTGGGAAAGAAAAATGGAAAGTGTGGTACAACAGGTTCGAAGCTGTTGCCAATTTACACAATTGGACATCAAAAGAAAAATTAGCTGAACTCCTACCTAGACTGCAAGGTATAGCAAGGGATTTCGTTTATGACCAATTATCAAGTTAATACAGAAAGTTAACAAAAGAACTTGCAACAAGGTTCGGGTAAGTAGATACTACAAAGATTTATATTGCCAAATTTAATGGAAGAAGGCAATTTAAAGATGAAACTGTGCAAGATTTTGCAGCTGAACTAAGTAGTCTTGTCTCTGTGGGGATACCCTAGTCATATAGCCATATGACAAGGGTATCCCCACAGAGACAAAATGACTAGGCTAGAAGACTTGTTAAGAACATTCCTGTTAGGCCTGTTTGATGATAATGCTAGGATCCATGTTGAGCTAAACAAAGAGCCACACAAAATAGAGGAAGCAGTCTATCATATTGTTCATTACCAAGTAACATGTAGATATACTTCTGCAGTACGACAAGAAATCCCTCAACTGAACTGTAATTCCAAGAATCTCATCCCAAGACAAGTAGGTGATAAGAAATGCTTTAATTGTGGTCAAACAGGTCATTTTGTGAGGCAGTGTCCAGAACCTAAAAGAATTGGGGCAAATATTGCGAGTCAGGTATTGAACCAATCAAATCGTCTACCGTATGCAGGAGCTAATGTAAGACAAACTACCAATTTAAATCCCCGCCACATTGATTGTGCCACTAGAAATGAAGTAGCCTCGAGACTTAACAAAACAGCATTTAAACCACCACCAGCCAGTGAGAATTTTGGAGTAAGAATAAAAATGAATCACATGTCAAAGATTTTGCAACTAGATCCAGTCCTTTAAACTAATATCGGTCAATTTTAGTGGCTGAGAAAAGACCTTTGAAAAACAGAAAAATGGCCAAACTTTTGTTGCTAGAAATGATATTAAAGAAATGTTACCTGATAAATCAAAAATGAATGATCTTCAAATGATAGATACCTTTAATGAACCGAAATTCCAAAATGAAAATAGATGTGAGATTGTGGAACCAATGACTGGAAAAACCAAGTCTGACATATTAGAAAAAGATGATAATGTTATTGATGCATGTAAAACTGAATTATCTCCCCCTTGTGATAGTAATGTGTCAATAGTTGAGCATTTTATAGATGCAACAACAGTACTAGAATTATTTGATGATTCACAGATGAAAAATTGTGTTTGAGACAGACAATGCTGGCACCATACCAGTTTTGAAGCTTGAAAATCAGAAAAGGGAACAGGAAGGAATTTATGTTAATGGTTACATAAATGGCATAACAGCAGTTTGTACAGTAGATACAGGAGCTTCCGAGACCGTTTTATCAGAGCGTGTATATTTAAAGATACCAAGTGAGAACAGGCCGACTTTAGTAAAATCATCTTCATTAATTGGGACTGACTGGAACCCACTCAGGGAGTTGGGAACAGCCATTTTTGAAGTGATACTTGGAAATTCTAATATTAATGTAGAACTAGTCGTAGCTGATATTGCAGATCACGCCTAGTTAGGTCTAGATATCTTGAATATGGGCGAGAATGGCCCAGCTGAGATTAGTTTGGGAAAGAAAATGGTGATATGGAATGATGGGAAAATACTTTGTGAATCTTTGAACACTTCTGATGTTGCTAGAAAAGAAACTGTTATTGATAATACTGTTATACCAGGATACAGTGAGATAATCTTAGATGTAGCCATTGAGAAAACTGATTTAGACAGCTGGTTTAAAAATCAAGAATTTTTTATAGAACCATTTCCAACCTTTATAGAGCGATTTCCCCTACTTATGTCTACTTGTTTTGTCGATTTAAAGAACCATGTCTCGGGACAAGTCCGTACAATGAACCCTTTTCAGAGAAGCATAGAAATTAGGCAAAATACAGTTATTGGTATTGCCCAAATTAACAATGATGAGGCAATATCTCTTTTAGAAAATGTGACAGAAGAATCTCTGGACTGTAGAACCAGGCGATAGAAGATTTCACCCAGAGAAACCACATTTAAAACAGAAGAAAATGTTCCTAAGGTCAGGCTACAACCTAAGCCAAATTTTGAGACAAAAGAAGAAGTTTTTAAAGACATTCCCCCATATTTGACCGATATTTTTATGAAAACCATAGAAGGGCATAGTGATGAAGAAGTTAACAAAATTGCAGAACTCTTAATTGAGTTTGGTGATGTATTTTCAAAAAGTGAAGATGATATAGTCTTACACATTTAATAGAACACTGTATCGACACAGACAATGATAAACCAGTCAAACAGCCACCATACGAGTACCTTTAGCATATGCTCACAAAGAAAAGGAGATAGTTGAACAAATGGAAAGACAAGGAATTGTAAGAAAATCTACTTCACTCTGGGCCAGCCCCTTATGTCTTGTTCTTAAGATGAGCAGTAATAATGAGATAAAAGTTCTTCCCACTATAGATTTCAGAGCTGTAAACAAATTATGTCAGAATGATGCTTTTACACTGCCTAGGTTCCAGGACTGTCTATATGCAATGGCTGGCTCAACTTTATTTACCTGTGTTGACCTTTTGTCCGGGTACCATTAACTGCATATGAAAGAGTCTGACATTCCAAAAACAACGTTTGTAACAAAATACGGACTTTAAGAATTTTTAAGAATGCCAATGGTTTTAAAATCTTCTCTCAGACTTTCCAAAGATTGATGGAATTGGTGCTTCAAGGTCTTCAAAGGTCAACTTGTCTCATATATTTAGACGATATCATTATCTTTAGTAAAACTTTCAATGAACATATGCAGCGACTACGCCTCGTTTTTAGTAGACTAAGAGAAGCTGGACTCAAGTTGAAACCAGTCAGTTTTTTACAGTCTGAAGTTAAATTTCTTGGACATGTAGTCTCAGGGGAAGACGTTCGACCAAATCCAGATAATCTAGTGAAGGTTAGACACTGGTCCGTCCCTAAAACAGTTACTCAAGTCCGGCAGTTCCTTGGTTTGGCTAGCTACTACCGCAGATTTATAAAGAATTTCTCAGAAATAGCATCCCCTTTAACAAATTTGACTAAGAAAGGTGAAGATTTTATATGGTCTCTTGAATGCGAGAAATCCTTCAATGAATTAAAAGACTTACTGACACATGCCCCAATTATGACCTACCCTGATGATAAAGGTGAATATATTTTAGACTGTGATGCAAGTGATGTGCAAATAGGTGCAGTTCTGAGTCAAAGACAAGATGGACAAGAAAAAGTTATAGCATACGGTAGTAGAACCCTAAACAAGGCAGAGAAAAATTATTGTGTCACAGACAAAGAGCTCCTAGCTCTTCGATATTTTGTGAAGTATTATAGACAATATTTACTTGGAAAAAAGTTCATAGCACTAACTGAACATCAAGCTTTAATTTGGCTGTTTAGCCTAAAAGAACCAAGTGGACGCATAGCCCTATGGATAGAAATTTTATCTGATTATGACTTCACTATAAACCACCGACCTGGAAAGAAACATACAAAGGCTGATAGTTTATCCAGATTTCCCCAAAACCCATGTCTATGTTCTGAAGTAGAAACTTTAGAAGTTTTTAAATGTGGCCCCTGCAAGAAATGTATAAAAAGGGCACTTGATATGGAGAGCAACCTCATCTCTACTTGTCCAGACCAACCAAAATTAATTAGGGTAGTGACTAGAAGCGAAGCTCTTAAGGTATCCGACCCATAATTGAAGTCACCGTTTAATTTTATTTTTCGACCAAGAAATACAGCTGTATTGTATCAATGAATTGTTAATGAATGATACAAATTATCTATGTTGTTTTACTTTCAGTCAATGGTAACAGTTTTGAGCAAAATGTTAGTTGCTCAAATAGTATTTCCGGGACACTAAATATGATAACGTGGTCAATTGTGTTCCGGATACCTTAACAGAGACAAAAATTATTGGACGATGGCAAAAACCAAGTATACATCAGAAAATCTGTCCAAAATGCACCAAGATGACACATATATTTCTCCCATTTTTGATGGTTTAAAGGCTAATGTCAAGCCCACAGATGCTGGATTGATTTTAGCCAGTCCTGCTACCAGAAATTATTATAATTACCGGGGAATCATTGGTTATTATAGACGATGTTGCCTACAAAAAAGTATTTCCAGAATGATGGATCTGTTTTATATATACAGCTATTGACCCCATCCCGTTTGAAACAAGAAATAGTGAGTCTAGCCCACAACTCATTGATGTCCGGACATTTTGGACGAAAAAAGACCATTGAAAGAATACTTCAAAGTTTTTATTGGTATGGCCTTTATGGAGGATGTTGAATAACAAATTCGACAATGTGACCAATGTACTAAAAATAAATGTCCTGTTACAAAAGCAAAAACATCTATAGGATTTATGTCAGTGGGGGCTCCATTCGACAGACTGCCTGTGGACGTTGTTGGCCCACTTCCCAGAACCGCCCAGAATAACAGATACTTTCTAACAGTTACTGACCATTCACAAAGTGAACTGAAATTTACCCTATACCAGACCAGACACCCGAAACCTGTACCCAGAAAAGTTTAGATGAGTTTGTAAGTCGCTTTGGTTGTCCACAAAGCATTCATTCAGATCTAGGCTCTAATTTTGAGATTGATATTTTTCGACAAATGTGTAAATTACTAGAGTTGAAAAAGGCCAGAACCACTACCAGGAATCCTAAAGGCTATGGTCAATGTGAGAGAATTCATAGAACAATATAACAAATGGTCAGAATATATCTAAAAGATGACCACACAGAATAGGACAAAAACCTTGGATGTTTGTTAGTAACAATACAGATCCAGTATCAATGAATATACTTTTTTTACATCAAATATGCTAATGCTTGGGCGGGAGGTTAAAACCCCAATAAGTTTGATTTTCAAGATTCCTGAAGTTGAGATCTATTCCAGTCATAGAGATTATGTCACAAAACTTCGTCAAAGAATACAGTCCGCTAATGAGATTTGCAGAAAGTATTTGGCTCTTTCAGCGAAATGAAGAAAAGACAATTATTGCCTCAATTCGAATTTATCTGTATTTAAACCTGGTGATGCAGTTTGGTTTTTAAATGAATCAAGACGAGAAGGCAGCTGCGTTAAGTTACAGCAGGTTTTTCTCAGACCGTACATTGTATTTAAGAAACTGAACAATTTGAATTATGTATTACAAATAGAAAGAGATGGACCGACAAAAATCGTGAAACACAACAAATAAGCAAAGTACCAGGGTAACCAGTATCCTGACTGGGGAACCAGTGCAGTTCGAAATTTTGATCTCAGGTCGAAAATAACAAAATAATTGGTGATGAGTGTGATAAGTGTAACAGTTCGTAGACAATCCAGAGTCTGAGGTGTTCAACCAAGAATCAAAATATAACATGTAACGAAAAATAACTGAACTATTATTTAACATGAATATTACCTGTTTTTCAGCTATGGATGCACAAAGTGCAATTTTCGTCGTCGTAATCCTTCACTTGCTTCTACTACAGTTCTTGTGACTATTACCAATTCAACCGTTATTTCTGATGATACAATCCACCCTTAGACAACTAGTATGATTTCAGCTACCAATACTATACCTACTTACTCCACTGTTAAAATGAACACTCCAATAACACATCCGTTAATTCCTGCTCCACTGATGCAACTGCTTTCCTCCATCACTGTCGCCACATCAACTGCTACTAAACTTCTTACACAACCAGATTTATTATCACAGGCCTGCTATGAACTTGAAGATACACGTATTGTCAATGAACATTCAGAATTCGCCGACCACTTATTATCTTTATCTGACCTTGAGTATAATATTGATACTGAACCATCACGTCTGGCATCTACAACTCCGTCAACATCTGTTTCCCCCACCACCTGTACCAGTTTCATCAGTTATATCAACGTCAAACACTACTGTCTCTTCCGTAAAGACACCGATAGTATCTTTTCCGTCACCACTGAAATCACCTGCCACCGTACCACTTTCATCTTTGCCCGATATAGAGTTGCAATCTCCTTCTACTGATGAAAATATTATGGGTCAACTACTTGGCCCAGAATATGATCCACATTCAACTCCTTCGCTATAAGATGCTTTCTTATCACTGATTGAAACTGTAAAAGAAACAAATACACTTTTGAAAGAAATACGTGATGGACAGAAGAAAACACATGATCGTATCAAAAAAGTTGAATTTGCCATATTGAAACTGACTCGTAGACGATCGAAAAACAGACAGACAATTATACCGACCGACCTTCAAAAGACCCCGCACCCCACTCCGTACCGTGAACAGAAAATTTATACCCAAAAGGACCGTCTCACCCAAGAAGATGAAATCTAATGCTCTGAATCGAAAATTAAGTTTCACATGAACTGTTTATTGGACATTTTCATTACAGTATTTTATGGACATTTTTATTATACTGCTTTATATTGTTGTATCCCATTTTAGTAAATTGTAATCACATGTACATGTATTAATTGATTCTCTGGTTGAATGCCGTGTTCCGATATTCGAACCCTTCCGGTGCTGTTTATCATGTACTGTGTCGTAATTATTTAAGACTTAAGTATCTTAATAATATCTCACATTTTACTTCAAAATTTAAGGAGGTATAAATGATTCACTTTATATCTTAATTTCTATGCAAGTGACATTTAAATTAGTTAATTAATATTATTAGAGGGCAGTAAAAGTTGTGTCATGGGTAGATTTTATCTTGGAATAGAAAATATGTAGAGTATTAATAGTTTATTACTCGTTTTACTTTATGCACAAATATTTGTGCATCATTTCACTTCGGTATTTTTTTGTTAAATAGCAGGAAATAGTTACCATACTTTTTCTTGAGTTAGAAGTGAAAGTTTTTGTATTGTTTCAGCTATGAGTCTTACCCTTGTCCGTTATTAATATAATATTAAGGTTGGTGTTCCTCAATGTTTCATTCTAAACTGCTGAAATGAACCAAGTATTGTTTTATTTTAGTATTGCTTTCAAATATTAGAGTTATGAACTGTTAGAATTTAAATATTTTTTTTAATTGTTTACATATTGTAATAAGAAAAATAAGGGTATTAACCAGTAGATGTGTGTAATGGGTTAACACTAATGGAGTTGAACAATGTTGCATGTGGTATAACTTAAGTGAGTTGTTGGTGAATTACAAGTCCCTTAACTTTTAATTTTATTTAATGTTACTGTTATGGTTGCATATGGTGTTTGTTTTTGTGTTGATTAATAACACGAGTTTCTAATACTTGTTTAGTTTTCGCGGGGACACTGAAAACTTAAGTGGGGAGCTGATGTAACGAATGAACTTTTAATCACATTGTGTTTTTTTAACGAACGCATATGGCCTGGAAAAATTTTGCGCCTCTCGAACATGTGTTTGCTTTGCGATTTTCAGCACTTCCGGTGCCCGGATCATGTTTTTGTTTATTATTTGTTTGTGTAATGTTGATATGCAAATTAGTACGAGTGTGTGACCTTGATCTACTGAAAAGTACAAAAATCGTAAAATTGTGTATGAATACGAATACGGTTTCCTAGCGATATTTTTGTGAATTTATTGACTTAAACTTGAGTTGTTAATAATGTTATATTGTAGTCGGAACATTTTTATGTTCCTAGAACGAACTTTTATGAAGTTTATTGTATATTTTTGAACTATCGGGGATAACGTTTCGTAAGTTTTAGGCCCTTTCACGTCCCCTTTCTACATCCCCAAAGTTTCCCGTTTTTTTTTGGTTAGTTTCAAGGCATCCTGATTTTAGATTGTGGCTATATAAAGAAACACATTTTTACTATTTTTTTGGAAATATACCGGTCATTTTAGGGCAATGTTTTCTTGTCCTAGACCAGTACTTAAATTGAATAAAGGTTATTTGAGCAGTTTGACTATGTTAGTAGCTACCGCTATTTATTCTGACTGTTTGCCAGTCACTCTGAAGAATGCCCCCCCCCTACTTTTTTTCGCAAGTAAGGACAATTGCTTGAACATTACAAGTCCTGTAAGCTGAGTTTTCCATTACACAGAGAAACTAAATTTAAACATATTATTTTACTTCATTCTCACCATTTTTTTTTAAATTTTTCATTTAAGATGACGTACAACCACATGTATATTTCAAGTCTATATTTCTTTATTTAATACAATAAAATAAAACAGTAATTTTCTTCAAACAATTGATTAACTCTGTTCGTCTGTGAGATCCAGAAGACTGTAAAATTTACTTATTGTTTGTTCATATACAGACTAATAATACATAATTAATATTGTTATGGTAGTAGGTTAAACACCTCATGCATGATGGAATGATAATTTATGTGATATAATATTTGATTTGATTAAGATAATAGATATTTCGAGACTTTATTCACTGTATAAAACTATGAATTTGATCTTATGACCAATAAATTGAAACTCACAAATGTCTTACTTTTTATAAAGTCCTCGAAGTAAAGTAGCAGGATCCCAGATAAAAGGTCACTATCGATACCCTGGACAACTCATGAGACGATAGTTTAGTTAGACTTTCCGATCATCAGGTAGAGCATATTCATCGGTGTTTTAGTCTGGAATTTCTATCCTTGACTTCTCTTTGAGTGTTGTTCTATAAGATTCCGGTTTAGAAAATAACTCTTGCGTTCTCTTATTTCAGATACCTTCTGATTTATAGAACTCATAAAAAGAGACTGTATACTTTATCCGGACTACGATTGCCCTTGAATATTTCATATCCCCTCCACCCCCAATTTCGATTAATGGTTCACTGTCCTGACCCTGTAGGATCCCGAATAAATAAATAACAATAATAATACTTAATAGAATTTAGACAAATCTTGTCTCACCTCTCTGTTCTAGAGTATTGTAAATACTCAAGTGAGGTTCCTGTGTACCTTCAAACACAGGTGGTGTCAGAAGAGATATACTTAGGGTACCCTACTCGGCTATGCCTGTTACAATATGTACATGTAATGTTTGTATATTATCTTCATTATATGAATGCTGTACTTACAGTGTATAGAGCGTGGTACACAGTATATAAAGCGCTCTACATACTATGATATTATTACGTGATGATTTCTGTATTGGTCTAGTTATTGTTCCAAGGCTTGCTGTATTGGACTGATGCAAAGCCAAAAGACAATACTGCTGACCAAGGACCAATAACTAGGCCAATCCAGAAATCATCACATAAAGATATCTTTATTAATTTACTATCCGAATGATGCTCTATATACCCAATACAAGAAACACTCTGCCTCCAATATATGGACTCTTTACATTTTATGGAACGCCCTATATACAATATATGAAGCTTTACATAATGTATATGATGCGATCTAGCGCATGACAAACATTTCATAGATAGATTTATATATTCTGGGATCCTTTATACGAGGTATATGTAGACCTCTATATAAATTGTTGTGAATATACAATGAATGAAGCTTTCTATGAAAGTTATATGGAGAGCTATGCATGCAACATATGGGGCCCTCCATATTTATTTTATTGAAAGCACTCAATATAGTATTGCGCGCTCTATTTACATTTCATTGAACGAGATACATAGGTACATCTAACGATCTACATAGAGTATATGTAACGCTCTACTTACAGTACATGGAGCGCTCTAAATTCAGTGAATGGAGAGCTCTACATTCATTTGATATACGCTCTACATACTACTAAATGGAGTGATCTACATACATTGCTTCCATACTTATTGCTTTACTTACAAAATATGACGCGTTCTATATTCAGAAAATGGAAGGATTTACGTTCAGTATATGAGAACTTTACATACAGTATATTGATCATTATACATGTACATGCAGTATACGTGAAATCTACATACATTATTTAAAGCGCTCTGTATAAAATGTGGAGCACACTACATACGGCATATAGAGCTCTAAAAAACTCAGTATAAGGTGCGCTCTACAGACAGTAAGTGCTGTGATCTAAACTAATTACTATTTAATGGTCTTATTCCTACAATATATATTTAGACTCTACTCCATTATACAGTATATTAAGCTCTTTGCACAATATGTGTAGCATACTAAATACAATATATGATACGTTCTACATACTATACATACAATACGTGTATATACAGAAGAGAGTACATACGAAGACCATAAAATGACAACACAGTCTAATTACAGCATATGAGGTGTTCAACGGGCGGTCTATGTAACACTCTAAATATTATATCTAGCCGCCTTATATACAACATCGGTCATTAATATATTGAGTGCGCGCCACACAATATATCGAGAGTTCTATTAAATTCGAACACTTGCCATATTTGAAAAAGGGGGGGGAGGCCACGGTGGCTGACTTGTTAAGGTAGTTCGTCTACTATTGATCACGTGGTCTCACTACAGGCAGGTTGTACTCAACTCTAATCTTAATTGACAAGTTTGCCAGTTTCCCTACCGCAGGTCGGGGGTTTTTTCGGGTACACAATCAAACAAACAGACATATTTGAATTGAGGCTCTTGGAGAGTGGGTTTTTAAATGGAAACTACGACGTCGGAAATCCTAAACAAAGAAGCGAGGTTCTTTACGGAGAACAAAATGAACCAGTTACAATAAATAGTCTATACCAATTGTTAACTGGTATGAATAGTAGATTGATTAAGATAAAATATGGAATGTCCAAAAAAGACATGCTAAACAATACCATTGCCAATCTTGTGACAGGTTATACAAAAAAAAACAATGAACGTCGGAAACATGGAGAGCGCCACCGATAAATTAATTATAAGACAAATTTTAGAGTCTCGCATCAGAAATATTCATAGTCACAAGGACTAAAGGTTAAAGATTTGCAAAAAAAATAGTTCGGTGAAAGTACAGCTAATCTGAAAATGTCCTAGTAATATTTTGTACGAGTATAAAACGAACAAAGAGAATAATCTGAAATACATGAACAGTATAAAATCGTCAGTAAGCAAAGTGGCAAACGATGTCGACGACCATGCGTTTGAACTTGCACAAAAACAAAATCAAATTTATGATAAGCAACTTAGAGTGGACCACGAGGAACTTATAACCCCTATCAATGAAAAACAATTTGGTACAATATAAAGAATAGATTCGGACATCTATAAAGCTTTGGACATTGTGCACAAAACCTATTTAAGCAAGATTTTGTTACTATAACGATCTAGCAAATATCTTCTCAAATGTCTTTCGCTTAAAAGGAAAACCGTATGGCATCGGGCAGCAATACCGTGACGAAATAGAAAATGTGTGTATGAGTTAAACCCCAACAATTAAACAATTTCTAGATGAAGAACTCGGGGTTAAGTTTGTCGCTAAATAAATAAATAAATAAATAAATAAATAAATAAATAAATAAATAAATAAATAAAATTACAATTTTATTTGTTATTATATGTACATATGTGACGAAATACCGTAAAAGTGGTTTTTTCGCGTGAGGAAAATTAAGAGATTTTGTTAAGAAAACAAAATTTTGTTTTTTGGCGTGATGTAATATTCCCGGTCCGTAATCAGAATAAATAACACTATCATTTGCCCTAATATTTCGCGCGTTTTTATTTTCGCGTTCCACCTTTTCTCGCGAATTTAGCGAAAATTAAATCACCGCGAAAATAGCCACTTATACGGTACATTGGATAACAAAAAATTTAGATGGAATTGAATGTAATACTTTTTCAGATGAAACTGAAGGAAAGAACATATTATCCCCAAGAACCTCAGAAGGGAAAACTCAGTGGTCATTATTTTGATTTTATAATTTGTTTACCATTTTCCAGAACTAATCCAATACAGAATTAATTAGTACAATATTGATATTGGCCTGATTCCGTCCTGTATTGGAATCCTAATTGATTTGGATAGTTAATTAATAAAGATATCATTACGTGATGATTTATGGATTTCCATAGTTATTTGTCCTTGGCCAGCTGTATTGTTCTTTGGTTTTGCCTCAGGCCAATACAGCAAGCCTTGGACCAATAACTAGACCAATACAGAAATCATCACGTAATAATATCAGAGTATGTAGATCGCTTTAAATACTGTGTACCACGCTCTATACACTGTAAGTACATCATTCATATACTGAAGATACAGCGTCCATAATATACAAACATTATATATACATATTGTGCACATCCTGAAAATCGCTGAAATACTGTTTGTTGACATTAAACATCAATCAATTAATCAGTTATAAACATTGTTCCCGTATCTCTTTAAGACCATCGTTTATTGTACCTATGCGTGTTTGTGCGACAAAATCAATTCTTCACACATATTGCAATACAATAAAAAGTTCAGGACGTAATATATCCTAGCATTTATTAAATCTTCATAATATGGATTTAAGTTACTTATTTTAACATAATACATAATCTATTTTCTATGAAGTTTAGATTGTACGGTGAATCGTTAGTACTCGATATGCAGTTCCTTGTATATGTCATAACTGTAAGAAGTTATGACATCCCACAAAAATCAAATGTTTGTTTAACTTCGGTCGTCAGGTGATGTCCTGACATTTATTACACATATATTATCCTACAAGATCAATAAAACGATAACATTTCAAATAGGATTATATATACTGTCAGACTGTGAGCAAATTCGATACTTAAATATATATACTTGGCCATAAGTTAGGGACCACCAGGATTTAAGCGGAGGTGATTTTTTAAAACCAATATTTTTATCAATATATAACCATTCATTGTTCATTTCACGTTTCGTTTAAAATCGTCGACTATTTTAAAGAAGTTTATGATTTAATTATTCAAATCTATTGAAAAGACCAACAAGATGCCGTTTGTAAAAATATGCCATAAAACTACAAAATCATAACTCAAAAAAAGTTTCAGTTTGAACCGATGGTAATGTTACATACACAGAGTTCTCAGGTTGAGGGTTATTAAGATGTAATAAGAAATCATTTTAAAACATTTATTCACAAGAAAAGAGTCAGTATCGTGTGTATCCACCGCTCTTCCGGTGCAATTCTTGAACTCGTCTCCTCATGCTCTGGACTAGTCTCTGAAGTCTACGTTGAGGGAATTGACGCAACTCCAGAATTAAAGTATTAACGCAATTCTTGAATGTTCTGACATGGAGCGTCACGTTCATTCACTTTCCAGCCCAGATAGTCCCAAACATGCTCTATCGGATTCATATCCGGAGACATGGCAGGCCATGGTAATGTCTCATTTGCCTCATTTGCAAGATAATCTTTGACGTTCCGTGCTCTAGATGTTTTTCATTGTCGTCCATGAACATGGGTCTGTTTCCAAGTGGATGCGCATCCAAATGGGGCACAATACGGGGGTCCAGAATCTGATCTCTGTTATTTTAAAGCAGTTAGTGTGCCATCTAGTGAATACTAGGCTAACTTACAGTCATATGAGAAGCAGTCCCAACTGTCACTCCACCACAACCAAAAGCTGTAGTTCCCAGAACATGTGCAGGATCAAAAGTTGTGTTGCGCATACCGTATCCTACCATCAACTGGTTTCAGAAGAAAACGACTTTCGTCAGACCAATGAATTCAATTCCAAGAGCGAATAATCCACCCGATATGGTCACGCGCCCACTGCAGCCGGGCATCCTTATGTCTTTATGTAAGTGCTGGTCGCTTAATTGTTGTCCGTGCTCGAAGTCTTCCGCAGTTTAGTCTTTTGTTTACTGTCCGTCTACTGATTCTAATATGGACATTCCATCGATTACCCAACCTGTTTGCAGCGGTAACAGGTTGTTGTCTAGCAAGTCTTCGAACTAGTCTATATTCTCTCTCTGTTGCCTTCTTCGGTCGCCCTGATCTTGGCCTCTCCCCAACAATACCTGTTTCATTATATCGTCTAATTAGCCTACTGATGACAGAATGGCTAACATTGAACCTATCTGAAACCTGCCGCTGTGTCATTCCAGCCCTTATCATACCAACTGCTTGCCATCTCTCTGCATCTGCTAGTTTTTGGCGTACCATGTTGAAATTATTTCAAAACAGGATACATTTTATCTGTCATGCACGTGCACATGATTAAATGAAAAAAAGGGCAAACTTGGGTTTCCAGAAGCGGATGGTAGTGGGTTTTTTTTTAATCTCTATTTTTATTGTATCGTGAATCGAGCTTTTGTTGATAACATAAGTACAAAGAACCAGAAACAATTTTTGTTCTTTATTTGAAGCAAAACTTGGTGGTTGCTAACTTTTGGTCAAGTGTATAGTTGTTTTTTTTTATAAAATACTTTCTGCACTGTGCTTTTCGGCGTGTTTGACGAATAGGACGTTCGTTACAATATAGTTGCTCTGTAATTTAGCTGTAGAGCGACCCACTACCCCCATTTCACCATCTCTTCTAAAGATCCTTTCTATCAGTATGTTGGAATATACAGCGCCGTGCCAAAAGTGAGTGAACTTTTAAGATGGCCGCCATACTGAGAAAACTAGCTACACAAACATTGAAATGAAAAACTTACCAGATCTGATCATTTTCTTGGTTTAGTATTTTGTCATGTTGCCTTAGGTTTAACATGATCGCCAAGTCAAGGCCTTCAATTTGAGACCAATTTCAAAGGTCACAGGTTAAGATCATACCATAGCAACAACGTCACCATTACAAAACGTCCTTAGAACCATATATTTTTTAAATCACGATGATTCATCGAACTGAAATATGTCATTTTACAACCAGAAGTGACATTTTGTCCCTAGCAACGGACACAAAAGTGCTTGACAATCATGTATTGATTAACTAAGGACCATTGAAATAGTCTCTTCCACCTAAAAAATGGCCAGCAACCAACGTAGTCAAGTTCTAAACAACATATGAAGAAAAATTAATTTCTTACAGGAATCTGGGAAAGACTTTTCTAATTGTTCTTTAGTCCTATCTTTATATTTGTATTTGTACTTCCTTTCAAGCACAGCAGATGCCCTATTACGGAAGGGACATGAAAAATAAATAAGAATAAATTTTATTTTTAATTCGTAATCTCGATAAAACAAAATTTTTATATCAAAATCCGATTAAACAGTCTATCGTTATCTCGAAAAAACGATACTGTTACATCGTGATCACAATAAAAAGACATCGTAATCTCGCTAAAACGGTATCTGTTGTCTCGAGAAAACCAGTGTAGCATTATCTCGATAATGTTATATCGTGATCTAGATTTAAAGATATTGTTATATCGTGATCTCGATAAAGTGTATCGTTATCTCAAGAAAACGATATTGTTATATCGTGATCTCGATATAAAGATATTGTTTTCTCACTAATGAGATAGCTTGGTGCCTATTTTTAGCCGGTTGAGATATCCTTATTTCAACCCGTGGGTGAGATAAGAATTTCACGCTCCTTTTCCCTTCCCGTAAAAATGTAATGTGACGTCAACTGTCGGTTCAGCAAGAAAAAATTTGCTTTAGTTGTGTTGGTTTACTATGCCCTTTTAAATATAAACATGAAAACAACATATCTGAGCTTCCATGACCCAATTTATGCCACAATATGATAGCGGTAAACATCAAAACAAACACAGTGACGCAACATGTGTACACTGGAGATGACGTTAAGGGTAGATAACTCTATTTGTTGCGATCTTTCAATAGAACAGAACCGGATTTTTTTTAACGAATGAGTGAAAAATAGAATCAAACACCGGTGGTTAGGTAACACGGGAAAATCTCACACACCCGCGTGAAAGATTTCTTGTGGTCTCCAACTCGGCAGAGCCTCGTTGGAGACCAGAAATCTTTTCACTTGGGTGTCTGAGATTTTCCCGTCTTGCCCCGGGATAACGATACACTTATTTTATCGAGATCACGATATAACAATATCGTTTTCTCGAGAAAACAATATCTTTTTCCCGAGATAACGATATTTTTATATCGAGATCACGATAAAACAATATTGTTTACACTAGATAACGATACATTGTTTTATCGAGATACCGATATAACAAATTCGTTTTCTCGAGATAACGAATAAAAAAAAATAATTAATGTCCCCTTACGGCTTCCGTATCCTACATTCACACTGACACACATAAATATGAATAAAATCGGAACTTGACGTCATTGGCTGTTGACGTTATGATAGCGTGACTTTAGGCGCCAAAATACCGAAAGTAGGAAAACCAAATGTAAAACAAAATAAAAACTATTAAAACTCGATAAGTCTGAGGTTGGTACCAAAGGTACCACCCTCGACTTGGTTAAATTGTCATTTTGTGCATAAAAACGTATAATGTTTTGCGAGCCACTCTGATGATATTGCCCATTGAGCTGATTTTGGATGGCAGAAGAACCTATTTTCATCCTTTTATGGATAAATCCGTTGCCTACGTTATAACCCGGGTGTATAGAAATTATACCGCCTGAAAGTACTTATGGACAGCCGTCGGTTTCGCCTCAGGCTGAACAGAAGTACTTTCAGGTGGTACAATTTCCATATACACGGGTTATAACGTAGGTAACTGATGATACAGCTTATCATCGTTTATACCCCGATTTTCGGGAAATTTATAAGGAACTGGTTAGATAGTATATTTATGCGGAAGGGGGGGTATCAATGATTTACCGTATACAACAAAAAAAAATAATAGTGTTTAGTTGAGATTATAGTAAAATGTTTACAGTGAACTAATAATCAGAACTTAACAATAAAAGATTAAAAGATTTTTCTGAGCAATGCATAGGTTTAAACCAAGCATGCAAGTCAGTTATGCGCAAAAGTCGACTAAACCTACAAAATGTACGCATAGTTGGAAAATGATCCTGTGACTAAACCAAAGACAAACATAGCGACTATCTGCAAGAATGATTATAATAATCATAGTTCATATTATATTCTGGGACCATACTTGGAGGGTTCTCAGTGATCTACCCACAGAGCTGTCCAGCGCGTCTTCGGGTTAGGAAGGCCCCCTCTATTGGGTTAGGCTGGGGGTTGTAATGTTGTAATAAAGAAAGCCTGAACATGTACTGTAGTTGGTAGCGTGTTTGGAAATAAAAGCTCTTTGCACGACCGCTTTTAAAGAAAATAGTAGGCTCACTGTAGCCCTACAAAAGGTTAAATTATGTTCCCCTATCCATTTCTCCATACTTTTACAGTAGCAGTCAAAATTTCCAATGTCCCATCACTTCTTCCAATTTATTTATTGTTATCGATATTCGAAGTTGGAAAAAAATAATGAATACAATGTACCCGAAAAAAGATACATATATACTGAGAACGCAACACTTTATGTTTTGGAATATTTTTGATGTGTGTAAAAATTTAATAAATTTGCAAAGGTATGTGTGTTTTAAAATCACTAACATTAATTACTGATTTTTTTCTCTTACAGTGACCACGTACAAATGCGCGAAATTTTCGTTTTGGAAATTTGAGAAATGCACGAATAACCTCAAAAGAAGTCCATTTGTTAACCTTACTTACGGCTACAGAAATCTTATCTTAAAATTTTAAGGTTTACTCTATACAAATGTGATAATGTCAAGGCTTTCAGACACTAAGAGACATAAGGCTTTTGGCATGTTCCAAGGAGGGATGTTTCGACGTAAAATCTCTAATCGGATGCATTGTTCACCGTCGACAATTACTCGCTTGGCCCAACGACATCAGCAGAGGGGTTCAGTAAGCGACAAGCCACGCCCAGGAAGACAACGACCCTCAGCAAGACCGTAACATTCCCCTTCAGCATTTACGAAATCGAGTCGGAACCGCTGTACAGACGAAATGTAAGACGATTGGGACGCACGGAACGCCAATTGAATCCAACACAGTTAGACATCGACTACGCCAAAATAGACTCGGAACATGACAACCTTTACCACGAAACATGCTCACCACTCAGAAGCGTCGAAACCAACTTGACAAAATATTCACAAAATATTTTAATTCTAGGGTTTTTTCTATTTCAAGGTGTAGATAGCCTTAGCCGAATTTGATATAACGTTTTGGAATTTTATTGATAAAAGCTCTACAACATCTTAATCATTTGGATTTTTACATATTGTTTGGGTTTGAGCGCCACTGATGAGTTTTGATTAGACGAAACACGCGTCTGGCGTTGGGAAAAACAATTTTGTTAACCTTGGTATCTTTGACGACATTTTATTTGCAACTACAAGGTAGATGCCTCTGCTGGTGGACTGTTAGTCCCCGAGGGTATCACCAGCCCAGTACATGTAGTCACACTTCGGTGCTGACAGGAAAATCATTTGATTCTAACAGTGATAAAGTCATTGTCTAAATTTACTGAATAGAAATTTCAGAAAATATTTTAATTCTAAGGTTTTTTTCTATTTCAAGGTGTAGATAGCCTTAGCCGGATTTGATATAAAGCTTTGGAATTTTGGTGATAAAAACTCTACAACATCTTAATCATTTGGATTTTTACATATTGTTTGGGTTTGAGCGCCACTGATGAGTCTTGATTAGACGAAACGCGCGTCTGGCGTTGGGAAAAAACAATTTTGTTAACCTTGGTATCTTTGACGACATTTTATTTGCAACCACTGGGTCATTGCCTCTGCTGGTGGACTGTTTGTCCCCGAGGGTATCACCAGCCCAGTAGTCACACTTCGGTGCTGACAGGAAAATCATTTGATTCTAACAGTGATAAAGTCATTGTCTAAATTTACTGACTAGAAATTTCACAAAATATTTTAATTCTAAGGTTTTTTTCTATGTCAAGGTGAAGATAGCCTTAGCCGGATTTGATTTAACGTTTTGGAATTTTGGTGATAAAAGCTCTACAACATCTTAATCATTTGGATTTATACATATTGTTTGGGTTTGAGCGTCACTGATGAGTCTTGATTAGACGAAACGCGCGTCTGGCGTTGCAAAAACAATTTTGTTAACCTTGGTATCTTTGACGACATTTTATTGACAGAGCTAACTTTGTGTTTTAATTCCAACTTTGCTTTGCTAACCGAATTAGACTAGTCGTAAGCTGCACTTCCAGAACAAAGCACTTAACCTTAACAAAATCTGGACTATATCGTTCTGAATGAGAACGAAGTCGAAGACACTAGACATAGAGGAAATAAGAGTCGTTTTTTGTGACAAAAGTAAGGCTTTTTACCGCGTATGGCGTCTTTTAAACTTCGAAATAACGGTGTGAATATAAATCTGCAAAACTGGTTTAAAAATTATCAGTCGGGGAGGAAGCAACGGGTGTCTCTGAACGGAAGGCTTTTAAAGGTGGCGTTCCCCAGGGTTCTATCTTAGGTCCCTTATTATTTTTATTAATATTTTATTGTTTATCAATGGCATTGCAGACGATGTTTCTACTGGTATGCTAAGCAGGGATTTCGGAATATTCATAGCTGGATAATGACATGGTTAGTCAAGTTCGATTCGCAGAAAACCGAAACATTAACAGTATCTCGGAAATCAGTAAAGCCTAAACATCCGCCTATAAGTAAGGACAACCATAGTATTCAAGAAATTTCAAGTCATAAACATTTAGGCCTATAAATGTTCTAACAATGGTTCGTGGCATGACCACGTTGATAATATTGTAATAACGCTTGTAAACGCGTTAATTTTTTAAGAAGGGTGCGTCTTATCTTGGAGATGTACAATGTACGTCCTTGAGAAAATGTACTTCTAGTATATACGCCTCATATTAGAATATGGCGGTGTCATATGAAATATGCATACCCAATACCTAATAAATAGAATAGTGTTCAAATTGAAGCTATGCGTATCGTCACGGGATTGACAAAATTAATGTCTATCGATAGACTTTGTCAAGAAAAAGGGTGGGAAACACTTTCGCCAAGAAGGGAGAAACACAGACTTATAATGTTATATAAGATAATTAACAAAGAAACTTCAAATTACCTATGCGACCTTATTTCAAATTTAGTTGGCTATCCACACAGCCATTATATATATAATTCGTCTAAAGAAATAGTCAACAATTGTTCGTACGGGATGTTGGATCGTTACGGTAGATGCAGACTAAAATAATAATATATTCGTTTAAAAATATGTACAACAACATCTAGATACATAAATTATAGCGAAAACAAAGTTTTACATTTTACAAATTGCAGAAATATTTCGCCTGACCAACAGGCTTCGTCAGTGTTTTTACAACGAATGACAATAACAGGTAAAACGTTTTTGTTTTATATATATATATATTATTTATTAATTA